>CM060452.1:151010764-151610764 GCA_030545235.1 Helianthus tuberosus
TTAGTTCATACTATCTTTAACTTTATAAAGATACATTCTTGAGGACTTGAAATCAATGTTACAGGCATTGGCAATCATATACATACTTCTTTCAACTTTGAAAAAACAATGTATGTGCATTCACTCTTTAGGAGTTCTATTATATATTCCTCCTCATTGATTTCTATATCATATGCAACGATGTCTTGAATATTTCATCCATATTGTACCATGCTTATACATTCTACATTAAGATGCCATAATAACCAGGCACAAGATTCCTATGTATAGTTATTGGTGCACAAGAATTACATCATTAAGATGTTTCAACTAACCTTATAAGCACTTAAATGCTTTACGATACTCATAAGGAGTTCCAATTATATTCAACGTATTCAAATATGAAATTGTATACAACGATCATATCGTTCTCGAGAACTCATTTTACATGATTTTTGATAATTCAAATCCTTGAGGGACTTTCATGTAAACTATTAGTATCAAGTGATACATAACATTCATAAGACGCGTATCAATTCTCTCTTTATATTACCAGACTAATAAAATATTGGAAAGTCATTACATCCACCATTAGAGAATGTGTCTCATTATAATCAATCATGGGTATTTGCGAAAATCCTTGTGCACCATATTTGCCTTATCTCGTTTAATTTGATTTTCACATGATTCGCATAAAAGCCCCATTAATATCCAACATACTTTACAAATTCAGTTGTATGGACTGTTGGTCCGAAAACTTCCCATTTCATTAGAGAATTTAAATCTGCCATACTTTGCGTCTTTCCGTTTTGGCCAATCATTTATGTATTTTCATTCATAGGCAGATCTTAAATCTTGATCCTCGCCATTACATCATTTCAAGCACTATATTATATACAAAAGTATAACGACGTCGATTTTTGTTTCTATTCCATACATATCTTAGACATGATACTGCTTATCGAGATCTCTTTATTTTCAGGTACCTGAGGTTCTTCTTGAACCATCACGTCTATTGTCCCTTCAGGGGATCTTATTACTGTAACCTCGACTTGACCATCTTAATTACTTGCTCCAATTTTCGAGGAATTTTATTGTTGGAATCAACTAGTCTACCACGCTATAGGAGTGCAATAGACTCATTACAAAAATATGTGGTTGTCCTCTTGGGACACAACGATAACTGGAGCATAAGCAGTTGATTATGTGACTTACTTAGTCACTCGATTTAGGTCAGTGAACTTGTCTGGTAATTTGTTCTTTAATATTGGTAAGTGAATTATCCTTTGAACTTCTAGTTCATAGTTTATAGTCTGAGGATCAAGATGACATGATAATTTATTTCACTTTTCACTTTCCAACTGCTTGTTATCTCCCCCTAATGTTGGGAACATTCATTCACTAAAGTGAAAACTAATGAGGCATAAACAAATTTCTGACTAATGGCTTTAAGTATTCAATCATAGACGATTATTTATACCCAACATATTCTCAAACTTTTTAGAAGTCCCATCTTTGTGCGGTGTGGTGGATGAGTTTCAATATATGTTGCACAACCAAAATCTTTGATGAGACATCTTTGGTTCCTGACCAAAAACCAACTGTATGGGGAGAACTATAACTTATTGGCTTGATGTGAATTGATGGTACTATATATAAAATTACATGTACCTAAATGAACTTTTGCTCCTCACATGATCATTGGCTTTGTAACCAATAGTAGACGTTTAGTGATCATCTCAACAATAACACTTATTCCAATGATCGTTAATAACTTGGGAATCAAAATAAATATACTAATCTGGATTAATATGCTTGCTATCACATTAGTTAAGCCACAATCACACAAGCTTCTGGTTGTGGATTTGATAACCATTTAGACGATGCATCGATTTTAAAACACTAAATGGTATCATGTTTGTATATTTATTTCCATTATCATTTCCAGAATATTTAGGGATTCACACCCTATTTTTGTTGATCAATATATAACTTCACTTAAGAGCAAACATGACATGTATAATTATCAAGACAAATCTTCTGTTTCTACAATACTTTTCACATCATCATTAATGACTCGGTGTGGTCTAACCGGTCAAGCCAACTAACTAAATAATTATCATCCATAAACTTTTGGATTATGATCACATATGTATTACTTGTATGTATGTAATACAAAATATAAGATACGAGAGAATGTATTATAACTTATTAGTTTAAACCATCATGTTATATGGTCATTCCTTAGTTTGCCACTTTTGGTGGTCGATCTCAATATTAAAATGGTTGTCAAAATGAAAATAATTACAAATTCCTCAGTTACCATGATCATGACCTTTATAACGATCATTGTATAGTCATTGCAGTATTAACATGGTTGATCTTATCACATGATAATCATAACAATTTCCTCAATTACCATCATCACGAACTTTACACCAATTATTATATCATCACATTCTATTCAAAGAATAGATTATACCCATACAACATTCATGGTGGCATCATTACAATTTTCTTAGTTATGTATATGATCATAACCTTTGAATTGATCATTATATCATCACATTCACATCAGGGAATGGATTACAACCATAGAACTTTCATGCTTGTTGTTTCAATCTTTATATATATTCTTTAACAATCTTGGTACTTCAATAGCTTATATGATATTTGACGATGGAAATTGTTTTGTTCAATGGATTATGATATAGATTTTTCTCATCACATGATATAAATCGAGATGTAGTTATATAACCGAGACATTTATACTTATCGGTTTAAAATCTTACAAGATTCGATAAACTCGTAATAAGCTTTGAGAAGTTGGACACTCCAGGTGTCTTTTTATATAAACCTTGACCACAATTCAATCGTTTTTAAAGCTTGTGATCATATACAACAACCCTGGTTACTTTGATGTCCCCTTTCAAATTTATAACATATGGAACATAATATATACATTAAATTATACATTGCATTACTATATAACATGTCACCAAATAAATAGGTTATACTAATATAACATACACAATATACCATAAAAGCCAGATTTATATAGTATATGACATTATAATATGTCGTCACATAAATAAGGTTGTATTAAAACATTATAAAATGTCCATTTTATTTACTTACAAGCAAATATATAACTTATGTATCAATCTATCACGGTATACCCAATCACATGCATATCTTATATGAGATTGCTATATTATGTAGTGTATTTATAGCACACATATTACAAATAGTGTTGGGTTCATGAATCAACAATTTTAAATAATGCACTTTGTTTTAATAAAGTGCATATTAACATAGAATATGTTATGTTAGTTTAATCATTCAACAAATAGATTAAAACAACTTTCATGCAGTAGTCAAATTGCATAAAGTAGTATATAATAATCAATTTTCATATGGTAGTAACTAAATTAAATATATTTATCTAGGGAAAACTTTAACAACAAAAATAAGTGTGCCCCAAAAATAATCAAATTTGAACCACATGGGAATCGAGATGCATAACTTTGAAGAGAAAAAAAATACTCATCTATTAGGAACTCAATATACTTCTCTAATCCAATAAAAATATCTTTTATATATTATAAAAGTAACGAATTATAATATATGTATTTTCTTTTATAAATATAATTATAGTAATCCAAACTTTTAAAAGATGATAAGTCAGTATCATAATTGTGAAATATATACGTAACATTAAATATGAAATTTACCAAATTATAAATAAGATATAGTTTGTCTAAAATTATAACCAGGGGATTAAAATAAACCATCTATTTCATATTTTTTGTTTTATAACTATACTATTCTTTTATATAGGATTCATATATGATTCCACACCATATCAAGATCCCAGGCGTACCATACCAATCGTTTATATTATTTTTAAAGTTTTCAAATATTTAGAATAACAATTAATTTAGACTTTTCATATGTCATCTTAATTATATAGGTTACAATGGTGCCGAAATCCCTAAAATGCCCCTAAAGGTGTAATATGAAATTTTGAATTAATCACTTTATTCATTGCTGTAACTATCAGAAAGTTTCAATCTGTTGTAACCGACAAAAAGAAAAACCAAATAAATCGACTATATATCTTCAATGCCATTATTGGAAGAATTGAAACCGGAAATCGTTACAATAATACCAATTCAGAATATATTAATAGCTCCAATCATTACATTACATCAAAATAGATATTCATAAATTTCTCTCGTTTTCGTTGGCATCGCGAAACAGCCAAATCATTAATAATTTGGTTTTAAAACTATATGTTAACAAAATATATGTTGTGGTGGGTTGGGCTCAAAATCCTACTACTGTTAATTCAAAATCCTACTACTCTTAATCGTATACTGAAAATTGATTTTAAAACTTATCACAAATACTTGCTACTAGTTCTCAATTATTATATACATATATATGAGTCCAATCAGTCCTTTAGGAAAACCAGGTAAATCAAAGCTTCACAATTTTCAAATTGTAAATTAAAATTAAATGAAAACTTTACAATATTTTGCTGTTGTCCGGTTCTTTTTTCTTTCTTTTCTTTTACCGATTAAGGGTAGGTTATACGGAATCTCCGGTGAAGTCACAGTATTCAGAAAAATTAAAACTAGCAAAAAGAATTATAACATTTATACTATCTAGAAATTATAAATACGTAAATTAACTGATTTGCTTTTCTAATTATATAAATTTCATGTTTAGCATACTTGTACGGAACATATTCAGTTTGGAAAAACCCATAAATTATTACCTTCATCATCGTTGAGTAAAAAGAAACATACCAGCGATAAAGAAGTTGGATGGTTGGAGCAGTTTATCACCGAATCTCGATCTCGACATCGATAAACTCCATTATCCGGTGATACGGTGGTGGCTCGTAGCAGTGCAATATCGTCAGCGGTGACTCCAACTAATATAAGAGATATCAATTACGATCGAGACGGTCGTGCTAATAACGTGTTGTAAAACAACGGCCTACTAGCGACTAGTATATGAACATAATCAAAGGAACACATAGAGAAAGATAGAATAAAGAACTATTATTCATTGAGATATACATCATTTACAAATGCCAATATATATATAGTGGAGGGTTCAAATGGGAAGAATTTTTTTGTAAGAATAAAAAAGAACAAACTTCAACCAATAATAATGCTTCATTTTACTTCATTTAATTTTTGTATTTAATATGGGTGTAAGGGTATATTGGTAAAATTAGATAGATCATTAATTCTTAGTCTTCCTTTTTAATAGCTCACAAGTGGCCTAGTGGTGGAGTGACTTGGGTTCTCCAATGGAGACCCAAGTTCAATTCCCATTAGTGCCACTTTGGTGGCCACCGACACCCGCTTTAAAGCCGGACCGAGGACACTCGAGGTCTCGGGTTTGAAACATGTTTCTTACCCCTCTTTGATGGCTATGGGTATTTGCCGCCAGGGATCCTTGTCGGGTGGTGAACTGGGAAGGGAGATCCCTTCCGCGGTCAGGGGTACCGTGCAATTACCCTTTTTTAAATTAAATTTGTAACTTATTTAAAAAAATATATATATTTTCAAAGAAGAAAAAATTTAATTTAAAGTGTAGGATAAATTATGAGGTGTGTAGGATGAATTACGAGTTGTATAGGATAAATTTCAGTATGTGTAGGATAAATTTAAAAAACGTGTAGGATAAATTTTGATGTGTCTAGGCAAAAATTTTAGTGTGTAGGATGATACTCTTTATGACTAATTAATTAGTCAAAAATAATAATAAATGAGATGAGAGAAAAACTATTTAATGTTTTACAATTGTACCCTTTATTCTTTTTCTTCTCAATTTAATTTTCTTCTCAAATGAACCTCCCCCTACAAACATAAATGTGATATGGGAGTTGGTAATGTGGATAGTCACTAATAAATAATATATTCATAACACATTTAAGTTCCACTGTTTTGGGTCATTTTACCAATTTGAGTTATATGATCGAATTGTCATTCTAGTTAACATAATTACATATAAAATGACTAAATTATCCTTTTCGTTAACAGAAAACATAGATGAAGTTAATTCAGTGGACTAAAATGACAACGGTGAAATCTTTTTAGACCTACATATAAAAAATGAAACCTTTGAACTAAACTGTCAAAATGACCCAAACCACATGAACTAAAATGACATTTAACTCTTTCAATTTTCAAACATAGTTTGACTTTCAAAAATTTCAATTTTGTAACATGTAAGGAATGTAGGATAGGGTTAAACCTAAATTTATTGATTTGAACTAAGACCGTGGGTATGGGGCATGGGTTGACACGTGGATTTTGAGGGGCACCGCTGGTTATGTGCATTTTGGGTCGGTATGGCGGGGCGTGGCTAGCCCGCGTGGGTTGGCCACGTGTTTTTTTTTTCAATTATTATAAAAATACACACAAAATTAAAAAAAAAAGCCTAAAATTATGATTAAAATTTCCTAAAAATTACAAAATCCTAAAAAAACAAGGATTAAAAATAAAAAAAACATAATTAGACATATAAAAAAAACCTCTAATTAAGCGTTAGGTAGATTTCGAACAGGGCGAGCTTGTCAAACGGCTTCCACTCCTTGCCCCGGAACTCGTTGTTGGCCAGCGCTACCCGGTCTTCGTGACTTATATCACCGCCCGAGACGCTATCGTAGTAGGCTTTTAAAACGGTCGAGCTTCGGTCGTAGTTCGCGCCACTTGTGTTGGCACGCATTTAGATTGTGCCGGTCGTTCCCCACGTTGTGCCGGTAGCTAGCGAAAGCTTCCGGCTAGTAACGGGTCTCACCGGGTTGGCGGCCCTTCATCTCGTCCATGATGCTCGTTACAAGTGATATCTCTTCCTCGTGCATCCATGTGGCCATTTTTCAAGTGTGGGTAGCGGGTTCGGGTAGGTGGAGTGAAGGGTTGGGGTAGCGATGTGGACAGGCGGTGGGGGGTTTTATAGTAGTTGGGGTAACCGTTTGGCCAAACCAAACGGTTGTTTTTTAAAATTTAAATCCTACACCTATAGCCTAGCCAACCCAGCCAATGAGAGCCGGCACGAAAGACCGCTAGGCTCACCCAACGCCCGGGCTGAAACCCTCTCCCAAGGGGCCACGCCGAAACCCAAGCCCACCCGTGGTGGTGACTTGGACGTTTGTACCCATACCCCGTAGTCTAAATTGTTCATCAACTTTTTTTTTTTGTAATGTCCGAAGAGTGCGTATGTGGCTTTAAGTTGATCTATTTGTATGTATAAAGTTTATCACTAATAATGGTCAATCTGATTTTGCAACCACTATTGTTTTTCGGTTTTATGTTTTTTTCTGACAACATTTTAAATTTTTGTTCATTCAAGTTATGGATCTGTATGTCTCAAGATATTATAGAAAACAATTGTATCTAAAAACACATTTTGATTCACTAATATTAATCTTTTTTTGGAGATTTACAAAATTGTTGCTTAATGGTGTTGTAGAATGGAGATAAAACAAAAAAAGAATGCTTTGCATAAACTTAGCAACTTTCCCATCTCATGTGGTAATACTAAAGACATTCAACATCTCGTCGCAACGTGCAGGTCAGCGTTAACTCGTTAGTTACATAACAAAGTTTGGATAGCTATTAATTATTGTATGTGAAATTCTTTTTTAACGACGCATGCAACTCTTAGACCATGTGTAGTGGTTTGGGTGAATAATGCCCCCACCGTTGGGCGTTTTCCGCCATGTGGCAGTACAGTCAGCAAGGGGCATTATTGGGCGTTTTCTAAAATGGGTGTAGTAGAGATGTGGGCATTATATTAAAATGGTGTAAAGAGTTAAATAAAATAAAAAAAACTAACCAAAAGAGGGTATTACTATTAGTCAAACCTAAAGATGATAGCTGTTATTGGTGGGTGTTTAATTGTTCAGGCGTGATTTAAATAACGCCAAAATGAAAAAAAGTGATGAAAAACGCCCAGGGGGCAGGTGCTGGGAGTGATTGGGCGTAATTGGGGGGAGAAACGCCAGAATATAGCCCACTACGGATTGTCTTACAATCAAATATAACCAATTTTACAACTTTAATTCCGGGAGCAACTACTCTTGCATTCATCAATCACACGCTCTCAAAATGTTTTGCCCAATGCAACATTTACCACATATGTAGTCGATTTTAATTCCATGTCCACCCATACAAACACACATTATGACTACCACATGTGAGATTCTTCTTTAACAACGAGTGTTAAATTCTAATTTCACATAGTTTGAGCACACAAGTAAAAATCATTTTGAGGCACTTACACAATTAGATATTCCAAGATCACCGATTCCAACATAAATTAAAGGTTGATATTACCACAGAGGAAATATCCAAGCTCATATGTAACATAGTTAAGTTTTGAGACCACCAATTCCAACATAAAGTTAAAGTTGCCGCTACCACATATGAAATATCCAAGTTGTTGATACCAAGCGAAAAACATTTCATTTGTCAACAATCAACATCATTGCAACTTATTATCTATCAAGCACTATAAACTAAGAAAGAGGAAAGAACTGCCATCATAATTGTTGATGCAACAAATAAGAGACCAAGGATAGTAGCTGAGCTGATTAGGCAAAAGGGTTGAAGGGTTTAACTTTGCCTAACGCAGGTCGTGGGGTCCCCCCACGTTTGCAAGACGTGGAAGGAGGTTCACTAGTTTATTTTTATTGTTTGCTGAAGATCTTCCTCTGAAGTATATTCAGATTTGGTTGAGGGAGCAAACAGAATGTGTGTGTGGGATGTGAAAGGGAGTAACTCGCATGAAGCCAGTACTCTTGGCGAATGACCAGAGTTTTAAGGAAACAGGACTGGCCAGGAATGTCCCTTGAAGTAAATGAAGTGTCAAATATATAGGAGGAGACATCTCCCAAAGAAGAATGCTTTTGACTAGTGACCTTGCTTGCAGTGAGAGGCTTGCCCTTTCGGGGGTTGAAGCCTTTTGACCCCTGGGTAATAGCGTGTGCTCTGCAGACCTGCATTGCTTTTGCAGCTGGTGGGTTGGTGAAGCAATCCCGGGATGTGACTGGTTACTGTTTCCGTATTGCTTTTCCCCACCTCACAGCTTTTTAACCTTCGAACCATTTAACCTTTCGAGCGTATATGTACTTAAGTCATTTTATTTGATCTTAGGCTACCCCCGTCATCAGCCCCCCAAGTCAGAGGTGTTTGTGGAATGAGCTCAAAGATTTCTGACTTTTGTACATGTATTTTATTGCCTGAAAGTTTCAAGGGTTTAATGCTTGAAGGCTTGAAGGGTTGTAGGCAGTTAATATTTGAATTTTAAATAACTGACAACCGATTTGATTGATGTGTGGCAGTTCATAGGGTGGCGGTTTTTGCAGGAGTTACTGTTTGCAATTATCATCCCTATTTTAGGTTATTTTCTTTTATATTTACATTTTTTCATTCACTTTCCACATAGTTCCATCAAGTTCCTTCCTGCAATTCCTTTCCTTTTCTCCAAGGTTAGTTTCGGTTTCCTTTGTATTTCCTTACATTCTTCATAATTTCTTGCAAAAATGGGTGCTCGTAAGGATTTAGCAAAATCCTTTTCCCGATTAACACAAGAAGAGGTAGAATCATTTTGTGTGGAATATGGTATTGATGAAAAGTTTAATCCAACTGCTCCTGCTTGTGATGTTCTCGTTGATAAACCGACCACTGGTTCGATTGCTCTTTATTGCCGTCACTTTGAGTTTTCGAATCTTCGTTATCCCTTTTCTCTCTTTGTTTTGAATCTGTTAGAATATTATCGGGTTTCCTTTGGGCAAGTTCATCCGAAGGGCATGGCTAGGGTTTTACATTTTGAGGTTTTGTGCCGTGCCCTTGGATATGATCCCTCATTGTTGCTTTTTCGCCGGTTTTTTCGTTTGGCCAAAAATGGCGATTGGTTCACCTTTGAAACATCCAAGGTTGATTCTTGCCTTATTTCGTCTATGGTTACAACACTTGGGACTTGGAATGATCGCTTTTTCTGGGTTTCTGATTCTATTGTCCCATTCAAGATGGTGTGGAGGCACCCGGATGCCGTTCTCAATGATCCGGAGCCCTCTGAATCTGAGTTGAATGATGTTTTTCTTAAAGCCATCCGGGAATGCCCTTCGAGGGTTCGTCCCTTCCCTGAACATTTTCTAGTTCTTTTAGGGGTTAGTAAAATTTGGGGAAATGCCGATCGGGATCTGGTTCTAATGAGAAGTGGCATGGGTATGCGTTTTTCTTTTTTACCCTCTTTGCATTTTTCTCGACTTATGTCTTATGTGTTTTTGTTTTTTGACATTTGCAGTCATGTCTGCCCTGGATTTCATTAAAAGTGACGACACTTCTGATGTTGTGTTTGGGGATGTTCCATCTATTCCTGGTGAAAATGTTGTGGTTAGGACTGTTGAGCAAAGGTTTGAGGGCTCGGGTTATATTAGCACTTCCAATGTCAAAGGTTTCTCTAAGTCCCATGCTCCCAAGTCTTCAACCCGTCGATCTTCCTGCCGTTTGTTGAAGGCTAGTCCTCAATCCACTTCTACTGAACCAGTGGATTTGAGTGATGATATTGAAGCTTTAGAAGATCAAGGTGTTGAAGCGGGTGCTGAAAAGGAGAAGGAATTGGTTGTTCACGGTAAGAAGGTTTCAGGCAAAAAGGTTGTTGCTACCCCTGTTCAGGGTTCTTCAAGTAGGGATGTTGAAGGGTTGGATCCGGAAGAGGTTTATATACCTAGTTGGTCGGTGAAAAATGATGACAGCTTTAAGGATGCTGCTATTTGTGAAGATGCTCTGAGTCACATTGCTCCCCCTTCAGTTCACAATACTATTGCTGGGATGGATGATGCCTTGATGTTGTCCCGTATGATTTTGAGCACCTGCAACCTTGCTGCTATGCTTCCTCAAGGGATTGCTCGTTTTCGTAAGAGGATGCAGGAATATGAAGAATTTTCTAAGAAGAAGGATAAAATGAAATCTTCCATGGCTGCGATGAAAAAGGAGATAGCTGGTTTTGCTGAGAAGGAAGAGGCATGGGACAAAAAGTTTAGTGAGCTGACTAGGGTGCATGAGATTGAAATGAGTAACTTGAAGAAGAGCTTTAAGGCTGATCGATTGAAGCTTAAAGCTGATAGGGAAGCTCTATTTGTTCAGCAGCGGGTTTTTGATGAGGAAAAGGAGGGGTTGAAGGCTTCGTTTCCTCGATCCACCATTGATAATCAGTGGTTAATTGAGCAGGGTTTTCATCAGGTTGTTACTTACCTTCTTCATTCCAAGGAGTTTAACTCTACCCTTGGTGAAGTTTATACTAAGTTGCTCAACCTGGGGAAACACCAAGGCCTCATCGCTGGTTATAAGCTTCATGAATCCGGCCATCCTTTGGAGAAGTCCCCTCTGTTTCGTCCCGAGGCTTCCGATGTTTTCAAAGGCTCCGTTGAGCAAATGGAGAAGCTGACCTACCCTTACATCCATCAAGTTTCTGCTTGTTTTGGTAAGCCTCTTGCTGTGTTGCAGGGTTTGAAGGCGGAGGGCCTTAATGAAAAGGTCTGTGCTAAAATTTTGGGTTCCCTTTCAAGGAAGAGGTCCTACTCGGGAGATAGTGATGACACCTTTTCGGCAGAACAAGGTGCTCCCAAGGATGCAAGCTTGGAGGCTTCAGCAGTAGGTGATGCTGGGGATGTAAAGACTAAGAAATCCAAAAAAGCAAAGAAGGTGAAGGGTGAAGGTTCTGGGGTTTCTAAGTCCTCTGCTTAATTCGTAGCTTTCTTAGCACCCAAAAACAATATGTGGTTTGTAATGTTAACTTGAACAATATTAGGTTTCTAGGAACCCTTAAGGTTCCTGTTGGTTGTGTTTTAGGCTTGTATGGCCGTTTGAACAATAGCTAAACTTGCAAGTCACTAGGACTTGCCTTAACTTTGTGTTTGAAAGTCTTTTAGGGCTTTCTTTGATATGGTATGATGTTTAACTATTTTCTTTGTGTTATGTTTTTATACTTATGCCTGTTTTGTTAAGGCAGTTTGGTTGGCTTTAACCTTTCAAGCTTTTTGGCTATTCGTAGGTAGGTTGAAGCCTTAAAGGTTTCGAGTTGTCACGTAGGTGACTTGAATCCTTGAAGGCTTTTAGCTTTGTGACTTGATTTGGTTTGTATTTTTCGTTTGAGGTGTAATGTTCTTTAGATTATTTTTGTTTTCTTGTAACTTTGTCTTTGTCGAGTTTGTGTTGCCTTTATGTTTTTTATACCTTAAAGGGTTCAGTGCTGCAGTCACTTAGCCTTGGTATTTTTAACAAGAAGACATAGCATCTATCCTTTTTATCTTTTTGTTTTGTTTGATTTTGTAAGCCTGTTTGTTGGTTATTTTTCTAAGGCTTATGGAACATTTGGTGTAGGCTGTTCGAACCCGTCTATGAGACAATTTTGCTTTTACTTAATAAGTCTCATGGAGTTGTATTGATTTAGGAACCCACCCCTTATATAGGTTCATTCAACCCTTGAACCTATTGAGCGATGTGGCCTGGGAGCTCATCCCCTTACATGGCCCTTGCCATGGAGTTTTTTGCTAGGTTCTCAACCTGATCTTAGGATAGAAAGACAAGTTTGATATAACAACTTCATTCATTCAAGCAATACTTGCTTTTTACAAAAGGTATTCATAGTGTTGTTCGAAATACATTTTGATACAAACCAAACTTTCCTGTCTAAACAGGGAACCTTTTCAGGGTTTTGCCATTCCAATGCCTTGGAAACTTCTTGCTTTCTGAATCTGCTAGCTTGTAGGATCCACCCTTGTGTGCTTCGAGGATGGTATATGGACCCTCCCATTTTGGGCCAAGCTTTCCTTGATTTTCTTTTTTGCTAGCTTCATTGTTTCTGAGGACCAGGTCCCCTGGCTTGAATCGTTAGTTCTTGACTTTCTTGTTGTAGTAGGCTTCCATTTGTTGCTTGTATTTGGCCTCTTGGATTGCTGCTTTCTCTCGTGCTTCCTCTAGGAGTTGTAAATTCAACATGGTCTCTTTTTGGTTTGTTTCGGGATCCATGTTGACAATTCGCTGGGTTACAACTCCTATCTCAGCGGGGATCACAGCCTCAGATCCAAATACCAAGCTGTAGGGTGTTTTCTTATGGCTTGTTTTTTCGGTTGTTCTTATTGCCCATAGAACACTAGGCAATTCTTCAAGCCAGTTGCTTTCATATCTTCCCAATCTTGTCTTGATACCTTCCACTATGCTCCGATTCGTCCTTTCAACCTGACCGTTTGATTGCGGGTAAGCCACTGAGCTGAAAACCTGGTTGATTCTGTACTCTTTGCACCAAACGCTGAAAGGCTTCTCAGCAAATTGCTTTCCATTGTCAGTGACAATTACTCCCGGCAATCCATAACGGCAAATAATGTTTTCCCAAACGAAGTCGATGACCTGTTTGCCCGTGATCTTTGCAAGTGGTTTAACCTCGGGCCACTTGGTGAAATAATCTATTGCCACTAGCAAGAATTTTACTCCTCCTTTGCTTGGGGGAAATGGACCAACAATGTCCATTCCCCATTTATGGAATAGCCATGCCGAGGTTATCGGGACCAAGTCATGTTTGGGATTTTTTGGGATTGGTGCATGAATCTGGCAAGCATCACATTTCCTTAATTGTTCAGCTGTATCACGATGCATTGAGGGCCAGAAATACCCGAGGTTCATGAGTTTTGCAACCACCGACCTAGCTCCAAAGTGAGCTCCGCATATGCCTTCGTGAATTTCTTTGATCAAATACTTACTTTGCTCAGGACCAACACATCGTAGCAAGGGGGGCAAGGTAACCCTTTTTGTAAAGGTGTAACACCCTTAATTTTTTTTTACTTGAATATAAGACTAATTTTATACATTTTATATAAGTTTCATAAGTCAAAATTACAAGTATCATAAACATTAGTCAACTAATGTCTAAGTTTAAAACATTCAAAAGTTGATTAAGAAATTGTTTACAACCCATGAACATAGTTTAAATAAGATTAAGAACATAGCGGAAGCTTCAAAAGTTGTGTTCGGTTCTTCGACGTTGCTTGACCACCATCCGTAAGGTCCATCTAGTCACCTAGGGTCAAAACCATTAAAAATATTAGTTTTGACTTAGACACATAAGACTTAAACATATGATCCAACATCAATTAAAAATAAAAGAAATTAGAAGATTTCTGGTTCCACCGTAAATTACGGTGTTACCGTAATTTACGGTGAGTTCTGGAAGTTCTTGGTCCACCGTAAACCAGGGGTGAACCACCGTAAAACACATGACCTCTACCGTAAATTACGGTATTACCGTAATTTACGGTAGTTCCTGGAAATCTATGATTTTGTTTGGTTTGTTCATCTCACTCAAACCAATTTCTCGGATTTCGCTTTTCTAATAAACCATTACATCAAATTCTCATATTTCCAACATATTATACCTAAACCAATATCAAAGAGCAATTCACCATACTCCAAAACATTAACCATGCTTTACACGCTTATTCGACCCGTTGGCTCGTCTAGGGAATCCTCCCATATGACGACTACCAACGAGTTCCAACCGAGTTTGACCAATCTTTTAATATAGCGACATCTCTACTTAGTTCAAACCATTCTTGTTCTAAAATTGGAATACATATTATACAATCATCAAAATCTACTAAATGTAACGGGTCAAGTTACATACCTTAGTGTACGCCCTTCAACCGCAAATCACTACCGGCTTGTCCACTTGACGTCCCGGTATCCTTTCCTATAGAGTTCAATTCAAGACATGTTTAGAACTCTAATTAAACCTTACTTCGCATAATACACCGAAACATCGTAATTATGCGTTAAATCTTTAAATTTCTATTTCAAGCCTTCTTTGAGGCATTTTCACAAACACCTTAAAGGCAGATTTTTCATATGATTATATGACAAGTTTATAACTTATCATTTAGCCCTAATCCACCTCTATCAACAATTTTACATGATTATTAGTCTTTAGATTTCTGAAATCACTTTCAAATTATCAAATTACACAAGATTAGCACCCACAACCCTAGTATTCATCAATTAACACATAACCCATTAATCACCTACAATGGTGATCATGGTTTCCACTAAAATTTTACATGATCTCAGCTTGTGTTTGTTTAGGGTTTGTCCTTAGACACTGTAGTTGTTCTTAAATCATCACAACCTATACATGCAACCCTAAATTCAGATTTTTCCCAATTTCATAAGAATTTCAAGTTAAGAATTTTCACTAAATTTTACATACCTTGTAATCCCCTTGCGATAGGGATCAAGATTCTAAGCTCGGATTTTTGTTTAGACCAGATTTGCTCCTTCAATTTGAGAATTTTAGTGAGATTCTTGGTTTTGAAGGTGGGTGACGCCCCCTTTGATGTTCTGGTCGACCAGACCCCCACAATGGGGTGTTTGGTTTGTGTTTTATTTGTTTAACATAACTAAAGTTTCAATTTTTAACAACCTACACCCTCCACTATGATAATATGTAAATTGGTTGCTTTTTAACCTATTTTAGATTATTTCTAGACTTTTAACCAACTAGGTTAAAATTCCTAGTTAGTAAATTCTTGTTTATTTATACTTTATAGTTCCAATATAAAGTTTTATATTTTCGGGGTGTTACAAAAGGGTTTCTCCTTGTAGTACATACTACCAACTTAACGGGTTGAACATGAAGTTCCGTTAAGAACCGTTACGGATCGGACGGGGTGATTCCCATCTAATCAGATGACTTGGGCATGATGGTTGGTTTCCGTTGTTTGACACGTTGTCACGCCGTATCAGTTTAATCATAAAACTTCCTAGACTTAGCAAAATTTTACAAGTTTCATAAACGAACAGGTTGCCAAGCATATTGCCGTCCGATCGGATTACCATCTGATCGAACGACAATCCGGACGGATGACTTGTGGTTTCTTTTCAACACTAAACATTTTCACAACACTTCAAGGAATATCAGTTTCAACGAACTACAGTCCGACCGGACGACCATCCGGCCGGATGACCTGATTTGTAGAAACACTTCTGGATTTTTAAAATGCTGCAACGAAAACTTCAAAGTTCTGTCATACACAACACATCCATCCCAAACGAGTGACCATCCGACCGAATGGTCATCCGATCGGATGACTATCCGTCCCACATCACTCCAACACACCGTTTTACACGCCGTTCAACGCTCATACTGTCGTACTGTGTTCAGGAAAATCTCTCAGCGCTCCCTTCAATCCATGTCTGTGTTTATTCGTTAAACAAGATCTGTGAGTATACTCGATCCCTTTTTGCTTTAACCACTTTTGTGTGTTACATACGTTACTTATATTCAAACACAATCGACACATAACGCAAACCCTCTTGTACGCTATCCGTTCTGCATGTTATACGTGTTATTCGATGAATGCTAGTATGTTATGTTTACACAGTGATTGTTGCCTGACACCTTAGCAACGATAGTACTATAGTTTGGACTCAGCACCTGTCGTGGACAAGGGTTGTTAAGGGCTTTTCTTCACGTGTCATAGTGGTGATATGTGTTGCGCATTATACAACTCGTAGTCACGTCTGTGCATATTTCATTGTCGATAACCTACCTGCTTCACATTATACATGTTACATGCTGGTTATGCGTAAATCGCTTTCGCTACTGTTATACTATCAAACTTGTATGCTCACCTTTACACTATGTGTATTGACTTTTATTTTAACGTACGTGACAGGTGTTTAGGATTCTATGCTATATCTGGCTTTTATGGAATCAAGCTAGGGGAGTCTAGAAACAAACTAAATAATTCATGAGTTGTCGGAACATTTGATTGTCTTTTGAGAAACAATATGTATGTAATAACTACTTTTAGCTTCTACTTGATCATGGGGTAGTGCACCATTTTTTAGGAACTTTTTGATAGGAGTCATCCAGTTTGGATCTTCCTCGGTGACTACATCTTGAGCTTCCAATTCATCAATCGATGGAGCCTTCAACACTTCTACCAACACCTTTTTGGTGAGGTGGGCAAAAGTGATAGATGCTAGCTTACTTAAGGCATCAGCCTTTTTGTTTTGGGATCTGGGAATCTGCTTAATGTGGCATGCTTGAAAGGTTTTCATCAGCTCCTTGGATTGTTCTTTGTATTTTTTCATGCTTGGTTCTTTGGCAACATAGCTATCATTTACTTGACTAGAGACTAGTAACGAATATGTGAACACTTCAAGCTTCTGGACCTTCATCTCTTTTGCCAGCCTTAAACCGGCGATTAGTGCCTCGTATTCAGCCTCGTTATTGGTGGTCTGAAAATCAAAACGGAGAGCATATGTGAATTCCAACCCTTCTGGGTTGATCAAAATTAGTCCAGCCCCTGACCCTTCAACGCTTGAAGCCCCATCGGTAAAAAGCTTCCAGGCTTCAGGGTTGGAGGGTTCAGCGGTGGCGGTGTTCACTTCAGTGATTGCTTGGTTTGGGACTTCTACAATGAAATCAGCCAAGACTTGGGCTTTGATAGCTTTTCGTGGGACGTAGGTGATGTTATGTTCACCTAGTTCCACTGCCCATTTGGCCAACCTTCCCGAGTTCTCTGGTTTTTCAAGCACACTCTTAATGGGTTGGTCGGTGACCACTTGTATAGGGTGTGCTTGAAAATACCTTCGAAGCCTTCAAGCTGTTTGAACTAGGGCTAGGGCAAGCTTTTCGAGAGGAGGATATTTGGTTTCAGCCAATTTTAGAGTTTTGCTGAAGAAATAAACGGGTACCTGGGCCTTTTCTCGCTCAATGGTGAGGACCGCGCTTATGGCTTCCTCAGCGACTGAAAGGTACATCGAGATTAACTCCCCCGTTTCTGGAGCTGCAATTTCAGGTAGCGAAGTAAGGTGTTGTTTCATCTGATTGAAGGCTTCTTCTGCCTCATCAGTCCATCTGAAGTCCTTCTTATCAGAGCAATTCTTGAGCGTTTTGTAGAAGGGCAGAGATCTTTCCGCCAACTTGGAGGTAAAACGCTTCAAGGCTGCAAGCTTTCCGTTTAAGCTTTCAACCTCCTTCTTTGTTTTTGGTGGTTTGGTTTCGAGGACAGCTTTTACCTTGTTTGGGTTAGCCTTGATGCTTTGTTTCCCAACAATATGACCCAAGAACTTTCCTTCTTCAAACCCGAATGAACATTTTTCAGGGTTGAGCTTCATGTTAACCTTTCTAAGGTTCTTGAAGGTTTCTTGAATGTCGTCAAGCATTTGATACTCCGTTTTACTTTTGATCACCAAGTCATCGACATACGCCTCCATGTTTTTACCAATTTGACTTGTAAAGGCTTTGTCCACTAGATGTTGGTAGGTTGCTCCAGTGTTTTTGAGGCCAAAAGGCATCTTTTGGTAACAAAAGATTCCTTTATCCGTGTGGAACGCTGTCTTTTCTTCATCTTCTTCTTTCATGAGTATTTGGTGATACCCTTTGTATGCATCAAGAAAGCACTTGAAAGGGTAACCGGTGAGTGAATCAACCTTGAGGTCAATTTCCGGTAGTGGATAGCAATCCTTAGAGCAAGCCTTGTTAAGATCCTTGAAGTCTATGCACATCCTCCAAGAGTTGTCTGGTTTCTTGACCATAACCGGGTTTGCAACCCATGATTGGTACTTGACTTCTCGGAGTATGCCGGCTAATACGAGCTTTTCGACTTCTTGACAAGCAGCCAGGCTTCTTTCAGGTGCTAAGTTTCTTTTCTTTTGGACCACAGGTTTGACATCCGGTGGTATTCTTAACTCATTCTCAGCAATGTTCCGAGGGATCCCTGTCATATCCTCTGGACACCAAGCGAAGACATCGCTGTAATGCGTTAGCAACTTTTCTAGATATGAGAGGGTTTCTTGTGAAAGGCTTGGATTGACCCTTATTCTCTGTTCAGGGTACTTAGGATTTATGATTAGCCTTTGCTTGTCTTCTTCACTTCTGGAACTTTCTCCCTCAACCAGGTAGGCTTCTTGAGAGGGTTGAAGGGTTGCTACCCCCCTCTCTGTTGGAAATTTGACTGTGCCATGTCCAACAGACACGGCCATGTAGAATACACACTGCCCTGGTCTTCCAATGATAACATCATAGTTTGAAGGTATGTTGATAACCACAAAGGTGAGTGGTTGGATTCTTTCCTTCTGACCTTCGCTGAAACGAACATTAAGTGTCAGTTGCCCTAAAGGCTTGAGGGGTATATCGGCAATACCTTTTATGGAGGTTCCAGAGGGTTGAAGCCTTGAACGTTCTTCATTACTCAAACGGTTGAAGAATTTCTCGAACATGATTTCAGTGGCTGCCCCAGTGTCTATGTATGCCCTATATGTTTGCAACGTTCCCACAGTAGCTTCTACCACGAGAGGGCTTGAAAGAGGGTCTTTTTCTCTTGGGGGGAAGCATACACACTGAAGTTCCCAAGCTTCCGACCGCTGTCTCTTGTGAGGAACCCTTCCGTCAAAATCCACCATATTGACTTCCTTGCCCTTTCCTTCAGCCATTTTGTCCCGTACCCCTTTTACCAAGTGAGCGAGTTCTCCGGACTTAACAGCTTCTTCAATTCTTTTCTTGAGCTGGAAGCAATCATTGGTGTGGTAGCCCTTCTCTTCATGAAACTCACAATACTGTGTGGAATTCTCATTTTTTCCTGCTTTTGGGGAGGGGCCTAGGAGGCCGAAAGTTTTGCTTGACTTCTTCGGTTGCAAGGATTTATTGAGGGGTCTTTGTGAGGGGTGTGAAACTCATGCCTTTCTCCCTGTTTGAAGGGTTCCGGCCTTCAGACCTTCGATGGTCTGAACCATTTGGTCGCCTGTCATAAGAGTTGAAGTTTCCCCTTTTTCTAGCTGGACTATTGCTTCGCCAGCTGGATCCTCTTTTCCTTTGTTCTTTAATGTCTACCGCCTCCTCTCCCCGGATGTGGGCTTCAGCCCTCTCGAGAGCTTCTTCCAAGGTCTTGGGTAGGGATTTGTTGAAATCTCTCGTGAGATATTTGGATGTGATGGCATTCATGAAACCAACCACTCTCATTTTCTCATCCGCCCCTACATAAGTTCGACCTTCCTTCTTGTATCGTTCAATGAACGCTCGAAGACTTTCATCATCACGTTGTTTTATCAGGAAGATTACTGTCGCGTCTTTGACATATCGCCTTTGTTGGGAGAAATTGGCCAGAAAACCCTTGTTGAGGTCGTCAAAGCTTCGAACGCTTCGAGCAGGTAAGTCGTTGAACCAGATCCTGGCTGATCCAACAAGGGTTTGCATGAACATTAGGCAACATTCAGAGTTTGACCATTTCTCTATCCTTGCTGCACCGGTAAAGATCTGAAGATGGTCCTCAGGATCTTCAGTCCCATCGTATGTTTTGATGTGAGGAGGCATCTTGATCTTTGCTTGAAAATCATAATAAGCTATTTTGCTGTGAAAAGCATGAAAGGTTACTTGGCTTATATGGTTTGGCTAAGTCTTCTTCAGCCCTTGCACCCACATTATTGCTATTGCCGTTGTTTCCCTGAGTGACCAGCACTTGATTAATAAAGTGTTGCCACGGGAAGCTGGCCATCATCTGGGCCATCATTGGGGGCACGAGGTTGAAGCCTTGAAGGCTTCCGGGTGCAACTGAGCAGCTTACTCCAAGGGGGGGGGGGGTGCTCATAACAGCACTTCGTGCCAAAGGGAGCACGGACAGGGCTTGTTCCCACGAAGTTGTTGTAGAGGCCGGAAGGCTTGTTACTGGGGACTGTAGGAGCTGGTCGAGGGTTAGCTCATGCCCCAAAGGAGCACCACTTGTAATTGGTTGGGAAGAGAAGATGGGATGTACCGTAGGATTCGTCATTGTGGATAGATATGGATTAAGGTTTGGAGGATGACTGGGACCAGCCTCATTCCTAGTTGTAAAAGGAGGGATAGGAGGTCCGGGAGATAACGTTGGTTCCGGCTCGTCATAGTCTAAACGAATCCTTACTCCCTTGTCTCTTTCTCTACTCACATATTGGTTGAGGAGAGACCTCAAATCAAGGAAATTGTTGGCAACCCCTTCAGGGGTAAGTTCAACACGTGTTGGGGTGTCAGAGACACCAACATTGGGAGAAGGAACTCCGGATCTGGACGGAGTTGATGTGTTGAACGTGAGGAACTCGGGTGTGCTTCCCGGAGTTGAGAAAGAAGTTGGTATAGCCACATGAGCTTGGCTGCTACACGGGGTTGAGGTGTTTGGAACCTGATTTACTTCACCCGGGGATCCACTTACAGACATGGCAGTTTCAAGAGAAAAGAGCTACACTACTAGGTCTTTTTGAGGAGAAATAGCGGCGTAGCCCCACGGTGGGCGCCAACTTGTTGATGCAACAAATAAGAGACCAAGGATAGTAGCTGAGCTGATTAGGCAAAAGGGTTGAAGGGTTCAACTTTGCCTAACGCAGGTCGTGGGGTCCCCCCACGTTTGCAAGACATGGAAGGAGGTTCACTAGTTTATTTTTATTGTTTGCTGAAGATCCTCCTCTGAAGTATATTTAGATTCGGTTGAGGGAGCTAACAGAATGTGTGTGTGGGATGTGAAAGGGAGTAACTCGCATGAAGCAAGTACTCTTGGTGAATGACCAGAGTTTTAAGGAAACAGGGGCCAGGAATGTCCCTTGAAGTAAATGAAGTGTCAAATATATAGGAGGAGACATCTCCCAAAGAAGAATGCTTTTGACTAGTGACCTTGCTTGCAGTGAGGGGCTTGCCCTTTCGGGGGTTGAAGCCTTTTGACCCCTGGGTAATAGCGTGTGCTCTGCAGACCTGCATTGCTTTTGCGGCTGGTGGGTTGGTGAAGCAATCCCGGGATGTGACTGGTTACTGTTTCCGTATTGCTTTTCCCCACCTCACAGCTTTTTAACCTTCGAACCATTTAACCTTTCGAGCGTATATGTACTTAAGTCATTTTATTTGATCTTAGGCTACCCCCGTCATCAATAATCTACCGAACAATAAAGGGAGTAACTCGCATGAAGCAAGTACTCTTGGTGAATGACCAGAGTTTTAAGGAAACAGGGGCCAGGAATGTCCCTTGAAGTAAATGAAGTGTCAAATATATAGGAGGAGACATCTCCCAAAGAAGAATGCTTTTGACTAGTGACCTTGCTTGCAGTGAGGGGCTTGCCCTTTCGGGGGTTGAAGCCTTTTGACCCCTGGGTAATAGCGTGTGCTCTGCAGACCTGCATTGCTTTTGCGGCTGGTGGGTTGGTGAAGCAATCCCGGGATGTGACTGGTTACTGTTTCCGTATTGCTTTTCCCCACCTCACAGCTTTTTAACCTTCGAACCATTTAACCTTTCGAGCGTATATGTACTTAAGTCATTTTATTTGATCTTAGGCTACCCCCGTCATCAATAATCTACCGAACAATAAAAAACCTAACCTCCTAGTTCAAAAATACAAGGACTAGATACTGATGTGCGTATAATTATATATATAATATAATATATATATATATATTCACATCATTTGAAACATAATTTTTAATGGTTTCTTAAAAATATTAAATAGTTGTAAGTTACTTTATTTTGAATTTTTAGAACAAACCAGGCCAGAAATGAATAGACGAAACAAAAGGACGAAAAAATAACGATCTGTCAAGAAGATAGGACAGGCACGTGCCTGGTAGGCACGCCCCATGCCCCATCCTAGAAATGACAAAAAGATCCTTAGAAGACTTTCGAAGATCTCCCATGTCTCACATGAGTTGATCACGCCCGTGCCAATTACTGTACGACGATCATGCTAAAATTTGTACTAGGCATGAGCCGTGCCCAGTCACCCATTTCAGCCTATAAATAGAGAGCTTTCCCAATCATCTTCATTGCTCAATTTTTCCCACTCTCTCTAGATTACACTCCTCTTTCTACTTTGGTTTTGTAATTCAAGATTGTAAGAACACTTAAATATATTTTCAACCTTGTAATGTTTAATTTAAATCAATCAAGTTTGTAAATATCTATTTTAAAGCCATGAGTGACTAAGTTCTTTTGGTCACTTTGGAGAAACAAACCCTTGATGGGTCTTTAACTACAAGATTATGAGGTGGTAGTCTATTGGCAAAGACAAAGGTTCTAAACATCTAGATTTGAAAGGTAGAGATCTTAGGTTAAAGTCCCATAGTAGAGGAGGAGAGCATTCCATGAGATTTAAGCAGTGAGGTCCTTGGCTTTCCCAAGATTGTAGGTACTTTTAGAAGAATAAAAGTAACTCTTTGCATATACATAGAAAATGAGCATTGAATATTTAGATCATGTTAAAAATAAATTTTGTTTGTTCCTCATCACAACTAAGAAAATGTTATCTAATATTTGATTTAGATGTAAACAATCCAAAAGGGTTATTTTGTTCTTGTACTTGTTTGTGGATTTTATTTAACATTCCCTGTAATACAAATAGCTTTCACATCTACATCTAAAGTAATAATATATGTATTTGTAAAACTTGTAGGCAACCCAATTATATAAATATTCCGTGAAAATCTTTAGGTTGACTTCATGATCGTTACAAATCTTTACTCTTAAAGGCAATTTGCCATTAATTAACCAGAGGTATTATAATTATTTATACCAAAAGAAAGAAAACGGAAAGGGCAAAAGGAAGAGGTTAACACTCATGACCATTGAGTTTTATTTTTCTCACTTGCTTGAAGAATATGATGAAAGATGAACACTTTAACAAATTGGATTCTAATAAGTCAAACTATAACTTATAAGCCGATAATAATTCATATTGGTAATGTAACCAGTGACGCTCCTAACTTTCACTTTCATTGCCCAGAGCAATCCCACTCAAGTGAAGGAAACTTCGTTTACGCCCACTTTCATTTATTTCGTTTCAAATAAATCTACAACGTTATGATTGGGATACAAGTTAGCCACTTTATTAAAGGCAGACGACGTTATTTACTTTTCTGTTAAGGTGGATCACCCCTTGCTACGAAAATAAAAATTAAGAATGCCATTATTCAGATTGCTCGTATGAATTTTTATCGGCAATAATTTTTAGTTTGAATTATTAAAATCTAATTTGCTTAATTTAAAGGCCAAAACCTCCCAATCCAGCACCCATTAATCCACCAAAATCACCAACATTTCCAAGAACCGAACTTAAATCCAACCCGCCAAGTCCACCATTCGATCCATTAAGCAATGATTGTATCAAGTCTCCGCCGCCACCACCTCCGCCACCCATGAATGCTTGCAGCAACTGGTTACTCCCACCACCACCGCCGCCTCCCATGACCGCTTGCAGGATTTGGTTATTCATGTTACCACCACCACCACCCATCATCGTTTGCAGCAACCGATTATTCGCGTTACCACCACCATAACCCATCATCATTGCTCGGTGAATTTGGTCTCTCTGATTATTGATTTGATTCATAAACAACCTCTCTTGGTAAGTGTTGGTGCACTTGTGTCTGTACTTTGTCTGTATTTTGTCGTGATACCAAACGATGTCTTTGTTAGTCTTGTAAGTTTGACCAAGTCAACCATCCTCCTGGTTTGACTTAGCCAAACAGTTAGACAATGGTTGTAATATGTCTGTGTTGAAGGACGTGTCATCGAAGGATTGTTTAAATCCTTCGATGAGCTCGAAAGATAAACCTTCGATAGATGGACCTCGAAGGATATCATCCTTCGAGGTATATGTGGATCCTTCGAGCTGTTTCAGATCGATAGATGATCTTTCGATCAGTCTATCTGATCCTTCGACCAGACGATCTGTGTTTGGGTATATATACCCATGTATTGTGTTCACTTCATTGGAGACACAAAAAGTTAGACAAGTAGAGAACACTCAGAGCAAAAACACACACACACGAGAGTTAGAGAGAGTTTGCAGAATAGATTTGTAAACCTTGTGCTTGTAACCGAACCTTTCATTCGTTTTAATACAAGTGGTGTTAATCGGTGAAGATTGTGTGTTGTGTTTGTGCTTGTTCTATCTCGGTTTGCATGCTAGCTTGGATTCCGCACTTGCTAGTGTGTTAGACATAACAAGGAATAGGTTTGACCTCAACCTCCGAGGGACCTACAAGTGGTATCAGAGCCGTGGCTCTTTTCCTTGTTAAAAACCGAGTTTATACATGACTTTGGAGTGTTTTGGACAAAAACTCACATGGTTTAGCACCCGTTTTTACTATTTTTCTCGCCTTTCCAGTCATAAAAACGTGTTCTAAACTTACCGGGTGTGTTAAAAGACGGGTTGGGTAACTTAAAAACTTGTTTTTTTTAAGAAGTTTCCGGTGACCGGTTTCTGGATAAGAATCGTCATTTTTAAGCAATATTTTATTGTTCAAATCTCGGTTTGCAGAAAGTATGGTCTGACCATACCTTCTGCCTTCTGCCGAAAGATTTCCACCAACCCATCACCTTTTTCACCAACCTGTCATTTTTGTCAACTGTGTCAGATCAGATCGAAGGATATCCTTCGAAGTCGAAAGATCATCTTTCGATCAAAGGAGGTTCGATAGATAATCATCCTTCGAACATCCTTCGAAGTCTGTGACTTATCCTTCGATCCAAGGAATCTTTTCGAAGCATACATCTTTCGGTCTACAGTTCTTTTTCGAAAGATAAGGATCCTTCGTTTGGAGAATCTTTCGAAATCATTGTTCGAAATTCAACAGTGATCTTTCGAACACTGTTGATCCTTCGAACAAGTCTTGATCCTTCGACCTTAGTCTGTTTATGTTTAACAAGTTTGTGATTTTCAGGTATTATTATTCTTGATCAAAAATGAATCCAAGATGGGGTACTCCGGTAAATACAGAGATGTATTTTGGTACTCCGTCTCCCGCACCGGTATCCTCTCAAGCTAATACAATTTCTACCGGTCAATGGGCATTCGTATCAAATCAAACTCCAAGTATTCAAAGCATTCTCTTAAGCGAGAGCGAAACCGGAAGTTTGAATCGACCTCCAAAGTTGATGCACTTATACGAATATCCAGGATGGATTGACAGATTTCATACATACGTCCTTGGACAAAATACAGAATTGTGGTTGCGGTTCATCACAGATTTCGATCAAACAATAGAGGTTGCCGCATCATCTGCTGCTACGTTTGCAGATCTTACGGAAGATCAGAAGAAGGTCTATGATTTGGAAAAGAAGGCATATGCCATTCTTACTTAGGCGTTAAGTAAAGATATTTATCATCAATTTGTCAGTTACAAGACAACGAAGAGGTTGTGGGACGCATTGAAGACAAGGGGCGTAGGAAATGAAGCGACCCGTCAATTGAGACGTGACTTGCTAAAGAAAGAGTTTGATGGTTTTACTTGTATGGAGAATGAATCTTTAGGAGATTTGACAAGTCGATTTAATCATTTGCTGACTGAATTGGCAAATTTTGAGGTTGTTACAACTCCAGCAGAGATTGTGAAAAAGTTTGCAGATGCGTTGCCACCTCAATGGAATACTTTCTTGGAAATCATGAAGTACAATGGCACTTTAGCTACAACAAGCTTCAATGACTTTGTTCAACTCCTGGAAAACAAGAATCAGGAAGAAACTCTCAAGGCAAAAAGAGTTCCCGTGCCACAAAATCCTGAAATGTATTATGGAACTTCTAGCACTTCTACAAAACCTTCTTCACACGCTCCAATTCAAACAGCGTTTGTGTCTAGCACTGATATGTATGGCAATACTATCCAAGTTCCGGTCAAGCCTCTTCCAACAGACATGTATGGAAATCCGCTTGAACCAGTTCCTCAACCAGCACCACAACAGCAAAGCCAACGACCTATCAGAGCAACTGATATGTTCGGAAATCCATTACCTGTTCGATCTACCGGACCAACAGACATGTATGGGAATCCACTTCCTCCTCAATCTACCGGACCAACAGACATGTATGGGAATCCACTTCCTCCTCAACAGCAAGCGTGTTATGGAAGCACATCATCTGCTGGTCAACAATCAAAGCCAAATACAGTACGGCTCGACACCTCAAGCTTTTCTAAAGTCAGTGTGGAAGTAGCAAAGGAACACATGGAGCTGCTAAACACTTTGGTGAGCGCATACTGTGGATTAGTGGAAGGTCAGATTGGTAACATTAATCTGACACAAGAAGACTATCAGCAGATCGATAAAGAGGAGATGGAGATGATGGACATCAAGTGGGCCTTTGCCAGTGCTGTTAGGCGAGCAAAGGATTTCATGGAAAGAACTGGCAGAACCAGCTTGGAAAGCAAGAAAGACACCAAGTATGGGTTTGATAAGCAGGCTGTTAAGTGTTTCAATTGTGGTGAACGTGGTCATTTCAAACGTGAATGTACGAGGCCATCTCAACATGGAAACCAAAATCCTTTCAGAGGTCAAGGCAATAGGGCAAATCAGAACCAAGTAAGGAACAATGAGCGCACATTGGTGTCTGTCAACAACCAGAGTCAAGCAGGACCATCTAATGCCAACCAGGCACTTGTGGTTCAAGTAGATGAAGGTTGTGATTGGTCAATTCAGTTGGGAAATGATGCTCAAGATGGAACAGCATGTTTTGCTGAAGTGGTTAAGGATTTAAATCACGCTAGTGGTGGAGAATCTTCCACCAATGGTGATGAATCTTCTGAAGATGAAGACAGCTCCGGTTATAGTGGAAGCTCAGATGAAGAATCCTCCACTTCAGGCAATGATCATGTGGATGAGACATCAAGTGCGTCAGTTGATGCAGATATTGATGAGCTTTTGGAAGAAGCTACAGCAGAAATTCAAAGAAGATCTATTTTGGTGGATCAAGCTGCTTATTCTTTGTCTTCTCTCCATTCAGCCTTTATGGCTAATGTCGACAGTTCATCAAGTCAGGTATGTGTCGATGAACCCATTGCTGTTAGTTGTGATAACTGTGATAGTTTGCGTGTTAAATATGCTGATTTAGAGGCAAACATGTCTGAGTTGCAAGGCAAACATGATGCTTTACAAGCTAGTTTGTTTGACTTGCAAGACAAACATGGTTCTTTGAATGATAAGTGGTGTGAGTTGCAAAGCAAACACGAGGCTTTGCAAGAAAAGTATGATGTGACATTCATCCACAACCAGAAGTTAACCGTGGATCTTTCTAAGTGCACAGAAGCCAACATGTTTTATGAAAACCATGAAAAGGAATTTAAATCGATGATTGAAAAATTAAAGAAAGATAAAACCGAGCTGACAAAAATGGTTTCCAGAAAACAAACTGACATTAATTTGTATATAACTCGTCTTGAGGTAATGCAAAAGGAAATGGCTTGTGTAAAAACTGAAAGTGAGGCGATCCAACTTAAGCTAGACAGTTATTTGAGCTCTAGCTATGTGTTGGATCACATCATTGACGTACAGAAAGAGAAACGGGATGTCACATGCATTGGATACAAGCAATGTCCACCACCTGTGAGACACAATTATGATGCCATGCCTGATGAGGAGTATAGAACTCACTTTGAACCATCTGTTCCTTTAGACGTTGAGGAATTTGCAACAGGACTCGGATACAAGAAAGAAGTATCATCCGATTCAGATGTGTCAGCAGATACATTTGTAACTGCTGAACAGAATCAGGATCCTCCAGTTGTGATTGAGGATGCTGATTCTTCTGATGATGAATCTGATGATACTGATTCAGCAAAGTCTGATGCGGTAATCAAAGAAGAGGACATACCTCTTGAGAATCATATTCTATGTGATCCTCCGGCAAAACCCGCTAAGACTGTTGCTGTCAAGTCCTTGTCTGCACAAGAGTCGGAGAGTGTGGATTTGCTGTACACTCTTGTTGGTGATAATAAAATTTATTCTGACAAAGATTTTCCAATTAAGAATGTAAATCAATCCTTAATCAGTAAAGTTTTTGAAAATTCGACAAGTAAATTTCTGGGTAAGAAAGGATCACACGTTGTGGTAACACAGTGCCCTCCTATCCCAAAGGCTGAAGTTAGAAAACAATTTGGCAATCAGAAATTACCAACAGAGAAAAGGCAGCAAAATCATACCAAACCAAAAGGTAAAACACCGACTCAAAGTCAAAGGAAGCCGAATCAGAAGAAGAACAAGAATGTGAACTTTGTGAAATCAAAGGGAACGGACAAAATTGAAAAGTTTGAAAATCAATCTAACTTAGATTTTGTCAAGAAAGCAACAGTGATGAAAAGGAATGAACCAAATAGTTCAAAACCTAGTACCTCGGGATCACAAAGTTCATCATCGGCAAGACGATCACATGATACTTCGGGGTTTGTTGAACGAAGATCATGTTTTGAATGTGGGAAAATTGGTCATATAATTCGAAATTGTCCGTATCTTCATAAATTAAAAGCCAAAGAAGATGATCCCCGTGAACGAAATCACCAAAAGCGATCTGTTTCTGTAAAACAAGATCCCCGCCTTGTAAAAGAAAGGGAAAAGAAACAGAAACGCCAACAAGTCAAGGTGATTGAAAAGGCACTTAAAACTGATGTGGTTTAAAAACAATCTGTTTCAGTTAAGCCAGAAAACTCAAAACTTTCAAAAACTTCAAACAATCACGAAGTTAAATTGTTAAACAATCAAACTGGTAAAACTCAACAGACATGGAAACCTAAATTGACCACAAATTCAGGGGGACCATCACAATTCCTGAATCATCAAAGAATAGAAGTTATTGTTATTGATGAAAATGGAAGACCCAAGACCACAATGGCTTGGGTCCCCATCTCCAACTAATCAAGTGAGTTCATGTGCAGGGTATTCCAGGAGGAACTATCAGTAGTCATTGGATTGTTGATAGTGGGGCATCCAGGCACATGACAGGCGACATGAAGCTTCTCTACGACGTCAAATCTATTAGAGGAGGTTATGTTGCTTTTGCTGGAGATAAAGGCGGATATATTACGGGTGAAGGAATGATTTCCAACGGGGTTGTTAGCTTTGATAAGATCAACTTTGTACAACAACTTGATCACAATCTTCTTAGTGTTTCTCAAATTTGTGATAAGCAGTTCTCAGTACACTTTGATGCAAATGGATGTTATGTGCTGAAACCCGGCTTCAAAATTCCAAAAGAATGGATTCTCTTATCGGCTCCAAGGATAAATGATCTGTATGTCCTTGATATGAGCCAAGCTATCACAACGTCTGCACAAGCAACTTGTTTCGTTTCTAAAGCCACAGAAAAAGACTCAATCTCTTGGCACAGACGAATGGGTCACATTCACTTACGCAAAATGAATCATTTGGTGTCAAATGAATTGGTGAATGGTGTTCCTCTTAAAAACTTTCATCTTCAAGACGTCTGTGTCTCGTGCCAGAAAGGAAAACAAACGAAGAAGCGACACCCTACAAAGAAAATCAACACGGTGGCTGTTCCTCTTGAACGTTTGCACATGGATTTATTCGGTCCTGTCAAGCACAAAAGCATTAGGAATGATCAATATTGCCTCGTGATAACTGATGATTATTCAAGATTTTCTTGGGTGGCGTTCATGGCACACAAGAGCGAAACCTTCGGTATTATCAAAAACTTGATCATTCAGATTGAGAATCTATATAAGTTGAAGGTTAGGCGGATGCGTAGCGACAATGGTACTGAATTTAAAAATCATGCCATGGCGGAGTTTTGCACTTCAAAAGGTATTCTTCACGAATTTAGTGCGGCTTATACTCCTCAACAAAATGGTGTCGCTGAACGTAAGAACCGCACATTGATCGAGACTGCTAGGACTATGTTGGTAGAATCGCAGTTGCCCATTCCATTCTGGACTGAAGCTGTGTCCTCTGCATGTTATACGTTGAACCGAGTCCTTACAGTCAAAAGGCACAACAAGACCTGCTTTGAGCTTATTAACAAACGGAAACCAGATTTGTCATATCTTGAACCGTTTGGAGCTCCGTGCACACTAATCGATCCTAATGGAAAGTTTGGGGCAAGAGCCATTGAAGGATACTTTCTTGGGTACTCCACCCCGAACTTAAGAGTCTGGAATCTAGAGACTAAAAGGGTCGAGGAATGGTCTGAAGTCAGAGTACAAAGGCACACTTTGCCAGTTAAATGTCCTGGTCAGCCTTGGATGTTTGAGTACGATGACTTTTTCAATTCGATCAATGTTGAAGCCGTTGAAGAAAATGCTGCGGCAAGGATGTTTTTCGAGAGTGACAATGCAACAGATTCACCGTTGGTTCGTCCCATTATTGTCAATCAAGAACCATCTTCGGTGAACAATAATGCTCTCGACAATGAGGATTTTCACGATGCTACCGAATTGAACGAATCTTCAGAGGATGATGAATTTCTAGATGCAGATCAAGAAGCTCCAACAATAGCAGTTCATGGTACTTCAAAGGGTACACCTCCAGTGGTTGTCCCAAGAACAGCTGAAGCTACTGCATCATCCTCTTCGTCAATTCCGGGCATTGAATTGGTTGTTGATCTCAATCTCAACAATCTGGGTACAAACATTCCAGTTCAAGATAATCCAGAAACAAGGATTCACAATACCCATCCTCAACAAAACATCATCGGAAATGTACAAAGTGGCGTTCAAACAAGAAACATGTTGCGAAACAACAACAATGCAGGCTTGTATACGGCGATTAGAGAATCTGGTCAACAAAATGATTGGTCTTTCGCGTGTTATGTCTCACAGGAAGAGCCAAGAACTTGGAAAGAAGCTTTGAAAGATAACTCATGGGTTGAAGCAATGCAGGAAGAACTGCAACAATTCCAGAAGCTTGGTGTCTGGAAACTCGTAGAGAAACCTGCTGGTTACAAGAAGATTGGTACCCGTTGGGTGTTTAAATGCAAAAAGGATGACCGTGGAGTCGTTATTCGAAACAAAGCAAGGCTAGTCGTTCAAGGTTTTCGTCAGATAGAAGGGATCGACTACAACGAAGTGTATGCACCTGTTGCACGTCTAGAAGCAATTCGAATCTTTCTGGCTTATGCCTCATTCAAAAGTTTCAAGGTATACCAGATGGACGTGAAAAGTGCATTCTTACATGGTGTGGTGGAAGAAGAGGTGTACGTCGAACAGCCTCCAGGTTTTGAAGATCCTATCCATCCCGATCGGGTTTGGTTGCTCAACAAAGCTCTATATGGTCTACATCAAGCACCGCGAGCTTGGTATGCAACCTTATCTAATTATCTGCTGGAGAATGGATTTCGCAGAGGTCTTATCGATTGTACTCTTTTCATCAAAGAACAAGATGGAGATCTTCTACTGGTACAGGTATACGTTGATGATATTATATTTGGTTCTACTAATGATGTTTTGTGTAGGAATTTCGAGCGCATTATGCAGGATAAATTCGAGATGAGTGCTATGGGGGAAATGACTTTCTTTTTGGGCCTACAAGTACAACAAACTGAGTCTGGGATATTCATCCATCAGACTAAATATGTTGGTGACATCTTGAGCCGGTTCCAGATGTCTGATGCAACGCCCATCGGTACCCCATTACCGCAAAATCACGGAATTACTCCAGACTTGAAGGGTGAAGCTGTTAGCCCCTCATACTATCGCGCGATGATCGGATCTCTTATGTACCTCACAGCATCAAGACCAGACATAATGTACCCAACGTGCCTGCTTGCCAGATATCAAGTCAACCCGAAGGCCTCACATCTTGCAGCTGTAAAAAGGATTTTTCGTTATTTGAAGGGTTACCCTGACACCGGTCTTTGGTACCCTAGGGATAATAACTTTGACTTGATCGCATTCAGTGATTCTGATTTTGGCGGATGCAAAATCGACGGCAAATCCACAACGGCTGGATGTCAGTTTTTGGGAAATCGCCTAGTCACATGGCAGTGCAAGAAGCAGACGTGCGTCGCTACATCAACGTGCGAAGCTGAATACATTGCTGCCTCAAGTTGTTGCTCCCAAGTCCTATGGATCCAACAACAAATGAGCGACTACGGTTTTGAATTCCTAACTACTCCTATTTACGTTGATAATTCTGCTGCCTTACAGATCACTAAAAATCCTGTGCAGCATTCAAAGACTAAGCACATCGAAATTAAGTACCACTTCATACGTGATTGCTTTGAGAAAAGGCTAATCGATGTTGCTTACGTCCACACCGATGACCAACGTGCCGACCTTTTTACCAAAGCATTTGACAAATCAAGATTTGACTATTTATTATTGGTAAACGGCATTAAGGTCAAGCAAGAGTAAAACCAACATCGGAAAATCATTTTTGTAAATACCTTTGTGTTTTAAATTTGTCTTAAGTTTATTGATTTTAGGGGGAGTAAATCCAAAATTTAAATTTGAAAAATCCAAAAACATCGAAAAATTTCAAAAACACAAAAACAATAGAAAAGCAAAAATGAGTTTCCTGGCGAGAAAAAGAGAAAATGATAGTACATCGGTGGTCTGTCTAAACCTCTTTGAACCTTAAATGAAAAACGATAAGCAGCTCTATATAAGATGTATCGGTAGGCTCACAATCATTTTAAAGTGTGCAGGGTGATATAAATCTTAATCGACTGAAGACCAGGTGGGAACCATTCATTGGCATATGGTCTTAGTACCGAAATTTCGTTTGAGAGATTGCCGAGGTTCTGAGATATTCGGTCTTTATGCTGCTTGTCATCTGGGTATCATGGTTGTATCTTTTACCGAAAAATAACGGGGACGCAAGTCTAGATCTTCCATGATACTATACATACGTGTACATACTGCATACGACCTCAATAAGTGATCAACAATCACATGTCCAAACAAATAAGTGATAAAATATCACATTTATCCGGGAGTCAAGTTCGTCTCTCTGCTGTACGAAAGTACTGACCTGTTCACGGACTTGCTCCTGTGCCCTCATGCATCGAAAATCAAGTTCCTCATCAATAAGTGATTATATCACATAGGGCTTGTTTTCAAATCAAAATAAGTGAGAATCTCACATCATATACGGTCAAACAGATGATAATCGGTATACTCACCGGTAAGATGAACCCTCGTGCATACCTTGATACGGGAATGTGTCGTGATGTGGATGAACACCGGTCGGTAAGTATAAATCATACCTTAACGTATCCCCTCGCCATGATTACATCTGATAAGTTGAGCTTAAGTGGACAACAATACCGATAATTGTTATAGGATGCTTATCTAAATGTTAACTAATTGAACAACAAGAGCGTTTTGGCATGACCGTACACTGATATGATTCTCTTACCCTCGAAACTCGCAAAAAGAATGTCTGTAAATATTTATTTAATGTTTTCAGTTTCTGCATCTTTGTATATATTTACTTACTGCTTTCAGTCTTTAAAATTGAAATATTCAAAATACCAAAAAGATTTTAGGTGTGTTTTAATATAAACTTTCTAAAAGCCAAAAAGATTTTATTTCTGTCTTATTTTTGATTGTACGATGTTGGATCTCGAGTCTTCGTTACCTGAAACCTGAACGAAAACCGAAACGACTGATTCTTCATAAACGGTCAAAATTTGCAAGTTTTGAAAGTTAAAAACCTGAAATTGATAAATTTATTAGACTTTCAAACTGTCGGACGGTGTTTGATTGAACAATGGTCACATGTGTGTCGTTTACTTATGATATTCCAAGCAGTTGTTCTCATTACGCGTTTAGATTTCTTGCATGTGCAGATTCTAAAGGCAAGGAGAACATGGTCGATGACAAGCTTTGGAATGAAGACACGACGTGAAGGCACTCAAATGATGAAGATGATCGAGTTGCCGCTGACCATCATCAACACCACAAGGATCTCAAGTTGTAAAGATCAAGACTTTCACGAGCATAACTCAAGGGGGAGCTTATGTTAAGGGGGAGTTTGTCAACACACTTCCTACATGAAACGGGGAGTTTGTTGGTACACTTTCTGCTTTCAAGACGTGAAGACTTTAAAGATCCTCCGACATTGAAGACTTGAAAGGACATCAAAGACTTGAAGACACGAGGGACCTACAAGAATTAAGATCGAGACAAAGCTACAGCCAAGGGGGAGTTTGTTGGTGCACTTGTGTCTGTACTTTGTCTGTATTTTGTCGTGATACCAAACGATGTCTTTGTTAGTCTTGTAAGTTTGACCAAGTCAACCATCCTCCTGGTTTGACTTAGCCAAACAGTTAGACAATGGTTGTAATATGTCTGTGTCGAAGGACGTGTCATCGAAGGATTGTTTAAATCCTTCGATGAGCTCGAAAGATAAACCTTCGATAGATGGACCTCGAAGGATATCATCCTTCGAGGTATATGTGGATCCTTCGAGCTGTTTCAGATCGATAGATGATCTTTCGATCAGTCTATCTGATCCTTCGACCAGACGATCTGTGTTTGGGTATATATACCCATGTATTGTGTTCACTTCATTGGAGACACAAAAAGTTAGACAAGTAGAGAACACTCAGAGCAAAAACACACACACACGAGAGTTAGAGAGAGTTTGCAGAATAGATTTGTAAACCTTGTGCTTGTAACCGAACCTTTCATCCGTTTTAATACAAGTGGTGTTAATCGGTGAAGATTGTGTGTTGTGTTTGTGCTTGTTCTATCTCGGTTTGCATGCTAGCTTGGATTCCGCACTTGCTAGTGTGTTAGACATAACAAGGAATAAGTTTGACCTCAACCTCCGAGGGACCTACAGTAAGTACTACTTCCAGCCCCAGACACCCCTTGTGCCTGTAAAATAATTGAAAAGAAAAACATTCAATATTATTTAATATCATTTTATGTTTATTGAATAGCTGAAAATTGATCAGGATAAGGGATTACAATAAAAATAATAATAATGATAAAGGTAAAGCGTCAATAACTGTCCTAATATTCAAACAAGACATAGAATAATAATGACAAGCAAACGTAGAAAATAAAAATAAATTTTAAAATCAAATAATAATAAGTATAGAAGACGCAATAAACCTTGGATGTCGCACAAGACAAATGAACATCAAATCCACAAGAACCACACCTATACAACCAACACTTCCCTCCCTCAATCACACCACACACATCACAACGAAACCCACCGGTCGCATACGGTGACGCAAACACCAGACCGAGTTGGTGACCGTGGTTCTGGTGAGACAAACACAATGGCAGCGTAGCACACACCACATGGATATTAACACCACAGTCTTTGCAGTTGTATGAAAAGCCATCTCCATTGTTGCCGCAAGCGTTGCAGGCGTAAACGCCATTAGGGTTGTGTGATTTGGGGAGTAGGGAGAGAGGGTGGTTGTGGTGGCAAGGGTGGGTGATTCTGTGAGGGAGGTGGGAGCATTTGAGGTGGAGGGAGAAAGTAGTGCATGATGGTGATCTGCATGTGTAAAGTGGTTCAGTTTCTAGGGTTTGTTTGCATGCTGAACATACTCTAGATGGTTGAGGGTTAGTTAGGTGTAGAGTGTGTTGATGGCTGAAATGGTTTATTATGGGTTCAGATTGCCTCCCCATATTCACTAGAAAAAACTTGCTTCATACAATACATACACACATCATAATATTTATATAAGTGTATATAACCCTTTCACCATATAAATTGTTTTTGTAAATAAACAATTCAATGAAAAGACTTTACTATCAATTCAAGATGTAACATGTATTTATTCAATAAAAAACTAGATAAAGAATATTTGTAGGTGAAATTCAATTAAATATTAAGATGTAATAAACAATACATAAGAGTTAGGTTAGCACTCTTCTTCCAATCTTGTATTAATGAGCCTTTCTTTTATTACCACTTGTTTTAAATTATGGATTAAATAAACGTGTACGGCGTTATTATTGGTTATTTATATATAAACGATCACTTTAAATCTGTTATATTTAAAATTAGTCTTGCTATTTGTTTTTCAATTTTCTTTAAATTTTATTACGTTTCCATGATAGCCCATGAATTTTCTTCAATTGAGGAGGTAATTATATTGTAGGATAGTGTTATAAAGCAATATCAGAACGACACGAAGAAGTGAAGGACTTCCTATTAATAAAGTTGTGTAACCTGTTTTAAGGAGGAGTGAAATAAAGCATGAGTTTTGGGTCTCATTTTTACGGACCCTCAAATAATAAAAACAAAAACAAAATATAAGTAGGTAATTTAGTCTTTAAGATTGTTAACACCTTAATTTGCTATAAGAATCATATAGGATGTAAGCATATGTTTTTTCTTGACGAATTAACACCAAGCTTATTATCCTCTTTGAAGAGGTATGGTCCCAAATCAGTGCACATATGGTAGGGGGACAACACCACTTTTCCAGAATGGTGTTCACATCATCCGAATGCATCCAGAAGCTTCTGGAAGAAATCACAGGTGACAAGGAAGATGCTCCTTTAGACAAAAAGGACGACACGTGGCACCAATGGATGGACGCCAACCTTCATTGCGAGATTTCTGGAGGACAGGCCGACAACCAGTACCAGAGAGCGCCCACCTGGACGAATGAGTACGCGTCACGTCACCCACTACACTGGCGACATCAGAGGGGACAAAGAGGATGTTCCCCTTCGTCGGACAGCTAGGACCCACTGGATAGCTGGCAGCCTGGCAGGTCTCCTCCTCCTTCATCCTTCGGCTATAAATAGTGGATTCCACCTCCAGGTTTAAGGATTATGCTCTCTCACTATTTACTCTCAACACACACTATTCTCCTCAGAATAGTACTTATTCTCACGCCGGAGGGTGGTCACAAGGAGAACCCCCCCTATTCCCCTCCTTGTGGCGAGTCACCGGTGTTCTGTTTTGCAAGATATCAGCTAACGACGAGTGGAGGAAGAGATTGAAACCCTAATCCATGAGACATTCAGCTGGGATAACCTCGTGTTAACCGGTGTTTCATCACCCTTCTTGTGGCGAGTCACTGGTGTTCTATTTTGTAGGACATCAGCTAACGGCGAGTGGAGGAAGAGATTGAACCCCTAATCCACGAGACAGTCAGCTGGGATAACCTCGTGTTAACCAGTGTTTCATCATTGGCGCCCACCACATTTTTTACAACCATTTTCATCTCTTTTCTCTTTGAAAACACTCTTCAAAGGCTGAACCAAACCCCTCCTTTCAGATGGACGGAGAAAACTCTCCGTTTGGTCTGGCTACGGACAACGTGCACATCCAAGGCCACCAAAGGGACGAGCCCGTCAGAGAGGAGTTAGCAAGTGACGGAATCCCTAACTTCTTTGGAAGTACTTCCCGGGTGATCAATCAGACAACTCCCGACACTCAAAACCCAAGCCATGGTGCTGGCCCTTCAGCACCATCGGCACCAACACAACCAAATGTCTCAGCATTACTGGGATTGCCAGAAGGAGAAACTCTCGCTTCCTGGCAGGGGCGGACCCACATTGGTGCCACCGGGGTCCCCGGACCCCAATCTTTTTAAAAAAAATAATAGATTCGGTATATTAAATTGTATTTGGACCCCATAAATACAATTAGGTGGACACCATAGAAATAAAAAGAAAGATGGTGTAGTGGTAAATCTCCCTCTTTTCCACCAAGAGGTCATTGGTTCAATCCTTGATAAGCCCATTTTTCTTATTTTTTTTAAAAATCTAGTTCAAACCTTACTTTAACTCGACCCGAACGAGGACCGACCCGAAAATGGACCCCATTGAAATAAAATCCTGGGTCCGCCACTGCTTCCTGGTACACCAAGTCACAAGCAACACTGAATTTGATCTATGCGCAACTAAGCGCACAACAAGCACTTCACCAAACGCAAGCACAGCCGTCTCCTTTCGTAACTCCAGCTCCACCACAAGTGAGCAGTCAAACTCCACAGCACGCGCAAGCGCGGACGCAATAGCATGAAAGGTCATCCACGATAAGGAGGCAAAACGCGCATGACACGCGCGATACATACGACGAAACGGAGAGCAATTATGAACAACATACTCACCAATAGAAGAAACCCCCATTGAGCAGTCGGCTAGGGCCGCGCAACATCAACAAAGAATGGGAGTATAACAATGAACAAGAGGATTCCACATATAGACAAGAAGAGACCTCCGTCTTCAGCAGACTGCCACCGAACCATGAGGCGTACAGGACCCGCGCGCGGGGTACAATCCAAAGCTCTAATAGATGTCTACTTAGGCCCTATCACACTTTGAGCGGGGGAGGAGTCGGTAGTTTTTAAGGTTACCAGTACGAGAGGGTCGAATGATAGAGTGGAGGCAGTGGCGTTGGTGGGGGAGAGTGGGGAAGATAAGAGAAATGAAAGTGAGGTAGTAAGTGGTCCTAGTCTAGAGGAGGCGATAAGACCCAAGTGTGGGGATCCGCCGGATATAAGGGTAGAGGAATTAGAGAAGAAAATGGTGTGTTTAGAATCCAAGCTAGAGACACTGAGCAAGGCTCAGTGTGGGGATGGGGAGATTAAGAATACGTTTAAATTCAAACTGCCTGATGATGAGTTGAGAGGTTGTGAGAGGTATGAGGGAGTTTGGAGAGATTCGGGTAATCATAGGTATAATGGTGCTACAGCCCGTGAGTTTTGGTACGGAGGTGAGCTGGGTCTACATGATCCTTCGTGAGTATTAGAAAAGTTGATAGCCCACTTGTAGAGTTTGTATTTGAGTCTTTATCGTAGTTTTAGGTGGAGTTGTGTTTTGTGTTTTTCATGTTTTTAGTTGTTTTACAGGTAATCATGTCCGTGGAAGAGTTCGGTTTGCGAAGATACGACGTCTAGAATTGTTTTCGACTAAAAAAATTGGGTTAGAAAGTGTTTTGGACGAGTTGTGAGGAATTTGGAAAAAAATCAAAGGCATGAAGGCCATCAAACCACGAAACTTTCTTTGAAAAAGGACCCTTCGCGTCACGCGAAGGGCACATGGAGATCTGACCGCGTTGCGCTAAGCTAAACATATAAAATATTGGAATTAGTGGCTTCGTGCCACGCTAAGGAATGAGGTAAACCCGTCGCGTAGCACGACGGGTGTGTTTCCGGGCTGAAGTGTTTCCCATGTCTGAATTGGTTAGTTTTTCGCACCCGGTTCATTTATGGTATGTGTTTACTTGTACTTTGAGTCATTTATTTTGTACCATAAGTCTAATTTAGTATTTTTGAGCCCGTATTTTGTGTCGAGTCAGTACTGCTTTGGTTTTTGCTTGTCTTTGTGTATGAAGGTTTGAATCGTACCACCCATACCCAGTCTCCATTCGGGTGATTTCGGAGCTGTTCAGCAAATTTCAAGGAATTTTCCAAGTATACCGGTCAGTGTCAGAGCCGATCGCAACCGAAATGCTATACGATCGAGCTGGATTGGACGAGAGTTATGGAGCTTACGCGTTAATTAACTAACTAAGTCATTTCCATTTTTGCCCTTTGTTTTTTATTTCTTATTTATTTTTAGTCTTTTGAATCGGTTTCCATCCTACATTGAGGGCAATGTAGAGTTTAAGTGTGGGATAAGAAACTATTGTTTGAGTCTGTTTAGTATTAGTTTGAGTCATAAAAATTTGAAAAAAAATTAAAAATTTAAAAAATCCAAAAAATTGAAAAAATCAGAAAATGTCTCTTGTTTTAGATGTTTGCAATAAATACGGAAAATGATAGAAAAGTCAGGAATGTTCGGGTTTCAAACAATAATAATATGAGCTAAAAAAGTTAAGTTTGTGTCTAACTTGGGATGTGTGAGTACGCCCGATCTGGTTTCTAGGTTCCTTTGATATAAATATACCTAATTGTTAATTTGCTAGTGGGTTCTCATTTAGGAAAAGTAGATAGCCGAAACCACCAATAATAGTATAAGGAATGCCGTTATAAGCTAAAGTTATTATAATTTTTTATCAAAAGAAAAAAAATATAATAATTGAGCTAGATTGAGAAAAAACGAGGCCTAGGTAATCTCTGTTGGGGATGGTGACTCTGACTTAGATTCCCTCTGGGATAAGTTAAAAACAAAAATTCAAAAATATCGACACCTACGTTGTCGCTCTCGGGGACGGTGACTCTAGTTGAGACAGCCTCTGGGTTAGGTATGAAAAGTCTAGTGCTCAGAAAAGAAAAAAAAATAAGAAAAAGTTTGATGTTAAATTCTTTTGATTTTAGTATAAAACAGTTAGAAAATAGTCCAATGATTGTTCATTTTGTTCTATAAGCTTGAGGTGGGATTAAGTGAAACAACAGATTCTAGTGTGAGACCCTAGGTAAATTAACCGAACTTGAACTTAAATTGCATGATAAGGGATTGGAACCGGGTTTGGGTTTAAGGGGACAAGTATACTTACAATCGCGGTTAACGCGAGTTTTAATTTTAATAAATAATCTAGATTTTTTGAACCTGAATATTATCTGATTCTGATTCCATTTGCATATGTCTTTTTCGGGGAAGAAAACAGAGTAAGTGTGGGGATATATGATGTATTGCAAAATACATCTATTTATCATGTATAGTTTGTATAATTTTCATGTCGTTGTCGTAGTTTTATTTAGATTATCCGTATACTTGATTCAATTATGTTTTACAGGCCTTGGTTGGCGAAAGGTTTTGGAATGTGATGATGAAAGGATGGACCGATGGATGCGGTTTTACTGATGGATGGTTAAAAGTGATTGAAGAAGTTCCGATAGCAGTTGAATCTTGGTTGGTTTTCACCATGATTGCATCTAAAACGTTTGAGTTTTCTGTTTTCCATCCCGAAACTAGAACTGAGGTTTTTTTTAAAGAAAGTTGATGTTGTTGTTTTGGATGATTCCGTTTATGGTGATGACGGGTTTGACTTATTGGTTGTGGTATAAAAATTTGATGTTAATATACATTTGTTTGATAACATGACGTTGATAATTAAGTTTTATTATATTATGCTAATAACTATTGAAATGCCATATTGTAGACTAAACACAAACAAATTCTGGATTCCTGGGAAGTTGCTTTAGATGATGATTAGACTAGAGCCACACTTGGTAATCCTACGCAGTTTACGAGTTTTGAGGATATTTTTAATGTATATATACACATGTAATATTTACTTATTATTATGATTTAAAATATGGTTTCTTATATATGATCATTCTCATAAATATAGTCTGTTGATGATGGGCTATTCAATTCAAAGGTAGTGCCTCTAGTTGATGAGTCAGATGTTAAAAATGCGGTAAGTTTAAATTTTCCTACTTTTCTTACCTATTGTATATAAACATATACAAATATATTTTATTGTATAATAAGTATAACAAGCTTTTTAAATTTTTTTTGTAGCCTCAAGATCATTCTGTATAAATAGCTGATGATGTTAACGATCCTCAACTTCAGTCTAAAGATTTTTCTATTCATGACACTCCTACCTCTTCAAGTGTTGTATCTAATGTAAGCATTTATTAGTTTTACACTGCCCATTTTATTATTGTAACAACCCAACTTTCGAAGTCAAAGTCAAAGTACAAGTCAAAGTCAAAGTCAAGTCAAAGGAAGAGAAGATTGCTAATTGGAATCTGTCGTTCCTTGATTAATTATTGCTTGTACTCCCAAACCTAGACAATCGATACTTTAATTTATGCTTGTTAGTTGTATTATGTGGAAGTAACAATGCGATAAAGATAATTAACGCTAATCTACTCAACGCTATCACATCGTTATCGCATCGCAATTCGAATTACAGGTTATGGATATTGTTTTATGTGTGTGTGCTATTAGGTGTTACTTGTGCATGCTTATATTTGTTTGAGGTGGTTATTCGCAAACGCAATCGCAACTCTATCGCAACGCAATCTCATCGCGCACTCGAAATCTAAGGTTTACTTTTGTGGTTAATAGTAGTTATATTATTTGTGTAACTAGTGTGTAATACTATCGCAACGCTTACTCGCAACGCTTAACGCACGAAACAAAAAGTCAGAAACCAACTGGAAAAAGCCATCTGATCGAAGGACCATTCGATCGAATGGTCATCCGTCTGGATGACCATCCGATCGGAAGGCCCTCCGACCCTATCTCTACACCGCCTTTTCTCCTCTCTTGCCTATAAATAGCACCTGTCACATCACTGCTCATGTGATGTGACAGCTCTCTTTCGACCATCACGCTTTTGGCCTATTTTCTCTCGATTTCTCGCGATTCTTGTAAGTTTCTACCTCAAATCTTGTACTTCTATCATCTACACACTCTTCTTCATCATTTCCACCATCAAATCTCGACTTTTAACCATGAAATCACTGGATTCCGGGCTGATCAAGGGTGACGTCATCATGGGTTAGTATGAACTCAGGAGAATGACTTCATTCCATCAAGAACAACTCGAATCTAACAGATTTCTACAATGTTTAAACACTGATTTCACCTAAATCTAAATGTTTTTCAAGTGTTTCAAACTTTTCTTCAAACATTCTCAACTTTTCACATAAAACCGATAGGATCTGAACTTGTTCAGTCCTTCTGCTCATTCTCTAGTGAAGTGCCGCTCTGAGAACGGATTTCTATCAACGAGATGACCAACTTAACGGGTTGAACATGAAGTTCCGTTAAGAACCATTACGGATCGGACGGGGTGATTCCCATCTAATCAGATGACTTGGGCATGATGGTTGGTTTCCGTTGTTTGACACGTTGTCACGCCGTCTCAGTTTAATCATAAAACTTCCTAGACTTAGCAAAATTTTACAAGTTTCATAAACGAACAGGTTGCCAAGCATATTGCCGTCCGATCGGATTACCATCTGATCGAACGACAATCCGGACGGATGACTTGTGGTTTCTTTTCAACACTAAACATTTTCACAACACTTCAAGGAATATCAGTTTCAACGAACTACAGTCCGACCGGACGACCATCCGGCCGGATGACCTGATTTGTAGAAACACTTCTGGATTTTTAAAATGCTGCAACGAAAACTTCAAAGTTCTGTCATACACAACACATCCATCCCAAACGAGTGACCATCCGACCGAATGGTCATCCGATCGGATGACTATCCGTCCCACATCACTCCAACACACCGTTTTACACGCCGTTCAACGCTCATACTGTCGTACTGTGTTCAGGCAAATCTCTCAGCGCTCCCTTCAATCCATGTCTGTGTTTATTCGTTAAACAAGATCTGTGAGTATACTCGATCCCTTTTTGCTTTAAGCACTTTTGTGTGTTACATACGTTACTTATATTCAAACACAATCGACACATAACGCAAACCCTCTTGTACGCTATCCGTTCTGCATGTTATACGTGTTATTCGATGAATGCTAGTATGTTATGTTTACACAGTGATTGTTGCCTGACACCTTAGCAACGATAGTACTATAGTTTGGACTCAGCACCTGTCGTGGACAAGGGTTGTTAAGGGCTTTTCTTCACGTGTCATAGTGGTGATATGTGTTGCGCATTATACAACTCGTAGTCACGTCTGTGCATATTTCATTGTCGATAACCTACCTGCTTCACATTATACATGTTACATGCTGGTTATGCGTAAATCGCTTTCGCTACTGTTATACTATCAAACTTGTATGCTCACCTTTACACTATGTGTATTGACTTTTATTTTAACGTACGTGACAGGTGTTTAGGATTCTATGCTATATCTGGCTTTTATGGAATCAAGCTAGGGGAGTCTAGAAACAAACTAAATAATTCATGAGTTGTCGGAACATTTGATTGTCTTTTGAGAAACAATATGTATGTAATAACTACTTTTATTTGATGTGTTATGGTATGGGACATAGCGTTAATTATCTGGTAATTTTAGTTGTTATGGATTCTCCTGGACAATCTGTTTCTCTCAGTGCCGCGCCCTGATGTTTCCGCCAACCGTTGGGGTGTGACAGATTGGTATCAGAGCCATAACTTTAGGGAATTAGGCAAGACTCGACCTAGTCCAGGTCGATGTCTTAAAATTGACCTAGTCTATAGTCTTAGTACCAACAGACCGCCTTGTGCAAGCCCTGTAGGGGTTCTGTACAAGCTTACTCTCTATGCTCTCGTTTACACTCGCTAAATTCACAACTTTGCACGAACATCGCATACTACAGCTTCGTGCCGATACTCAGCCTTTCCTAAGGCTGACGACACACACAATTTTCGAGAGATTCGGTCGAGACTAGGTGTGAAAACCGCAAACTCTCGATAGAATCACTCGCCTGACGCGCATTTTACTTTAAACACGAGAATTTGCGTTGAATCAGGAGTGAAATCCATACTTCGACGCGATTCTCCCTATCTATCTCATGATTCTATCACACAAGAAGGAAGGAAGTTATTAAGTTAGGGGTAAAATCCACATCTTAATGACTTATTCCGCTCTATATTTTGGTTTTTACAAAACTCTCACCAAAGTTTCGATGGGTTCCAACGACTAGGGTCACATGATGGCTGAAAAAATGCGTGCCGATCGCCCGGATTGGGGCGAGAGCACAACCTATTAAGCCAACACGTGCACTCAAAGCCCTTGAGAATAGTCGAATCACTTTGGGTAGTCAAAGTCTAGCACGCCCAAGACATTCTGATTTTCGCTGATTTTTACGCTTTATCGCTCCTATGTGTTTTGATTCTGGACTCGCAACCGCTGATTTTATATAAAATTTTAAGTGTTTTATGTGGTTTTCTTGTTTTTGTGTTTTGATCTTGGAGACTTATACGCTCTTCGTTGTTCGCTTCAATAAACATGCACAACTCGCACTACACTTTTATCTCAAAACACTAACAAATCGCTTATGTTACTCGCGCTCGCTACTCGCTATTCGCACTCACAACTCTCGATCGCTTTACGCAGATGTGAAAGATAGGTGAATACGTGCAAAATATGAAAGTGAATACGTGCAAAATATAGTGGAATACGTGCTTACGTGGACTATGTGTTTCTGTGATATACGTGCTTATGTGCTTACGTGCCTATGTGGATTATGTACCTACGTGACTTATGTGCCTATGTGATTACATGCCGACGTGTTCCTGAGCTTTATCTAGTAGTAGTATGTTGTGAGGTGAGATTCAAATGCAGAGTGTTTGAATCCTATGACGATGTCTGTTGCAGACAATGTCGTCATTTGGATCGTATACTTCTCGAGCCGCATAACGCAATCACGCCGACAAGCGTATCACTTCTCTAGTCGCAAAACAAATGGCTAAGGTCATTTCGTAAATTTTCAGCGAACTTAATGAAAACACTAGCAAGTCCTCCGAGGAATCAAGGACCGACTCTCCCCGAGCTACTTTTATCTTCAAGCAGTTTAAGGCCTGTAGCCCTAAAGACTTCACGGGTGAAGATGGGCCTATTGCCATGTTTAAATGGTTCGATGCAATTGAAGTCACTCTGCACCAAAGCGGCTGTCCTGAAAACCTACGCACTGTCAACGCAACCGGCGTTTTCCAGTCCAGGGCTCTGGACTGGTGGACCGCCGAAAGGAACAAGCGGGGGAATGACGCAGCTTATGGGCTTACTTGGGAGGAGTTGAAGGAGATCATGATGAAGGAATTCTGCCCTCCTCATGAGCTTCAGAAGCTGGAGGACGAGTTTTGGAACATTAAACAAGAGGGTGGCGATAATGCTGGTCTAACTGGCCGCTTTAAGCAGCTAAGCATTATATGTCCCAGTTAAGTCTCTACTCCGGACATCACCATCAAGAAATACATCCGTGCTTTACCGGATTGTGTTGCTGATTTCGTGCAAGCCGCCAAAACAACCACCATCGAAGAGACTTATCTGCTCACTGCCGAGATTAACGAAAAGCGAGTCAGGGCAGGTTACTTCGATAAAACCACCAAGAGTCTTCACCAAGTCACCGCACTCTCACCGCTGAAACCGCCGCACCGCAAGTTTCCAAGTCTTCACGTCACAAGCGTAAGAACAACAACAACAAAAAGAACTGTGCTGTCACTGCCACTCCACTCAATGCAGTACCTGCTCCATCCCAAAACTAGAACCGCCAGGTAGCAGCACCAGTGACCAATGCACCGCTGGTAAAGCGTGCATATACTGGTCCACACCCGCTATGCCCTACCTGTACCTACCATCATCCTGTTGGGATTGCATGCCGATTTTGTGTTCATTGCAACCTCTACGACCACTTCACTGCCGACTGCCGTACTGGTCCCCGTCAAGCTCAAGCTCAAGTTCAAACGCCTGCTCTACCAGCTCCTCAGGGACAACAAGCAGCTCCTGCTCCCGCTGCTCATGCAAGAGCCTGCTATGCTTGTGGTGATCCCAACCACTTCGCAAATGTTTGCCCAAACAGAGTGGTGAAGCAAGAGCCACAACAGCAGAAGCCAGCGCAGCAACAACACCAACACCAACAGCAGCAGTAGCAGCAGCCAGCTCAGCAAGCAGCACGTGGGCGAGTCTTCAACATCAACGCCCATCAGGCTCAAGCAGAAAACAACGTGGTTAATGGTACGTTTCTCGTAAATGGTATACATGCTTCGTGTTTTTTTGATACTGGAGCCGATAACTGTTTTGTATCGTTCGAATTCGAAAGCCTCCTAAATCGTAAATGCGTTAACCTCCCCTCAACATTCGACGTAGAAGTTGCCACTGGAAGAACCGTCACTGTTAGTTCCGTTCTACGTGATTGTACCCTTGAGCTCAACAGTCACGTTTTCCCGATCAACCTTATTCTGATGCAGCTCGGTAGCTTTGATGTCATAGTAGGCATGGATTTCCTTCGGGAGAATCATGCTGAAAATGTTTGTTTCGATAAAATGATTCGTTTCTCTCTCGGAAACGGCGATCAATTGTGTATTTATGTTGAAGTTTCTTCGAAGAAATTACAACTCATGTCGTGTGTTCAAGCTAGCAAGTATCTCCGCAAGGAATACAACGCTTTCTTGGCACACATCGTAGTAGCGGAGGAAAAGGAAAGGAAAGAGAAGGCAATGGAAAAGGTGTCTGTGGTTCGTGATTTTCCTAACGTCTTTCCCGAAGATTTACATGGCTTACCGCCATCTCGTGATATCAATTTTCGAATTGACCTCATTCCTGGAGCAAATCCTGTTGCTAGAGCGCCTTATCGCCTAGCTCCGTCTGAAATGCGCAAACTCTCGAGTCAGCTCCAGGAATTGCTTGATAAAGACTTCATTCGCCCTAGCACCTCTCCATGGGGCGCACCTATCCTTTTCATCAAAAAGAAGGACAGATTGTTCCGGATGTGCATCGATTATAGGGAATTGAATAAGCTTACCATCAAGAATCACTATCCCTTATCTAGAATCGACGATTTGTTTGATCAACTACAAGGTGCTACGTGTTTCTCGAAGATTGATTTACGTTCAGGTTATCACCAGCTACGAATCCAAGAGGAAGATATACCCAAAACCGCTTTTCGAACCCGATACGGTCACCACAAGTTTGTTGTTATGCCCTTTGGTTTAACTAACGCCCCCGCAATTTTCATGGATCTAATGAATCGTGTGTGTAAACCCTTTCTTGACCGCTTCGTCATCGTGTTCATCGATGATATCCTGATCTATTCCAAGTCAAAAGCCGAACACGCGTAACATCTCCGTTTGGTTCTTGAACTACTCCAGGGAAACCGTCTCTATGCCAAGTTCTCCAAGTGTGAATTCTGGCTTGAGGAGGTTCAATTCCTCGGTCACATTGTCAATAGTCAAGGTGTTCATGTCGATCTTGCGAAGATTGAAGCAGTTAAGAGTTGGGTTACACCAAAGAACCTGTCCGAATTTCGTTCTTTTCTCGGATTGGCAGGTTACTATCGCCGATTCATCACTGATTTTTCAAAGATCGATGCCCCTCTCACATCTCTTACGCACAAGGACAAACCTTTTGTTTGGGGAACCGAACAAGAGGAAGCCTTTCAAATGCTTAAACTTGTGCTCTGTAACGCTCCTGTGCTCTCACTACCCGACGGAAACGACGACTTCGTAGTCTACTACGATGCCTCTAACCTCGACCTCAGTTGTGTCCTTATACAATGGGACAAGGTTATCGCGTACGCCTTTCGTCAGCTCAAGATCCACGAGAAGAACTATACAACCCACGATCTCGAGCTTGGTGTGGTTGTTTTTGCGTTAAATATTTGGCGACACTACCTTTACGGTACCATGTGTACGGTCTTCACCGACCATAAGAGCCTACAACACATCTTTAACCAGAAAGAGCTGAATATGCGCCAACGCCGATGGTTGAACTTCTCAACGATTACGACTGTGAGATTCGTTACCATCCAGGCAAAGCAAATGTCGTTGCCGATGCTCTCAGTCGACGAAGCTATTTGCATAGCGTTCGTAATACTCAAGCCTAGCACAATCTCGAAGATCTTATCCGCGACGCTCAACATGCTTGTTTTACCGAACGCACTTTAAAGAAGGAAATGATTATGTATAACGGCGAACAACTGGTGAATAAATCGAATGGTATATTTCATTACCTAGACTGAATTTGGATTCCCAAGCGCACCAATTTACGAGAGATTCTGCTAAACGAAGCCCACAAGTCCCGATATTCCATTCATCCCGGTGCCAATAAGATGTACTAGGACCTTCGCTACAAGTACTGGTGGCCGGGCATGAAGAAAGATATCGCTATCTATGTTTCGAAATGCCTAACTTGTTTGAAAGTCAAAGCTGAGCATTAACGCCCTTCTGGCTTACTCGTGCAACCCAAAATCCCTATGTGGAAGTGGGAGAGTAAAGCTATGGATTTCATAACGAAACTTCCGCGCACGCCATCAGGTCACAACAACATCTGGGTTATCGTTGACCGTCTCACCAAATCTGCTCACTTTCTACCGATACGGGATGACTACAAGGTAGAACGATTAGCTCGGATCTATACCGACAAAGTTATTTATTGACACGGGACACCTCGCGACATCATCTCGGACCGCGATGGTCGATTCACTTCGCGTCTTTGGGAAATGTTTCTATCTGCTCTCGGTACTACTCTCAATCTTAGTACCGCATTCCTTCCCCAGACCGACTGTCAGACTGAACGCACGATTCGTACCCTTGAAGATATGCTTCGCTTGTGTGTTATAGATTTCGGTGGTAATTGGGATTCGCATTTACCTTTAGTCGAATTCTCGTACAATAACAGTTATCACTCTAGCATCCAAATGGCACCATTTGAGGCATTATATGGAAGAAAATGTGGATCGCCTATTGTATGGCACGAGATCAGGGATGCGCAAATTACTGGTCCTGAGTTATTGCAAGAAACGACTGAAAAAATCCTCCAAATTCGACACAACCTCCTGAAAGCTCGGAGTCGTCAAAAGAGTTACGCCGATAGACGCCGCAAGACCCTTGAATTTGACGTTGGCGATCACATACTCCTAAAGGTTGCACCTTGGAAAGGGGTGATCAGATTCGGCAAGAAAGGAAAGCTCGCGCCTCGATATGTTGGACCCTTTAAAATTCTGGAAAGAATTGGCAAAGTGGCCTATAGACTCGAACTACCAGAGGAACTTAGTAACGTCCACCCGACTTTCCACGTTTCGAACCTCAAAAAGTGTTTAGCCGACCAGAACCTACATGTCCCTCTTGAGGATCTACAAGTAGACGAAACATTACACTTCGTGGAGAAACCAGTCGAGATCATGGACCGAGATACCAAGAAACTCCGAGGCTCAAGCATTCCCAATGTGAAGGTTCGCTGGGAAGGAAAACGCGGCGCCGAGTTCACCTAGGAACTCGAGAGTGATATGAAGGCTAAGTATCCACAACTGTTTGTTACGCCTGCGCCTTAAATTTCGGGACGAAATTTCCTAAAGTAGGGGAGGCTGTAACAACCCGACTTTCAAAGTCAAAGTCAAAGTACAAGTCAAAGTCAAGTCAAAGGAAGAGAAGATTGCTAATTGGAATCTGTCGTTCCTTGATTAATTATTGCTTGTACTCCCAAACCTAGATAATCGATACTTTAATTTGTGCTTGTTAGTTGTATTATGTGGAAGTAACAATGCGATAAAGATAATTAACGCTAATTTACTCAACGATATCACATCGCTATCGCATCACAATTTGAATTACAGGTTATGGATATTGTTTTACGTGTGTGTGCTATTAGGTGTTACTTGTGCATGTTTATATTTGTTTGAGGTGGCTATTCGCAAACGCAATCGCAACTCTATCGCAACGCAATCTCATCGCGTGCTCGAAATCTAAGGTTTACTTTTGTGGTTAATAGTACTTATATTATTTGTGTAACTAGTGTGTAATACTATCGTAACGCATACTCGCAACGCTCAACGCATGAAACAAAAAGTCGGAAACCAACTGGAAAAATCCATCCGATCGAAGGCCAATTCGATCGAATGGTCATCCGTCCGGATGACCATCCGATCGGAAGGCCCTCCGACCCTATCTCTACACCGCCTTTTCTCCTCTCTTGCCTATAAATAGCACCTGTCACATCACTGTTCATGTGATGTGACAGCTCTCGTTCGACCAGCACGCTTTTGGCCTATTTTCTCTCGATTTCTCGTGATTCTTGTAAGTTTCTACCTCAAATCTTGTACTTCTATCATCTACACACGCTTCTTGATCATTTCCACCATCAAATCTCGACTTTTAACCATGAAATCACTGGATTCTGGGCTGATCAAGGGTGACGTCATCACGGGTTAGTATGAACTCCGGAGAATGACTTCATTCCATCAAGAACAACTCAAATCTAACATATTTCTACAATGTTTAAACACTGATTTCACCTAAATCTAAACGTTTTTCAAGTGTTTCAAACTTTTCTTCAAACATTCTCAACTTTTCACATAAAACCTATAGGATCCGAGCTTGTTCAGTCCTTTTGCTCATTCTCTAGTGAAGTGCCGCTCTGAGAACGGATTTCTATCAACGAGATGACCAACTTAACGGGTTGAACATGAAGTTCTGTCTAGAACCGTTGCTGATCGAACGGGGTGATTCCCATCCGATCGGATAACTTGGGCATGATGGGGTTTCCGTTGTTTGACACGTTGTCATGCCGTCTCAGTTTAATCGTAAAACTTCCTATACTTAGCAAAATTTTACAAGTTTCACAAAAGAACAGGTTGCCAAGCGGATTGCCGTCCGATCGGATTACCATTCGATCAAACGACAATCCGGACGGATGACTTGTGGTTTTCTTTTCAACACTAAACCTTTTCACAACACTTCAAGGAAGATCAGTTTCAACGAATTGCCGTCCGACCAAACGGTCATCCATCCGGATGACCATCCGGCCTGATGACTTGATTTATAGAAACAATTCTAGATTTTTAAAATGCTGCAACGAAAACTTCAAAGTTCCATCATACACAAACACATCCATCCCAGACGGAGTCCGGATGACCATCCGTCCGGACGTTCATCCGATCAGATGACTATCCGTCCCACATCACTCCAACACACCGTTTTACGCACCGTTCAATGCTCATACTGTCGTACCGTGTTCAGGCTAATCTCTCAGCGCTCCCTTCAATTCAAGGCTGTGGTTATTCGTTAAACACGATCTGTGAGTATACTCGATCCCTTTTTGCTTTAAGCACTTTTGGGTGTTACATACGTTACTTATATTCAAAACACAATCAACATATAATGCAAACACTCTTGTACGCTAACCGTTCTGCATGTTATACGTGTTATTCGATTAAAGCTAGTATGTTATGTTTACATAGTGATTGTTGTCTGATTCCTTAGCAACGATAGTACTATAGTTTGGACTCAGCACCTGTCGTGGACAGGGGTTGTTAAGGGCTTTCCTTCACGTGTCATAGTGGTGATATGTGTTGCGCATTCTACAACTCGCAGTCACGTCTGTGCATATTTCATTGTCGATAACCTACCTGCTTCACATTATACATGTTACATGCTGGTTATGCGTAAATCGCTTTCGCTACTATTATACTTGTTAGGATCGGAGGCTCTCACGATTGTGCTTGTTTGTGTGTTTTGAACAAATCAAATAGATATGAACAGATTTTAAATGCAGCGGAAATGAACACAAACTTTGTAAACACAATTAAAGGAGAAAATAGTTTGAGAAAGCATATGCAATTCATTTAGTCAAAAGATTTACAATAAGAATCAAATGATTACAGATATGCTTACATACTAAGCTCCCCCTCAGCCAGATACTTCAGTGGATGGATTGCACAAGATGAAAGGATTGAATTGAGGAGAAGAACTTACTCAAAAACGAATCAAATGTAACAGTACAGAGTACTGTTCCATTTATAGACAAAGCAAACCACTGAGGCATCTCAGCTGACGTCACCATGAAAGCAACGTCTAACAACCTAACAACCTTTAACAAGTGATCCTATACAAACACTGCTATTCTAAACCACTGATTATACATAAAACAAGTAATACTCTAAACTACTGCTTTCTTCCTTCATCAATGCTTTCCTCAAGGTTGATCAGTCCTTGATTGGGCAGTGCTTTATCATCAGTAGATAGGACCAGCAGTGTTGACTACTTCAGGGCTTGATCAGCAGTTGAAGGGGCAACAACAGTTGTATATGAACAGCGGATAGAGACCATCAGTTGTTGTAAATCACTTTCAAGGGGAAAGCTTAATGTAAACTGCTGCTTATTGTGAATCCAGTGTTGTGACCTGGTTTTGGCTTTCATTATCTGTTCCTCTGGTAGGGTTCAATCCCAACAATCTCACCCTGGAACAGATAATGCCAAAACCTGTCATTATTCTGGATCTTTATTCCTCATCAGTAGTTCCTTTGCAAGTATTTTAAATTCTTCTTCAAATTCTATGGAACTAGTGTTATCGTCATCCCTGCATAGTGAAAGTTCAAGGAGATCCTGCAAATCTTCAACACTAAGGCCTAGTGCTTCTTTCCTTGATATGTACTTCACTTCGCCATTGGATCTGACCAAGGTCAATACGTGGGTCTTTTGATCAGACATCCACTTTAGTACTTTCGAACCCAATGGGTTTCTTGGGAGAGATTTATTTGCTGATGAGCTGGGAGATTTTGGCCTTGAGAAAAATTGTAGAGCAGTATCCTGAACTTCAGACATTTTCTTGAAAGCCTCTTCTATGACTTGATTTGCTGCAGCTATGTCTTCTGCAACTTCTTTGTCAATCAGCTCTTGTCTCTGTTGTTGATCAAGCTCACTGTCTGGGATATCTGCTGAACTATGTGGTGATGCAGGCTTAGTTAACACCTTCTTAAAAAGGTTTTGAAGTTTTTCTGAGCTCTCTTCTTTTAGACCCATTTTCATGATGGATTCTGTGAAGTACTCAACTTCCTTTTCTTTTACCTCTTCACTAGTCAGCTGTTCTCCTTCTTCTTGGTTTGACACAAGAATAGGATTTTTCATTGACTTGAACAGTGTTTTGAGGTTTTCAATCTGTTGTTCAAGCTTCATCATTTGTTCATGTTTCTTTGAGGTTCCTGAAGCAGTTATCTTCCTTTTCTTCAGCCTTTCATAGGCTTCATCAGTTTGCTGCTTTGACCATTTTGATATGGCATAGGCAGTGTCCACCTTTGCATCCACCAGCTCCTGTTTCTTTCTTTTGTACTCAGCTGTTTGGTCATTGATGAACTTTTTGTATTTACTCCAATTTGGAGCATTTTTCTTCTTTTTAGGATCGTTCTTGATTCTATCAATCCTATCAGTTTCATGCTTTAAAAGCACTATTGGCCATTCTTCAAATTGGTTTTCTTCAGCAGGATAAAATTTTTCTTGCATTATGTATGCAAGAAGTTTTCCTCTCATCTCTTTTCGTTGTTCTGCCTTTTCTTTACTCAGCTCTTGTGCAAAATCTTTTATTTGTTTGACTTTTGTGAGCAGAAAATCCAATCTTTCAGCAATGGCTTCCTCACCTTGACCTTTACATTCAACCTTGGCTCTTATCTTAGCCTGTCTTACTTTGAGTTCAAGATATTCATCCATGTCTTCTGGAATCATGAAGCCAACGAGTGAAGAAAATCTTCTGTTTGAAGGATCATCACCAGTGTAGAATTGCCTCATCTCATTTTTTATAGCTTCCAGTTCTAACGGATATCTTGCAGCAGTGGGATCATATTGTCCTCATCTGGCTGAGTAAGTTTTCTTTTTCTGTTGTAGAGCTTTGCTGGTTGTGATGTGAGACTGGTGGAAACAGTGGTGGATGTCTGACTAACAGTGGTTGAAACAACTGGTGTTTTAACCGCTGTTGTCATTACAACCGCTGATATGTCAGCAGATGTCTTCTGCTTTTGAGCAGGGGATGGAGGTGGTGAGGTAGTTTTTGATGATGGTGATGGTGGTGGTGAATCATCAGATATGAGAATCCTTCTCCTTTTCATTGTAGGAGAGGCTGATGATGACTTGGGTGGATCAGTGGATTGAGAGTAAGTGTCAGTGGTTTGTGATTGACTGACAGTGGTTGAAACAACTGGTGTCTCAATCACTGTTGTCATTACAGCAGATGTTGTAACATCTGCTGTCTTCTGCTTTGTGGCAGGAGGTAATGATGATGATGTGAGAGCCGTGGTTTTGGTGGTGTGTGATGGAGATGTGTGTGTTGATAAGATGACAGCTGTTTGGCTACTGCTAGCAGTTTTTGTAACTACTGGTGTATCAGCTGTTTGGATGGAAATATGAGATTTTGTGGTTTGAGGTGGTTTGGATGGCTGTTTTTCTGGTTCTGGTTCAATATACAGCCCATCTTCTATTCCTTTCTTCTTCAACTTGATTTTCTCCCCCTTTTTGGCATTATCTGCAAGGGGTGTATCCATGAAGAGAATAGTAGAGGGAACATTTTCACCATGGGCAGTCTTTTGTATGCTGGCCTTTATAGCCTTGATATCTGCTTGAGTATCTTTGAATCTTGACTCCACCATATTTGTCAGCATTTTTACATGTATTTCATGCTACTGATCAGCCAACTGTTTTTGATGTTCAAGTAAGGGTTGAAAGATATTCCAGAGCTCATTTGCAGCAAATGCTTGTGGTGGAGCAGGTGCTTGAGGTGGAACAGCAGTGGCTTGTGCTTTTTGAGCTTTTAAAATCTCTTGCACCATATCTTTTATTTCAGTAACTGAATCTTCAAGTTTTTCAACTCTGCCCGTCAATTCCTGATATTTTGCATCATCACCCAAATCAATGGGATCATCTGAAACCCCACCAGCAGTGGTTGTATCAATGTGTGACTTAGGAACAGAGTCCCAAAAATCACTCATTGATGCCCCTTGTTCTTGGTACTGGGGACTTCTTTCTTCAGCACTTGATAAACCTTTGATGGTACCAGTGGTTAGAATCAACTCACTGGTGGTTACCGATGGTGCTATGGAAGAAATTGCCTTCAAGGGAGTCTTACTAATGAAACAACTGTCCAACTGAAGATCTGTTGATCCATCAGTTGTAGTTGCTGCTCCACTTGAACTACCACCGAGAGTTACTTGTAACTCAGGGGGTGTAACCTCCTCAATTGTTGCTGGGATAGCAGAGGTATAAGCATCAGACCCAGTCACTTGTGGGAGTATGCTCTCAGTGACAGGTGATAGAGAGGAACTGGTTTGTGTCTGAGCAATATCAACTGCATGCAACAAGGGTAGCATGGATTGTGGTAATATTATTGGTGAGGGTATGGGAGTTGAAAGAGACATGTCCTTGGGATCAGGACTGAGGAAGATGGATCCGATTGAATCCAGAGCTTCATATTGTGGGGTCCCTGTGCTTACAACCTGATCCTTTTGTGAGGATGCAGGAGGAGTTTTAGGCAATGGTTGAGATCTTTCTTCCAACTGCTATGAGGAAGTAGCAGCAGTGGTTTGTAGTGACATTTGTTTTGTCATTGGCAGTTGCTCTGGGATCTCATCTTCCAGAGTTGCCTTTGTTTTGGGTTTGGTGGGTTTTCTGGATGGTTTTCTTTTGGTCTTTTTGGTAATATCAGGTGTGGGTTTCAAAGCAGTGGTAGTGCTGCTATGATCACCTGGAGCAGTGGGCTCAGCAGCAGATGTCTGAGGAGCAGTGGTAACTGCTGAAATCTGCTCAGACACCTCTGCTTTTGTTTTTATTGGTGCCATCATTCTGGAAAATGTTTCTTTTGTTAAGCCTTTTATTTGAAAATAGGCACCTTGTTTAGGCAAATTTTCATTTTCTTTTTCAAATTTTTGTTTGAAATAATAGCTCAGAAATCTTGGAAAAAGTAAAAATGATTTGCTATCAACGTTCTTTACCAAGTCATTGAAGATCTCCTGGGAGTAGTTGTAATCTTTATTGTTTAAAATAGCGTAGCCCAGGCATTGAATCTTCAATGGTATTTCATTAAACGCTGTTGTTTTATTTGAAACACAACTCAAAAGTGTGTGAAATAAAAATCTGGGTGCAGATGGGAAATAACCTTTTTGTAAGGTATCTACCTTTGATTGTTCTGCATATCCCCTTTTCAGAAAATCAGCTTTTAACTCGTTTTTGTCAAAGGAAGTTTTACCATTATGATCATCGAGTTTGAAGACTTCTGAGATTGTTTGCGGAGTGATTTGAATCACTTTACCCTGTATCGAGGAGTTAATGGCTATGACTTTATCGTCTTGTTTTTCAAGAGTCGCCTTTTTCCAGAACTCTCTCTGGGTTTGCAAGTAAATGGGAGCATCTGCTATCAACAAAGTTTTGTACTTTGATGTAGATAATGTATCAATGATGGAGTCGAAGGTGTGGTTATCGGTAGGTTTCGTGAGCAAACCTAGATAATTATGAGGAGATTTGTATGGTATCTCGATGGATTCTTCGGTCGTCTGAGCGACCTCTTTTGAAGATGATGTTGATTTTGGTTTAGATTTTGATTTTGTCATTTTTGTGGAGAAGAACGAAGAATGATTTTGGGAAGAAGGGTTGGAAACTGCTTTGAGAAGAGAATTTTGGAATTCAATTCGACAGTGTAAAACCCTGTTTGGGGGTTTTGATCAGGGTTTTATTTAGGGAAAAAATGATCGCTGATGTGGCAGCGGTTATTATGATCTGAAGGCTAAAAACTGACCACGTGTCAAACACTGATGAAATGGATGAAGAATGGAGGACAGTTGTTTTAAGAGCCACTGATGTACCAAACATCAGTAGTTACAACGGTAATAATGTGATAACAGTGGAAGATTTTTACTATCAGTGGATAGCATATTAGTGGATAAGACACTGATTTTGAGCATCAGTGCTTGCCAAGCAGAATGAAGGATCAGTGGTTGACTTTCAGCAGTGGATAGTAATTAGGAAACAGACGTTTGAACAAAGCAGTGGTTAGGGTTTAAAATAATGGCAGTGGTCTGAAGGTTCATTTTTAGCAACTTTTTAAAGAAATCTTCATTCAAGGTTTTGCCACATGTCAATTACACATTTTGAAGCTTTTCCAAATTTCTGACAGTGGTTTAGTACCCCAGATGATGATAACTTTTTGCTAAGGCAACTCATTTTCGTTTAATATTCAAATTAAAACATGAGTGCCCCAGTAATTTAAGCACTGTTTAGCAACCAACTTTTGATTAATGTTTAAAAACAAACCTGAGTATGACATGATCTTGAACTATGTACCATTTCCTTTTGACTCATTCATGAGGACAATAATACCAACAAAGATAAGGTACTATATCCTGACAGGTAATTGAAACTATTGCCAACAAAAACAAGCAAAAGTTCAAAATATATTATTCTAAAAAAAAATGAACAATATATCCTGGTTATTCGAGAAAATCCTCTATATAAAAAATGGTTAAAGGATTTTCTGAGACCAACATAAAAAAGGATCTGGTATATTTTCAATAGAAGACGTAATCATATCATTCTCAAGTTTATGAAAATGGTCAGTGGTTTGTCAGCAGTGGTAGAACATTTTGAATACATTTTGACCACTGTTTGGTACCATTTTCTTTGTCAGTTGATTGCAAACATGAGGACACATGGACACATGAGTTTTGAAGATCCTGTTATAGATCTTGTTACCATGTGATGATTTTGAAGATTTGTCTAGTCCTTTTGTAAGTTTAATCACTGGGAACACTATTTTCACCTGAACTTTCCTGAACCAATGAGCACAAACAGTTGCTTAATGACCATTATTACCCCAAGCTTTGACGCTTTAGTGTTTTATGTTTATACTCTTTCCTTCTGACTTCAGAAGTTTTGAGATAAACACACCTCTGAGTTTTTGTGAATTTTCTTCTTCCCTTTTTGACCTTCTCATTCATAAGTAATGAAATACTTACTGAGAGGCATTTATTGAAGGAATACTTGTTCCAAAATCATTTTGCAGTAATGTTCTGTGAGATTTGGTCATTTCTGCACATGCTTATGCCTTTAGTGTTTTATGTTTATACTCTTTCCTTCTGACTTCAGAAGTTTTGAGATAAACACACCTCTGAGTTTTTGTGAATTTTCTTCTTCCCTTTTTGACCTTCTCATTCATAAGTAATGAAATACTTACTGAGAGGCATTTATTGAAGGAATACTTGTTCCAAAATCATTTTGCAGTAATGTTCTGTGAGATTTGGTCATTTCTGCACATGCTTATGCCAACCTTCTCATTACCTATGATCTGGACATTTTTGACTTCTGATTTTCTTAATGTATTTTAACATAGTTGATTTTGTCCTTTTGAGGATCTCTACCTATTTTCAACACATAAGATCTGAATGACTTAAAGTTTTAATTTCCCTCTTTTTATGTTATCAAAAACACTAATGTTTTATGAACATAGGTTTTTGTTAATCTGAGGTTCATACTTTAGCATTTTAATAAGGTGACATCACAATTTTCATAACAACAATTGAAATCAATTTTGAAACTATGAAATAATTCCATGGTTTAACAGATATGTTTTCAGATCTGAAAACTATGAGTGACTTGTGCATGATATCACTTGTTGTGTGAGATTTGTGTGTCATATGACATCTTGGTTGATTTACAGAGTTTTTGAATAACCATTTTGATCATGATTTACTCGTTACTCTGTTTTTCAACTTAATACAACCAACCTTAGTATCAATGAATTTTGAGCCGAACTGTTATGTCAAATTGATTGTTAGATCGAATTTGACTGTCCAGGCTCTGATACCAATTGTTAGGATCGGAGGCTCTCACGATTGTGCTTGTTTGTGTGTTTTGAACAAATCAAATAGATATGAACAGATTTTAAGTGCAGCGGAAATGAACACAAACTTTGTAAACACAATTAAAGGAGAAAATAGTTTGAGAAAGCATATGCAATTCATTTAGTCAAAAGATTTACAATAAGAATCAAATGATTACAGATATGCTTACATACTAAGCTCCCCCTCAGCCAGATACTTAAGTGGATGGATTGCACAAGATGAAAGGATTGAATTGAGGAGAAGAACTCACTCAAAAACGAATCGAATGTAACAGTACAGAGTACTGTTCCATTTATAGACAAAGCAAACCACTGAGGCATCTCAGCTGACGTCACCATGAAAGCGACGTCTAACAACCTAACAACCTTTAACAACTGATCCTATACAAACACTGCTATTCTAAACCACTGATTATACATAAAACAAGTAATACTCTAAACTACTGCTTTCTTCCTTCATCAGTGCTTTCCTCAAGGTTGATCAGTCCTTGATTGGGCAGTGCTTTATCATCAGTAGATAGGACCAGCAGTGTTGACTACTTCAGGGCTTGATCAGCAGTTGAAGGGGCAGCAGCAGTTGTATATGAACAGTGGATAGAGACCATCAGTTGTTGTAAATCACTTTCAAGGGGAAAGCTTAATGTAAACTGCTGCTTATTGTGAATCCACTGTTGTGACCTGGTTTTGGCTTTCATTATCTGTCCCTTTGGTAAGGTTCAATCCCAACAATACTATCAAACTTGTATGCTCACCTTTACATGCTGGTTATACGTAAATCGCTTTCGCTACTATTGACTTTTATTTTAATGTATGTGACAGGTGTTTAGGATGCTATGCTATATCTGGCTTTTGTGGAATCAAGCTAGGGGAGTCTAGAAACAAACTAAATAATTCATGAGTTGTCGGAACATTTAATTGTCTTTTAAGAAACAATATGTCTGTAATAACTACTTTTATTTGATGTGTTATGGTATTGGACATAGCGTTAATTATCTGGTAATTTTAGTTGTTATGGATTCTCCTGGACAATCTGTTTCGCTTAGTGCCGCGCCCCGATGTTTCCGCCATCGGTTGGGGTGTGACAATAATTGTCTCAATGTGTTGATATTCTTCTGTATGATTGAGTCTTAAACTTCAAAGCTGAGTTGAAAAGATAGTTTGTGTTGATAAAGAAAGTTACAAAATTTCAAGAATTCAGAGTTGTTATAGTCTAAATTAATTTACTTAGGTTGAAAAGATGCGCAATCTTCGTGGCAAGACCATTGTAGAGGATAAACAAGCTGTTGATAGACCGTGTAAAGTTCAAAATGTTCATTTAGTATCATCCACTTCAGAGCCAGTCTTACACTTCACCACCCAAGCTGAACACAGGCTTGTAAGTTTTTGCAGTCCTTACTTTGTTTCGTTATTTCAACAATTTCAGTTATATATCAATATTTTATAAAATTCATTATTCAATTTTCTGTTTTTTAACATCTGCCATCAGATGTATCCTATGCGTTGGATATGCATACTGATAATCTTAAGCCTGTCAAGATCCGAAATCTGAAAGGTGAAGTCCAGGAACTGCTTACAAGATCTCAAAAAACTAATACTGGATTCAACTACGGTATTGTTGGATGACCTGGTTATCTGAGATCTTGCAATATTGTTTTTGGTGATGAACTTTCGTTTGAATTTCACAAGTTTACTCAGTTGCTGAAGCTAACAAAAGTTGTGCATTTCGTGACAAAGAGAAAGCCATCTTCATGAGTGTTGCATTGATTGAAGATTTATAAACAATGTTTCATGTGATGATTGTTTGTGGTTGTACATCTGGTTCCTTGGTGGTACTAATTTAGCTTCTTAGACATGTTTTATATGTAGTTATGTCTATAAACAGGTTACATTGTCAATGAGTGGGTACTCTTTTTTTATAGGACAATGGAAATAGTCGTACGTAACTAATATATTAATCGATGATCTATGTTTATAGTTATCTATCATCTATAATAGATAACAAGTTTTGGTACACATATCTATACTTTCTATTAAAATGTGTTATGCATAGTTTTCTAAAAACCACCCGTGTTTACACACGGGTCTTACTACTAGTTATCTTAAAACAATGATTTGTAAATGTTAATTTTCCAAAAAAAAAAAAAAATACTTTTCTTTGTTTATTCATAATATAATACATAAAATTATTCGATTTAAGATGTTACATATATCCACAATTGTATATTTTATTGGTTATAGCTAGGGTTATATCATTTTGTCAATGTTTCTAGCAAATTTATAAGAAGTATCTTTTAAATAAACTCTTGTTGATTTAGTCAATCAAAACTCATACAACATGATACATGGTAAGATTGAAAGAGTTGACAATCAACTCTCATTTCCATTAAACTATTGCCATTGGGCCATTAGACAAAACTTACATTTGACTTTTTATAAGTTGACCAAACTTGTTCTCATTCACATTCCGATTCGATCCATCACTCATTAAACAACTCCCATTATGCAAGTTGACTAAAACACTCCTATTTTACATCTTCATCTCTTTGAAGTTTGAGCACAAACAAAAAAAATGAACTCCGGCTACAAGCATTTTAGCCATGCACACAACCTCATCATGCACCAAACACATGATGCAGCCAACATGCCATGCTCTGGCTGCAACTCGTTGGTCAACGGGACCGCTTATGTTTGCTGGCAATGCAATTTCGTGTTGCACGAGCAATGTTTTCACGCAACGCGGTCCCTAAAACACCCTTCCCACCCTTCTCATCCTCTAACTTTAGTTCCTTACCCTACTTATCCCTCTAACTCCTTCTACTGCAATATTTGTAAACTCACTGGAACCGGATTATCCTATTCCTGTTCGGATTGCGAGTTTGACCTTCATGTCCTTTGTGCTCAATCGGGTACTCGTCAACAAATGGTGTCACAAAATGTTTATGCTCCTGTCAGTGGTCAAATACAAAATGGTAACAGTAACACTCCTCTTCAACATGCACACATGCATGGGCAACATGCAGGCTTTGTTTCTGCTCAAACCAATGCTCATAATCCTAATACTAATCTCCTATATTCTTCCACGGGTCCAAACATGCGGGTGGAAGAATCTGGTTTGGCTATTTCGTATTATGAACAGCTCAAAATGAAGCATGATGCGGAAGTTGAACACGTCAAAATGAACATGCAAAGGCTAGAGATCGCGAGGGAGGAGTCTCGATTAGCTGCCATCAATCGTCAACGTATATTAGACTTGATATAGTTGCACAATAATGGTTATAGTCGTTCTCTTAAATCTTAAATTGATCGTTGTTATGTCAATTTAATAAATTTCATTGTGTGTGGTGTTTTTTAAAGATTAAACTTATGATGTCTTTATATTGTTGTTTGTGTCCTAGTTTCTTCACTCATATTGCTTTTCTGTTTGAATTGTAATAAGTATTTATAGTTGATCTATAGATGACGGTCATTATGTTTAATCAGAAGTTGTAATTCAAACTCCAATCTCTATATAAGAAACTACCAAATAAAAAAAACTTGGAACACTTTAGGTTAAATAATTATTGTTTCCGTCTCACTACTATTAATTATTATGGGTCAGGATATACTAGAAAGTTTATTTTGGTAAGAAGATTAGGAAGTAATCATGAACATCTATTAAGTAATTAAGCGCTAAGATTAAATGGGTGAAATAGAACAAAAAAAAAAAAAAAGAGGCGCGTGAGTTTGTGGAGGGGTATTCTAGTCATTCCAATGTAATAATTTTTCTCTCCTCCAATCTTCCCCATTTTTAAAACGTTAATAACTTTTTCATACGTCATTATTTTTTTATAAAAATTGCACAAAAAACGAGTGATTTTTATCTTTAAATCGAGTATACTATGGCTGTATTTAAAAAAAATTCGAAAACCCAAATGCATAAAATGCACTGGACAAAAAACACAAAAAATATTTTTTTTTTCTAAAACGCAATTGACAAAAAACATAAAAAAGTGTCTTTTTCTAAAACGCTATGGACAAAAAAAAAAACACAAAAAAATATGTGTAATACTAAAACGCAATAGACAAAAAAGCATGTGTATTTCTAAAACGCAATAGACATAAAAACACAAAAATGTGTTTTTTCTAAAACGCAATTGACCAAAAACACAAAAAAAAAAGTTTTTCTAAAACGCAATAGACAATAAACACAAAAAAATGCGTTTTTTTCCTAAAACACAATGGACAAAAACCACAAAAAATATGTTTTTCTAAAACGCAATGGATAAAAAACATAAAAAAATATGTTTTTCCTAAAACGAAATGGATTAAAAACAAAAAAAAAAATGTTTTCTCGTTGTGTTATAAAACGCAATGGAACAAAATCTGGTTTTACATTGTGTTATAAAACACAATTAAAAAATGCAATGATATTTCATAATTACGTTTTACAAAACAAAAACATTATATAATTAAAATAAAAATTGAAACAATTCTCAAATAATACATTATCTAATAATATTTCACTAGTTTTTTTTACGTCACGTGTTGCGGCTAAACCAATCAAATGATAATGTAAAAAACCGTGATTTGAAAATAAAACATGTTGTTTAGAAAGCAAAACCATTAGAACGGTTTAGTTTATCATTGTATCGTTTTATGATACCAAATAATATTTTATTTTGAGTACAATTTCGTTTTTAACAAAACTTGTAACGAAATGTCAAGAGAAAAAATCAAGCACAACTACGTACTTAAGTTTTTAGAAGAAAGTTATAAATGTAAATTATTAAAGAAGTATCAAATTATTTGATAAATTAATACATGCTTCAAAAAGAAGAAAAAAAGAATTATTAAAAAATAGTAAAGGAAATATATTGTATTAAAAAAGGAAAAGAAATTAAAAATATGTTATTAAAAGTAAATATAGTAATAAACTATGATAATATATTCAATAAAAAATAGAAAAAAGCTATATATTATTTTAAAAATAAAGTTACTATTCATCATCCTTTGTTAACTATGTATATATAATATAATATAATAATTTTTGCGTTTTACGTAACATAAACCCACATTATTTAATTAAAATTAGTCACTGTTGCGTTTTACATTATCTAATTAAAATCATTGTTGCATTTTATGAAACATAAACGTACAAATTAAAATGAAACAAGATGCAAAGCACTAACACAGTAACAAACTCAACAAATGGAATTTTATTTTTGCTATAGAAAAAAAAAACATAATTGTTCAAAAATTTCATCTGTACCTAATTCTCAAATTAATGAAACTAGGGTCATCTACCGTCACGCATTACGCGATTTACATTGTGGTTAGCATATATGATTACAAAAGCATTGTTTAATCTTTATCATGTAACATTCCGAAATTTATAAAACTTTATATTAGAATTTTAAAGCACTAAATAAATGAGAATAAGCTAACTAGGAAAATAAATAACCTAGTTAGCTAGTTGTCTCGTAGTAACACATGAAGGGATTGAAAGAGTCTAAATTATAAAGTTAACAAAAGGTTGAGGGGCTGATGTTGTAAAACTTGAAACTTGATTTAATAAAAATAAAATAACACACACAAAGGTGTGTCTGGTCGATCAGGAACATAGGGGCGACAAAGGGCTCCCAACCAAACCCTAGTTCTTGTCAAAATTGATCAAATTGGAAGTCCTAATCTGTTCCAAATCAATTTCCAAGCACAAAATAGTGATCTCCTTTGAAAAAGGATCATAAGGTATGTAATTTCCATGGAAAACCTTCATCTAAATTTCTGAGTAAATCCATGAAATTCCGAATTTATGTTGCATGTTGGTTGTTTGGGATGGAATAGTGTCTAGGGATAAACCCTAGTCAACTACTTGTTGAAATTTCGCCTATTTCTTGTGAAATTCATAATCACCATTGAAGGTGATAAGTGGGTTTTGTAGAATTATGTTGAACACTAGGATTGTCTTTGTTAACTTAGTGTATTTGAGCTCTATGAAGCAAATCCAGATTTGTTGATATGAAAATTTGTCATGAACATGTGAAATGATGTTTAAATCTTGGTTAAATAGTTAGTCAAGAACTTGATTTTTGAATAGTATGAAATCATGCTCATTAGGTGTTTGATATAATGCCTAAGAGAAGATAAATGTAGAGAATTTGGACTAAAAACGCATATTTGATTAGTGTGGTAAATTATGCGTTATAAACTATAAGAGAGTTCTAAACACCTATGGTTGAACTCTATAGGCAAGGAAATCGGAACGTCAAGCGGACAAGCTAATGGCGATACGCGTTTGAAGGGAACGCTTGGAAGGTACGTAACCACGGTTTCGTTACCTTATGTTTATTATGTATTTTTACTAGTAGACTTGAAATTAGAATAGTGTATGAATTTGGATGTCTAGTCGAAGTGACGAAAAACACTAGATGAGTAAATGGGTTAAATGTTGGTTAGACCAAGTTTGGTATGTGGTAAAATGGTGGTTCCCATTAAACAACCAAACGGGTCAAACAATGGTTGAATTTGTAAGTGTTGAAGTGACTAAAACGTCACTCATTATGATTGAGTTATAAAAACGTAATCCATGGAATGGATGTGAAACGCTAAGATTGACAAGCCCGGGAATGGGTAATTATGGTTAGATACCAATGTTGATGAATTATGCAAGTATGTAACTTAACTCGTTACATTGGGTAATTTTGATAATTGGCATATGTGTAATCGAATTGTAGAATAAAGATTGTGTTGATTTAAAGCGATAAAGTTTGCTAAATTGAATAATAGGTTAAGGATTGGTTGGAACCTCGTTGGTAGTCATCGTAATGGAGGATTCCGTAGATGAGCCAAACGGGTCGAATAACCAAATAATGCATGGTAATGCATCGTAACATGATTACTCAGTTTTTGTTATTGTAAATAAAAGTCATATTAGAATACGAGAAAATTTGTGAGATGGTTTGTTAGAATGAGAAATCCGAAGATCCGAGTTTGAGTAAAAATGAATAAATGGACAAACATAAATATGCAGAGTCCACCGTAAGTTACGGTATCCACCGTAACTTACGGTGGAGAACAAATTTGTTACGGTGGTCCAGTACTGCCTTACAACAGACCTATATTATCCAGGAGCTACCGTAACTTACGGTAGATACCGTAAGTTACGGTAGAACCCAGAAAGTTTTGTTGATTCTTTGATACCCTAGCTAATCGAATCCGTTTCAAGCGTAGTTTCGATTATGTATTATTTCTAAGAACTTTAATATTAGTTTTTGTTAAAAACATTTCAGTTTCTAGGTATTACAAGTGTACGGATGGCAATCAAGCAAGTTTTTGAAGAACTGAACACAACTTTTGAAGCTTCCACGATTTCATAACTTTGTTAAACAATGTTTTTATTTCTTTGAATGTAAATAACTTGCAAATCAGGTCATAAATGTTTTAACTAGTCGTTGGTTGATTAGTTTTGATTACTTAGAACCTTGTTTTGGGTAACTAAATTTAATTTAGACACATTTTATATAAATAGTATGAATGTTTTATTAAATTCAAGTAATAAATATATGGGTGTTACAAGTTGGTAATCAGAGCTTAAGGTTGTCAACAAAGTGTTCGGTTCAAGCTTGATCAATCGTCCGGTAAGAATTAATTTATTATTTTAGTAGATTTTATCTTATGTAAGAAATGAGATGTGAATTAAGGTGCATGGGAAAAATGTGTTAACTCACTCAAACCCGGAAAGTGCACCAAAAGTGAACGGTTAAAGCAAGCAGTGAACTTGGCTAAACCAAAGCGAAAGATGCAAATGATACAAAATGAAATGTTTAACAATTAATATAAACATTCAGATTCAAGATGACTGATGTAGGCAACGATAATGATACGGTGCCGAAGGTCACCGAACAGATGAAAGAAATGTCCGGTGTAACCGAGAGTGAATTAGCATCTCAATTAACTGAAGAGATGGAAGCTAAAATTTATGAGGAAGTCGGAAAGACAATAGAAGCCAGTCTACTGCAATTCGCCGAGAGACTACAAACCACAATTTTGCTAGCAGTAGAGGATATGATGACTGAATTAAAAGATAGTCTCTCACAAGAAAAAGATGACGGGAGTGAGTCGGATATGGACCCAAGACCCGTAAGGAAATTAAAGCCTGATACCCCGAAAGAGAAGCCAAGGTCTTCCCACACGATAGCCACGGAGGCTAAAGCTGAATCTGATGTTGTACCAGGTATACTTATTACAAATTTAATTTCACTATAAATTTTATTCAATACTAGTGTGAACAATAGTTGCATAGGGGCATACATGAGTAGTGAAACGGGCGAATTATGTGAAAGAAATGTATATGCATAAGAAAATAAACAATGGTAAGCACGTGAAACCAAGGCAAAAGTAATCACGGTCAATATAGTCGTGGGAAGGAGTGCGCATACACTCGAACCCGGGAACTTAATAAAGTGAATAACTGACGTATTGGGGAGGAGTGTAATAACACCCAAACCCGGAAATTTGCAATAAAAATAGACGATAAGGACAAGGTTATAGACTTGGCCAAACCAAATAAAATATGCAGAAACTTTGTTATATAAATAAACGATGTGGATAAATTTCATACAATGATATGGAATAATAAAACGAAACGAATTAATTTTGTTATAGTTACAATAGGATTAAGGTTAAAGATGAGAAATTACGACTCGGACCAAACATATCCTCGAGAAAGAAACCAAATGGATGATACGTGTTATTCGCTACTATGAATAACAAAGTATCAATAAATGTAAATTTGGAAGCTTGGGTATGGGTAACCATCCAAATAACACATTATTAATCAAACCTTTATGAGGAAGGACGATCACAGCGATGGATGTGATTATATAAAAGATTAGTAAAATAAACGTTATGAAAGTATTAGAATAAGGACGGGTAAACCCCAAAACCCGAATAACAATAGCAGTAGTTTTACCAAATAAGACTTGAGAAATGGGCCTTCGGATATTAGCAAAAGAAATAGACCTAAGGGTCGCTAACAAAAGAAAGGTGGTGTTCGGATCAAATAAGTAAAATGCGTGATAATAAAGGTAAACGGAAGCCGGATAACGAGAGCGTATTACATTAAGGTAATGAGCCCAAGGGAAGGGATAAGAATCAAGGTAATTAAAATTATAAACTAACAAACAAGAATGGCACAAGGATAAAGTTTGACTATTATAAGTAATAAAGTTCATCAGAACAAGTCAAACGAAATAAATGGAAGAATTAAGGAATTGGTGAAATAAAGGCGACGGGTTACGCTAATACCATCGAATAAATCAAAACGAAATCTTAATGCATGTCGGAATGATGACTCTAATAATGACTTCGGTAAAATAACCGATAGATGGGTAGGACTACGAATATATGTGTAAACCAAGGGAAAGTGACGTAGATTAAAAGTCAAAAGACTTGGATTAAGAGTTGTGACTAAAGGACAATAAAACTTCGTAAATACAAAAATTTTGATAGTTAAGTTCAACTATTTTAATACTGGACGGGCTGAATTAGAGGCATAAACCAAATAATGGAATAAGTAAAATAAACCAACGCGAAAGTGACATAAGAAGTCATAGAGTCGGAAGGATAATCCGAAAGAAAATGAGTGTAGCTTTAGACTACGGTTAAGGTCAAATGAATATTGAAAACAAGTCATTTATTCAAAATATAAAAAGGGGGTGCTTTGACTCCATACGTATACTTATGCAATTAAATAAAGATATGAATAGAAGATGATCCATGGGATCACCATAACATTCAGGTTATAAACAATATAAAGGTCTACGGAATCGAAATGACCATTGGGTCGATAATATAAAGCGTGGGAACCAGTTATGATTTCTCGCGTAAAATGACAACGGAGAAGAATAATTCTTGTCGTCAATTTCTGGATATGACTAATCAACATGTATTAAAGAGAAGAACATTAAACTAAAATTCAGTTTTAGTAAAGAAACAACGTACAAACAAACATGAATATTATGAGTGAAGTCAGAAAATGGTTAATACTAAAGGATATAAGTCTTAACGCCGATAGGTGTAAGACGACGCATTCGAGAGAAGATTCATAATAATGAAAAGCTGACGAAAACCTAAACATGGTATGATGTGACACAGAATACAGCCACGTTGTAATATGAGTCACTAGGTATGAAATTATAAACACGCAAAGGGCTGATGACGGTAATATAGTATACCCGAATGACGAGGTATGAGGTAAGATGATGACCAATTACTCTAGGCAATAAACAAGTTGTAGTCAAAATAATGTGGTGACCTATATAGAACGCCTGTCAATATAAGACTAGCGTGAAGTAAGTATGCCGACGGACCCAGTGACTGGATGGTCAAAACACAGCCCGGTCAAGAAGGCAACAAAGATAGTTAGGTCTAGATCAAAGGACTACTTAAAGAAGGTTTCGGGGACGAAACCCTTTTAAGGGGGGTGGACTTGTAACATCCCGAAATTTATAAAACTTTATATTAGAATTTTAAAGCACTAAATAAATGAGAATAAGCTAACTAGGAAAATAAATAACCTAGTTAGCTAGTTGTCTCGTAGTAACACATGATGGGATTGAAAGAGTCTAAATTATAAAGTTAACAAAAGGTTGAGGGGCTGATGTTGTAAAACTTGAAACTTGATTTAATAAAAATAAAATAACACACACCAAACACACACAAAGGTGTGTCTGGTCGATCAGGAACACAGGGGCGACAAAGGGCTCCCAACCAAACCCTAGTTCTTGTCAAAATTGATCAAATTGGAAGTCCTAATCTGTTCCAAATCAATTTCCAAGCACAAAATAGTGATCTCCTTTGAAAAAGGATCATAAGGTATGTAATTTCCATGGAAAACCTTCATCTAAATTTCTGAGTAAATCCATGAAATTCCGAATTTATGTTGCATGTTGGTTGTTTGGGATGGAATAGTGTCTAGGGATAAACCCTAGTCAACTACTTGTTGAAATTTCGCCTATTTCTTGTGAAATTCATAATCACCATTGAAGGTGATAAGTGGGTTTTGTAGAATTATGTTGAACACTAGGATTGTCTTTGTTAACTTAGTGTATTTGAGCTCTATGAAGCAAATCCAGATTTGTTGATATGAAAATTTGTCATGAACATGTGAAATGATGTTTAAATCTTGGTTAAATAGTTAGTCAAGAACTTGATTTTTGAATAGTATGAAATCATGCTCATTAGGTGTTTGATATAATGCCTAAGAGAAGATAAATGTAGAGAATTTGGACTAAAAACGCATATTTGATTAGTGTGGTAAATTATGCGTTATAAACTATAAGAGAGTTCTAAACACCTATGGTTGAACTCTATAGGCAAGGAAATCGGAACGTCAAGCGGACAAGCTAATGGCGATACGCGTTTGAAGGGAACGCTTGGAAGGTACGTAACCACGGTTTCGTTACCTTATGTTTATTATGTATTTTTACTAGTAGACTTGAAATTAGAATAGTGTATGAATTTGGATGTCTAGTCGAAGTGACGAAAAACACTAGATGAGTAAATGGGTTAAATGTTGGTTAGACCAAGTTTGGTATGTGGTAAAATGGTGGTTCCCATTAAACAACCAAACGGGTCAAACAATGGTTGAATTTGTAAGTGTTGAAGTGACTAAAACGTCACTCATTATGATTGAGTTATAAAAACGTAATCCATGGAATGGATGTGAAACGCTAAGATTGACAAGCCCGGGAATGGGTAATTATGGTTAGATACCAATGTTGATGAATTATGCAAGTATGTAACTTAACTCGTTACATTGGGTAATTTTGATAATTGGCATATGTGTAATCGAATTGTAGAATAAAGATTGTGTTGATTTAAAGCGATAAAGTTTGCTAAATTGAATAATAGGTTAAGGATTGGTTGGAACCTCGTTGGTAGTCATCGTAATGGAGGATTCCGTAGATGAGCCAAACGGGTCGAATAACCAAATAATGCATGGTAATGCATCGTAACATGATTACTCAGTTTTTGTTATTGTAAATAAAAGTCATATTAGAATACGAGAAAATTTGTGAGATGGTTTGTTAGAATGAGAAATCTGAAGATCCGAGTTTGAGTAAAAATGAATAAATGGACAAACATAAATATGCAGAGTCCACCGTAAGTTACGGTATCCACCGTAACTTACGGTGGAGAACAAATTTGTTACGGTGGTCCAGTACTGCCTTACAACAGACCTATATTATCCAGGAGCTACCGTAACTTACGATAGATACCGTAAGTTACGGTAGAACCCAGAAAGTTTTGTAGATTCTTTGATACCCTAGCTAATCGAATCTGTTTCAAGCGTAGTTTTGATTATGTATTATTTCTAAGAACTCTAATATTAGTTTTTGTTAAAAACATTTCAGTTTCTAGGTATTACAAGTGTACGGATGGCGATCAAGCAAGTTTTTGAAGAACCGAACACAACTTTTGAAGCTTCAGCGATTTCATAACTTTGTTAAACAATGTTTTTATTTCTTTGAATGTAAATAACTTGCAAATCAGGTGATGAATGTTTTAACTAGTCGTTGGTTGATTAGTTTTGATTACTTGGAACCTTGTTTTGGGTAACTAAATTTAATTTAGACACATTTTATATAAATAGTATGAATGTTTTATTAAATTCAAGTAATAAATATATGGGTGTTACATATCACGTTTGGTGTCTTTGCGCTAAAATCTTTATCATGCTTCATTTCTAGGTTTGGTTACCACGAATGGACATTGAACTCCGTAATTGTAAAACCAAGAGAAGAAATGATGGCTTTACTTTAACGCATTTTTTTCTTGTCGGAGGTATTCTATCCATAAAAAAACTCCCAAGATTCCCAAAACCGCTACATTTCACAAAAGTACATAAATATTGAATATGTGCGGTACTTCAAATGGCCCATTAACTATAGAAAGCCTTGCATACCATACCCGTGTTAAGTCACACACACAATGGTTGTGCTTGTGGCTTTAATTCCATCTCAAGATTAAAATTGATCTGCAATGTCCAAATGAGTAATTATCACTTTTAGAACAGGACTAAAAACTTTACAATCAATATTATATAAATAAAAAGTCATTTCAGCCTAAAGATGAAAATATAAAATGGAATTTCAAATGTATGTATAATAAGATGCCAAATTGTGAATACCTGGTGGCTATCCAACTTTGAGACCATTAATCATTTAAGTGCAAACTGCATTCTTTAAGATAGATAAGCTGGAATCCATAAAGTTGGCTTCTCGGCCATTAGTCTCTTCAACATGAATCATCTGAAAATTCATCATAAAAGATGCAACATCATATCTACGAATTTAGAACAATAAATATTGAGGAGAAGAAATAAAGATCACACTTGTCTTTGGGAAGCAATGCCTACTCTCATATGCTTAACCATTTATGTAGGTTAGCAAATGATTTGTCTCCTGTAAGGGAATACATAAATGAAACAGAAAGCAATAAAAATAACTGGAAAATTGAAGAAAATGATATCTACATACATCAGAAGCACTTAAGCTTACAGTGGTTTAAGAAGGCTCTCTGAATGCAAAACCCAGCTGGATCCATTTAGTGGGGAACAAAAGAATTTCAGGGTTAGTATCTATATACCCTTGAGCTGTATAGAACAACCTTTAATGAATAACCAAAGACTTGCTAGCAACTATAATAATCTATAGAACCATCTTCAATTGCTTCTTTTTAAATGTAGTTGCGAAGTTTCTTGCTGTCTAAGGTACCCAACACGCCTAAAACAGATGAAACCTTATCAATAGATGAAAACCCATTATGTTCCCAGCTAAAATTTGCTAATACAAAAAATCTTGTTGAATGGTACCAAAAAACTTGGCTCAAAATTTTCTAAATAATTTACTAAAACTTTTATGAGTTTTAACTAACAGTTTTTATAAACACATTAAAAAGTTTATTAAAGACGAAACCATAAAGGTGAGTTAAAACTGAAAAACCATAAAAAGAACGATGAAGATATAAAACTGCATATAAATTTACATTGCTCAAAAAGAAAAAAAAAGGAAAAGAAAGCAAAGTATAAAACCATTTGTAGCTCATATATGTTTTAAACTATTAACATGTGAACCTTATTCATGCAAAGGAACAATACCGAGGCTTATAACGTTTAGATTCGAAGGACAATCACCGTGGATTTAGTATCTGAATTGAGCAGAAGCAGGTGCTTGTAAGTTGCTGTAACTTCCAACTTTTCCTGAAAATAAGGTAGACTATTGTTTTAGCATGAATAAATAATTTTGATCATATGCATGGAGATCACAACATCCAAAGAATACCCCAATACATATAAATAGAAAATATGTAAGTTATTTCTACCTCACATGTCGTTGCATTCTCGCATCGAGTTCGTATAGGTTTACCACCATCATCTTATTTTGTTGAAAAGAAATGAAATAAAGGTGTATGACAATCACTCAGTCTTAAATATCAAAATTACATTAATAACTAAAATTAAGATATCAATATTACCCCTATTTTATAATCATTGCCAATTAATCTGAATTGAAACTTTGCTGGACCTAAATATGGCATTTATATCTTGATTGCAATTATTTTGGGATGAAGGAAGTAAAATTTTGTTATTAGATCAGAAAAGAGATCTCAATATGTACAGAACATACACATACAAAAACAATGGGAAGAAAAAAAATTAATCATAATGTCAAAATATATAGAGAAGTTGCATTCTTCAGTGAAAAGATTACACTTAGGTGTTTTATATGGTACCTGGAACCAATGTAGTCAATATCAAATTCATGAAATTGTGGGACTCTGACCAAAATCCTGATTTCCCCAAAACATATATCTCTACAAAATTAAAGAATTTGCTTACAGAAGACCATTTATAATGAATCCCCAGCATCTTCTTCCAGTATCCTAGTATCCTGAAAGGCAAATTGATTTTAATCTTATTACTCAAAGTATATTAATGGATGACATTAGACATCAGAATGAATTTGGTAAAAGGTCTTACCTTAGCACTCATATACAATTCTCTTTGTTGATACATGCTTTTCAAGTAGCATGGAAGGAGCATGATATGCAAGTCATTACACAACATCTTCCCCTACACCAAACCAAACCAAACCAAACATTTCATTAAGTTTTCTTGAAAAGTTGGTTGAGGCATTTCATCGAACATCTAATGTACAACGAAGCCACTTAAGATATACAACCTTTACAACTCAACTCAAATCATATCATTTTCAGCATGATTTAGAAAACATAAATGCAAAACACATATTTTTAACATGGCTTTATTGGAGACCAATCAAATTTATATGAACATTGCATTTTGTTGCCATTAAATGCTTTACCAATGTAAAAGTTAATGTCAAAAGTTGAAGAACTCCTCTGTTTAATCTTAGCCCTGACATCACTTATAATTACAATTTTCTAACCCTAGCAACATAAACTGAAATCAGAGGCACTGTTATTATAATTATTATTAATGATTTATTATATACCTTTCAAGCTAGTAGACGACACGATCTCTTGATTTCCGAAGTTAAAGCACCTACTGATACACCGAGAACAGCGCAATGGTTATTGGAGGCGGTGCCCGTAACGCCAATCTGGCGGAGGTGGAGCGACGGGGAAGGGAGGATTAAGAAGATGATATTAGGGTTGAAGATATGAGAGATACTAATGTCATCGACAAAGCACGACATGTTCACATCCACCGCCAACGAACTTCTCTCCGTCCCAATAGTCGCCCAGCTTATACATCAAGGCATCGAGCTCTAGAATCTGAACAGCCACCACCTCTCTCTCTCTCTCTCTCTTTTCTCTCTCTTGTTGCCTTCTCTCTTTCTCTGAATCGATATTACATGCAAATGTCTTCATGATGTTGTCTTAGAAAAAGACACGTGGAGAATATTACTGTTGACCACCCTTAGTAATCAATGGAGGCTAGCCAACTATACAATTACTATTTATATTAATAGATATTAATATATATTAATGCCTAAACCTTCTTTGCATATTGTTATGAAATGCCTAAACCTTCTTTGCAGATTGTCAGGTATCTTCCTTTTAACTTTCTAGAAAAGAACAGATATCTTCGGGAATAGACGACGACGACAACGGTGGTTTAGGAGGTAAAACACAATATCGTCGTTCTCACATAAATTTCTGACACTGGGTCCGACGGCGGCGGCGACGACTTTTACGGCGCCTTCACCTTTCTAAGATCGAAACTTGGTTGTTCCAGTTGAGTTAACTCGCCGTGATCGAAGATTGAAATCGAGCTTATATTCGAATTCGAACCAAATCAGTAACAATTATTACATAGAAGGAGAAGATTCAAGTGGAGGTTGGTGGTGGTTGCACGGAGGTACGACAGCAAGTGCCGCTTCTAGTGGTAGAGGGGTGGGAGGTAGGGTGGATGGTGGGGTGGTGGTGGTGGTGTGAAGGTGGAGGTGGAGGTTGGATGAACTGATCTGGGTTTTGTTAGATATAGGATTATATGATTAATTTGTGATTGACTAAAATGCCCCTTCTTATGTTTTTTTATCTTTGCCATGTGTCACTCTATTATTGCTTCCTATACATCCTATCCAAAACAAACTTCCTATTTGATCCTCACCCTAATTATTATATCATTAACCAAATGAATTTAATATAAAACTAAATTTGATTTTTCTAAATACACTTAGGGTGTCGCAACCCCCGACCCCTATCTCCTGGAATCGGGCGGACGCGAACTCAGATTAAGTGGTATCATGGTTTATCATTATTTGGCAGCGGAATTTACATCAGGACCGTAGTTAGGAAATATTTTATCAGAGTAAAAATACCACATTTTTTTATATTAATAACCACATGGGTAAAACCCAGGTTTCTATTACAAGCATGTTTATAGGGGTATACCCTAATTTATTGAATTTAAAACATCGTCTTTATTTAGGTAACTTTTATAGCCACATTTTCCAAGCCTTCAGTGCTCTCCAGCTGGCTTCTATTTGGCTTTCATATTTTGTTACCTGAAACGCATTTTAAAAACATTTGTCAGTGGAAAATACTGATGAGTGAATCCCAATTTAATCAAGAAGCATTTTATCATTTAACAGTATTGAGAGCGATTACAATGTTTACATCTACACAATTACTCATTCAGTACTGTCAATTCCTGACTGGTGGGTCATATTACGCATTGGCTATCTCGTTTTCCAATGGTAACGTGTTCCACATTTTGTATACAAAACCCCAATATACCGACAGTAATTGAAGAACTGCAAAGACTCAATCACTGCTAATCACATTGTAAATTATTTAAGGTTTTATAAAAATTTTTGTAAAAAGGTTTACAAAAAGGAGATTACTCACATTGCTACTTTAGACTTTTCTTGGTGGATTCATGGTCATAATCTAACTAGTGAGAAGCCCGCGCGTTGCGGCGGGGTCGACAATGTGAGGCGAGAAAAAAATTCAAACATTAAATGTTAAGTTTTTAACGGCCACAGGAGACAGTTAAATAGTAACATGCTACCTTCTATCTAAATTATACCGTAACAAAATGTTTGAAATACCACATGCTCGACAAAATGTCTGTGTGAGTTCTAAAATAAAAATGAGCATTGAGCATTTAGCAATCAAATGACTCAAAATAAAAATGAAAGAAGTATACACATGTTTCTGTTAGTTTTGGTCATATAACATTGAAGGGAAATCATAATATATGCACTGATGGAGTTCACTAAATTAAGTATACTTATGCTTGGAAGATAATAACAAAAGTAATAAATCATGAAAGCATGCACATAGTTGAATGAACTTTCTTGTTCATGTCTATTGTAACTGTGGGCATATTGATGATGCGTATAAGGTGTTCAATTAAAGTCTTGAGAGATATGCTGTTTCCTACGATGTAATATTGGATGGGTTAATTAAGGCTTGGGAGATTGAACGTGCTCGTCAAGTGTTTGATGAAATGCCTATAATGTCATCAACTTGGGGTACGATGTTAGCTGGTTATGCACAAATGAAACACTACGACCAGTGTTTGAGTCTATATGATCAGATGAAACACTACGACCATCATCGTGTGAACCACATAAATTCTTGTTTTTATTTATGCTGTTGCACGATTAATTAATGATGTTTCTCATATTCATGTGAACGTGAGCATGTGAAATTTAAATGAAAGTTTATCACTTATAGTAAACGTCTCTTAGGGAGAAAAAAGAAGTTCTTTTTTTTTCAAACTAAAAAGAAAAGAAAAGAAAAGAAAAGAAAAGAAGAAAGCATCAAAATTAATCTAAATTAATTACAACCTTTTTATTCAACATAATACAAGTGTAATAGATATGTTTCGATGGGAATGGTTCATGACTTCAATACGATGGTGTAGGGAAGCAAGGGGTTGGGGAAGGGTTAATGGCTTCAATGCCAGCTTGAAGAGACGGTGCATTTACCCCGAATACATGTATATCCGGTGGTCGGGTACTTCAATCCCATTGACCCAGTTAACTTTTACCAAATACTTTTTAAACCCATTTGACCACATTTAAGATCAACACCACCCCCAAACAGGCTCACATAGCAAATTCAAGAGTTAATTATAAATACTGCAATTAAAAAGCAAACATGTAAGGAAAAAATAACAATGTGCTTCAATCAAATCTACAATGAAAAAGTTATCACACATAAACAAAAGTACTAATTACCTCTCGAATTATAATCACTTTCTCAATTTGAGCTTTAAATAACGACTTTACACAACTTGTGCCATTTTACTATATAAATGATCATCTGGATAAAAGGACATGGATATGCATACAAATGAGGTTTCAGCCCTTTTCACCTTGTCTTTTTAGAAATTTTCCATCTGTCTGGTTAAAAGATAGTGACCACCTCTAAAATGTCTGGTTAAAAGATAAATTATTATTTCATTTGTCTCATTTCTTAAGATAACACCACCTCTAAAATAAGGAAGCTAAATCTAAGATATCATCTTAAGAGCATTGGAATTCTTCATGCTGTCACTTTTTTTTTCCATCTGTAAGATTTTAAAATAAAAAGAAACAAAAGCATTAGTAATGAAAATAAGAAACACGATCAATAAAATGAATAAAGACATTAAGCAAAGGCAAGTTTCTGTAAATAATTAGTGTCGACATTTCTATAAGACATTAGCTTAGCCAAATAAATATTATACTCAGCAAGGTTCAACAACTCTCTGTGAATTAAGCCGATAGTAATATCTTTGTTAGACTTTCTATCTTCATCGGAATATATTACCTACACAACCCCCGATGTGAGCAATTAGTAATGAAATTCACTGAAAAGAGTCAATAACAAACCATTGTTGAGGCTAAGCGAAGAAGAAATGAAATAATGCATACCCAGCTCGTCAGTTGATTGAACATAAGCTTGCTGACATCACGAATGGTGGTTAACATGGTAAGATGAGCATTAACGTGAGCGCTTTTTGCTGCATTTTCATATAAACCTTGGAAGACCTTCTGAGCTACAGCCAACGCAGCCTCATCCCGACTAATGCATCTGAGAATCACCCCAGGAACCTTGCCAATAATAGACTGAATTTCAGCTTCGTTAGCATCCTTCGCTATCAGAGATTCCAGCTGAACAACAATCAATTGGTCCGGTAAGCTCTAAACCAAAATTTCCTGAAGTAAACAAAAATGAAAGTGAAATGTTTATGAAGTTATGAACCTCCTCTGAGATAAATTGGTATCCATCCACTGCATCTTTGGTAGTCAATGAAAGTTCTGCAGTGGTATTTATAATGCGATCCGAAGTTGAAGACAAAGATTGTGCATGCACTCCCAGTTCCCACCAATTAACAGAAAGCATGTTAAGCAATGCAAACACATTACAACCCATCTTGAACTCATGCTAAATAACTTTACTAACTTTGGGAACACTGGAATATTCTGGAACGTACAGTTCAGGAGCTGGTGCCGAAGAAAACGAAGACGGAACAGCCTCAAAGTTGTGAGAACCATAGTTGCAAAAGTCGCTAGGCGCTCCCTAGTCGGTCGACTGGGGAGTTGAGAGTACTCGGCCTAGGCGGAATGTACTCGGGGAGTACTCAGACATGTTAAATTATAAAGAAATTAGTTTTTGGACATTATATATATGTCAAATAACATAAATTTACTAATATCTAGAACAAAATACGTGAAAATGATATTAATTCTTTAATATGATAGGCATAGAAAATATGTTTTATTATTTTTTAAGTCAAACTCGGCCTGAGTTGACCTACTAGATACGATTTTGGCCGATGTTGACCGTGTTTGACCAATTTCGAGTAACTAGGCGGAGTAAAAAAAAGTCGCCTCGGCAGCCTTGTAGCGAGTACTCGGGGAGTACTCGGCCTTGAAAACCTTGTTTTACAACCATGGTGAGAACCCATACCGCTGCCCATCGTGCTATGGACCGCAAAACCACTGGAAATATAAAAAAACATTGTAAAAAAGAGGAAAAAAGATAAAACACGAGGATCCAAAATGGAAAACCGTTTAACGAATCATACCTGAGAAGTTTTACTGAGCTAGGCTCCATATCCTCGTGTGCTACAACATTGATACCAGATGAGAAAATTCCAGGGTTCAGTTGACCTGAAACCGATACTGAACCTGTGATACTTTCATCAACGCCAAATTTACCTTCATCATCACTATCCTATTAAACGAATATATACGCAACCAACATATGTGATGCAAATATTAAGAAAAATAATTACAAAAAAACAGAATAGCAAAAATTGATAACTGGAATTTCAAAATAATGAGACAAACCTGTCGAACGATGTGCTCCATTCCTCAATGAGGACTAAATTCCTCTGCAAGTAACTTTAACTTATTAGCATCAACATTTCTAATAGAGTAAATCTGCAACACACAACACTAAGTAAAGATTTCATATATATATTTTTTTCAGAATCAACCATCTATATGAAATTAGCAAGATATGAAACAGAATGCTTGAACTTTGTTGGCCAGAGATCTCGCTAGAGTGTGACCTAAACCCTAGCTTGCCCGTAAAAATAACACAAAGTTACGGATCAGAAACCCAGATCTAATTCATCATTTTTATAACAAAATTAACAACCCATATCAACATTTTTCTATCAAATGTTAAACACATATCGAATCTTTAACAACCCAGAAAAAAGCTAGTGCTTATAAACCCTAGAAACACCATATTATCAAAACCTAAACCCAGACGATTTCCAAGCACGTTATGAAATAAACAACATCATATTCAATCACAACATTCAACTAACTAACAACCAATTACACCATCCAGAACAAAACAAACCTCTTTTGACAGACAATTTCCCAAATCTGAGCATTTATAATCTTCTACTCAACACGGATGCTTCTGGTGGAAAATTCAACGTCGATTGTCGACTTGGATTCAAGATTTATACCTTGATTTGGAGCACCTATGGGTTGTTCTCGGAGCCAGGAGGTAAGAATCTTCATCGAACTTCATAGATATGGTGAATCGCCAGAGAGAGAGAGGGGAGCAGGGAAGCGGCAGTTAAATGGGATTCAACCCACGTCTTCAATTGCATTCAATGCGAAAATGGAATGGACATTCAATTATGAAATTGATTACACACTCCATGACAAAAATTAAAGAATTAAACTTAGTATTTGTAACTGATGATCATGCAACGTTTCAGTGATACGAGGAGTCTCAATTTCAATACATGTTCGCTGATGTAGGGTAGAACAAAGGCAAGAATGGAAGAATAGGGCAAATAATTTAGGATTTGAATGGACCATTCACGTGACATCTTAAAAATTGAAAGGAAATTACATTTCTATCCTAGGGAAATGCTTATTATAGTATTATAGATAATTAAACAATGCACACGCGTTAGTATAATAACCCAATATTTACATTAGTTATACCCTTCCCAAGACAGAACTCCAACGACTACGTCGGGCAGAACCTCGACAGCCGTTACGGAGAACTAGATCAACCGGGCAGCGTATCTAATACGTAATCGGGGGTTAAAATACTTACAACGAGGCAAAGCTTCACTACTTTAGTGGGTATAATACCCGATTATAATGCTACTTCAGAATTTAGAAAGAGAAATCGAGTTGGTGCCAATTGTGAACTGAGGCCGATTGCATCTATTTATAGGGCTGGATTTTAAGTTCGTCGCGCCCCGCGTAAGCCGAAGGCTTAGCCTTCGCGGCCCGCGACGTAGGGTTCATAGGCTTTAGCCTTGTCCGGTCATTATGGTAGACTCGACATGATCACGCCACATGGAAGCACCGGGTGAGGCTGCGTAGCCAGGTTTTCACGTCCCGCGTAAGACGAAGAGAGGGTCTTCGCTGCCCGCCAGAAACCATTAAAAATTGTTTTTATTTTAACTAAATAAAATTAAAGGTATTTAAGGCCATTTCTCGTATACGGGAAGTATTTTAGGGCGGGTAGGGATATTCTAAATATATTAGGGGTGTCGGAAATAATTTAGGAGGGCTGTTATATCCTCCCCACCTTGTTTTAGAACTCGTCCTCGAGGTCTACTGGAACAGGTGTGGATATTTCCTCTGCATTTCTGATTCAAGCTCCCATGTGTACTCTGGTCTAGGGATGGGCAAATACCGATACCGTCCCAATACCGTCCCGATCCTGACCAATACCGATCCCTAATTTTGTGTAAACTTGGTACTGATACCGGTACTGAAATACATCGGTTCGGGACGGTATCGGTATTTTAAGGGTAAAAGTCGGTATTTTACCGATACCGAAAAATCACAAAAGTGGATACCGTTTCCGGTACCGAAAACGGATCGGGATCGGGATTTCGGGATCTGGATCGGGATCGGAACGGTATTTTATACCCTTTGCTCATCCCTACTCTGGTCCTCTCTTGGAATCCCATTTTACTTTGACTAGAAATAATATTTTGTGTTTGAGATTTTTGACTTTCCTGTCTTCAATTTGTAGAGGCTTTTCTACGAACTTGAGCTTCTCATTTACCTCTATGTCCTTAAGAGTCACCATTAATGTTTCATCGGCTAAACACTTTTTGAGATTACATACATGAAATACATCATGTATTCCTGCCATTTCCTCTGGCGGTTGTAGCTGATGAGCTACTTGTCCTATTCTTTTAATAATCTCAAAAGGTAACATACCTGGGGCTTAGTTTTCCTTTTTTGATGAATCTTACCACTCCTTTCCAAGGAGAAACTTTTAATAAGACTTTGTCTCCTACCTGAAATTCCAATGGCTTTCGCCTGTTATCAGCTTAACTCTTTTGTCGATCGCGTGCTGCTTTTAGTCGTTCTTTGACTTGGATATCTTGTCTGTTGTTTCTTGTACTATTTCTGGCCCAGATAATTGTTTTTCTCCAATTTCTGCCGAACAGATTGGGGTTCGGCATTTTCGTCCATAAATTGCTTCGAATGGTGCAACATTGATACTGGTATGATAGCTGTTGTTGTAGGAGAATTCTATTAATGGCAGACGATCGTCCCAATTTCCTCTGAAATCAATTACACAAGCTCTAAGCATATCTTTCATTGTCTGAATCGTCCTTTCACTTTGTCAATCCGTTTGAGGATGATAAGCGGTGCTTAGATCCCATTGCTTTTTGGAAACTTGTCCAAAAATGAGAAGTAAACGGCTATCTCTATCAGAAACAATTGATAAAAGAATTCCATGTAATGAAACTATTTCATTTACATATAACTTGGCTAGTTGTTCCATACTGAAAGTTTCCTTCATTGGTAAGAAATGAGCTGACTTGGTTAGTCTGTCTACAATTACCCAGATTGTATCATTACCTTTTCTTGTCTTGGGTAATTTGGTAACAAAGTCCATTGTTATCAATTCTCATTTCCATACAGGCATTTCTAATTGCTGTAACAAACCTGAAGGTTTCTGGTGTTCATCTTTAACCTGTGAATAAGTTAGACACTTGGCAACATAAGCTGCTATATCCTTTTTCATTCCTATCCACCAGAAATTCTTTCTTAAGTCTTGATACATTTTATCACTTCCAGGATGTATCGTATATTTAGACTTATGGGTTTCTTCTAATATTCTGTTACGTAGGTTTCCTAATTTAGGTATCCAAATTCTTTTCTTATGGAATCTCCAAATTCCATATGTTCCTTGTTCTAATTTCTTAATCATTCCCTTCAATTTCTCAGTATCATCCTTGATTACTGCATCCTGTGCTTTTCTAATATGTTCGTTTAAATCTATCTGCAGATTTAACTTAAGAGAACGTACTCTTTTTGGCTTTTCGTGATATTTTCGACTTAAAGCATCGGCTACTACGTTAGTTTTTCCTGCATGATATTGGATATTACAATCGTAATCACTTAGTATCTCCATCCAGTGTCTTTGTCTCATATTCAATTCTTTTTGCTCGAAAACATATCGTAAACTCTTATGGTCGGTGAAAACGATAAACTTACTACCGTAAAGATAATATATCCAAATTTTTAGGGCAAAAATTATGGCTCCTAATTCTAAATCATGGGTTGAATAATTTTCTTAATGATTGACTAAATGTCCAAGAAACTGCACTTCTTCTAACCAGAATTCGTATTTCGAAAATTTAGTATAAAGTTTCTCTTTTCTCAGCAAATTTAGAAGGGCATGCAGATGTGCTGCATGTTCTTCTTTACTTTTAGAATAAATAAGAATATCATATATAAAGACAATTATGAATTTATCCAAATATGGCTTACATATTCGGTTCATCATGTCCATAAATGCGGATGGGGCATTGGTTAAACCAAATGGCATGACAGTAAATTCATAATGGCCATACCTTGTTCTAAAAGCGGTCTTAGAAATGTCCTCTTCCTGTACCTTTAATTGATGATATCCTGAACGTAAGTCGATTTTAGAAAAGAATCGAGCTCCTTGTAACTGATCAAACAAATCATCGATTCTCGGTAATGGGTACCGATTTTTAATCGTGACTTTATTCAATTCACGGTAATCAATGCACATACGCATTGACCCGTCTTTCTTTTTAACGAATAAGATCGGTGCTCCCCAAGGCGATGAACTTGGTTGTATGAATCCTTTCTCCAACAGTTCGTCTAATTGTTTCTTTAGCTCTTGCATTTTTGCGGGTGCCAAACGATAGGGTGATTTGGCAGTTGGTGCTGTTCCTGGTAGCAGATGAATTCTGAATTCGACTTCTCTATCCGGTGGTAATCCTGGTAGTTCTTCTGGAAATACATCTAAAAATTGAGATACTACATGGATATCTTTTAATTCATTTCCTTTAGTGTTAATGATTATGGAAATTATATACACTAGTGATCCTTTCCTAGCATAACTTGCAGTTTTCATCACAGAGATGAATTTTGTGGATCTAGTCGGCTTATCTCCTTTAATTGTGATCTTTTCACCTTTTGGTGAATTTACTTGTATTGACTTTTGATCACATAGAATACTGGCTTTATTAGCTATTAACCAATCCATTCCTAATACAATATCAAATCCCGCTAGATTCATTGGGTAAAGGTTTGCAATAAACTTTTGATTTAAAAATTCTATTCTTGCTCACTGCAAGATTTCGGTAATCTTAACGGATTCTCCATTTGTTGTCTCTACTAAAGATTCTTGTTGGAGTCTAGTTAATGGTTGATTGAGAAGTTTGCAAAATAATACTTTGGCAAATAATACTTTGGTTTACACCAGAGTCAAATAATACTTTGGCAAAAACATCATTAACTAAAAACGTACCGGCAATCACGTCCGGAATCATCTTTGCTTCTTCTGCGGTCAGAATAAATGCTCTATCATTCTTAGTGGTCTTGTTGTTTGTTGCTGGAGCTAGTTTCAGACAGTTTGGCTTAATATGACCTTATTCTCCACAATTGTAGCATATCTTATTGTTGGGTTTCTTTCTGCAGTCTTCCTCCTTGTGTGCAGATATTTTTCAAAAATTGCAGTATATGGAGCATCTCCCAGAATGCTTCCTTTTGCAATACTTGCAGTAAGGTGCAAAAGTAGAACCTACGTTTTTCCCACGGTTGGAATTAACGTAGCAAAATTCCTGGGTAAGTTTCTGGGCTAGGTTCTTCCTTTGGTTTTCTTCTTGGGTACGCACTAATTCATCAGTCAAGATATTTGCTAGTTCTACTGCTTCTTCTATAGTCTGTGGTCTAGTTCCCTTGACTACATGTCTAATTTCACTGATTAATCCCCAGATGTAACGGGAGATTAACACTGGTTCAGGTGATGCTAGGGTTGGCACTATTCTAGCATATTCAAAGAATATAGTAGTGTAACCCTTACTATCTCCTCCAGCCATTCTTAGGTTTAAAAATTTATTAGCTATCTGTTCCTTTCATTAGGAGGACATAATTTCCTTTCTACTACGTTCTTAAACTCATTCCATTCCATACTATAGACATTGTCACTTCCTCTACATTGGAGGATAGTGTTCCACCATTCTAGTGCTGCATTCTTAAACATATTGGAGGCAAACATAATTTTATCTTCTTCTGTGCACTTGCTTATTTTTAGGACTGCCTCAGTCTATTCTATCCAGCGTAGAGCTGCAATGGCCCCTTCAGTGCCAGAGAATTCTATTGGTTTGTAGGACCAGAATTCTTTGTAAGAACAACCATAAGACATGGTTCTTCTTCTTTTTGGAATTGGCATTTGAAAAATGGGTCCATTGTGTACGCTGTGACTAAATTCAATATGGGTTCGCTTACTCCCATTATTGCTTTTATTATTATTTTCCGTGTCCTTAACATTTTGGATGATAGCTGGCATAGCATCTCTAATTCCTTGGGTTTCAATGTGTCGAATTTCACTGTTATTTATTTGATTTTCATTATTCTGGTTTTCTTGATTTGCTGCATAGGCCATCTGGATTTTAAACAATTACCAAATATTAATATCATAATACAATATCCAATGCAAACAATCACACAACAAGCATATTGATCCAAAATCGTCGAACATTGCGACTTTACTCTATTTTATATTATGCATCTAGATCTATTACAAATACAACTGGAATTAAAAATTACAATACTAATATGCATCACTAACCATAAGATGTTCTATACTATAATATATATATATATAATTATTTTAAATCACACACATATACATATATTTATTATTATTATTATTATTATTATTATTATTATTATTATTATTATTATTACTATTACTGATAGGGGTTCATCAAAAACTGCATATTACGCTCGTTATATTTCCAGACGAGTCATTCCCCTATCTGTCTCATTCTCTCACTTCATTCTAATATCTCATCACCAAAGGTTCGGAGTTCTTGCACATTCTCAATGCTTATGAGTGGTGTAGGTGCTGGTATGGGGTCAGGGTATTATGGCATTGGTTCCTCTCGTGGGTATGGATTTTCTAGAATCTCCCTGATGTACTGGTCATTATCATAATATGGGTCTAGGGGATCCAAGTCGGGATAGGGTCCTACTAGGTCTTGCATGGGCTCCTCTATTGGGATTGGGTAACGTTGCTGGTAATCCCTGTGGTCGTCAAACCATGGGTCATAGTCTGGAGGAGGGGGTGCCGGTACCCTAGGAATCTCAGCTGGGTTAAAAGCAGGTATTGGAATTTGGTCTACTGGGTTTAGTTCAACTTCCATAGGTTGTGTGGGAAATAGTGGTAAAGGCTGGGGTGCTATGAGTTTTTCCAGATTAGGGTCGGTAGCGGTAGTAGCTAATATATGGAAATTAGCTAGTCTCCTATTGAGGATATCCTGGGTTTGAGCATTCATTTCTCTATTGGCTGCTGCTAAGGCCCGCTGTTGTTGCAAATTTTCTCATCCTCTTTCTACATTTATGAGCTCCTCTGCTGAACCATCCTCTCTTCTTAGGAGGGAATGGCTCCTCAGATTGTACTTGTCTAAAGGTTAAGGCTGAACATCAGCGTCCTTCTGGTTTATTGGAGCAACCAGAGATCCCAGTTTGGAAATGGGAAAACATTACTATGGATCTTGTTACCAAACTCCCACGCACAAAGAAAGGTCATGATGCCATCTGGGTAGTCGTAGATCGTCTTACAAAGTCAGCGCATTTCTTGCCAATCCGCGAGGATTTTCCTACTGACAGACTTGCTCAAATCTATGTAGATGAAATTGTGGCTCGACATGGTGTTCCTTTGAACATCATTTCTGACAGAGATGCTCGTTTCACTTCTCATTTTTGGAGAACCATGCAATCTGCTATGGGGACCCAACTTAATCTGAGCACAGCTTATCATCCGCAAACGGATGGTCAATCTGAGAGAACAATCCAGACTCTGGAGGATATGCTAAGAGCTTGTGTGATCGATTTTGGTGGTAGCTGGGATTCACATCTTAAATTGATTGAATTCTCCTACAACAACAGTTATCACACTAGCATCAAAATGGCTCCTTTCGAAGCTCTCTATGGTCGAAAATGTCGTTCACCAGTCTGCTGGAATGAGATTGGCGAGGCTCAACTTACTGGACCTGCCCTCATTTTAGAGACAACTGACAAGGTCAAGAAAGTTCGTGATAACCTTCAGGCAGCTAGAAGCCGTCAGAAGATTTACGCGGACCCAAAACGCAAAGCCTTGGAATTTCAAATCGGTGATCGAGTATTACTTAAGGTCTCACCTTGGAAAGGTGTGATCAGATTTGGAAAGAAAGGAAAACTTGCACCTAGATATGTTGGACCATTCAAGATTGTCGAAAGAATCAGAAAGGTAGCCTACAGACTTGAGTTACCTCCTGAACTGGGAAATGTTCATCCAACTTTTCACGTGTCAAATCTCAAGAAGTGTACAGCTGATGAGAACTTCTCCATACCGCTTGACGAAATTCGTGTTGGCAAAACACTGAAATTTGTTGAGAAACCAGTGGAAATCATGGAACGTGAAGTCAAGTGGCTTAAACGCAAGCGCATTCCTTTGGTCAAAGTTCGCTGGGAAGCTAAACGTGGACCTGAGTTTACTTGGGAACGCGAAGATCAAATGAAGGCGAAATATCCACATCTTTTTCCACGAGTTTCCTCTAAATAAATTTCGGGACGAAATTTCCACAAGTAGGGGAGACTGTAACAACTGTGCTTGTAATCACTATGAACAGTTCTGTTATCAATGAAACAATGTTATTTGATCTCAATGTTTGTTTTGTTATGTTTTACATTTTTCATGTTTTGACTTTTGTTCAATTCCAAACTCTACATCACTTTCTGGAGAGTTATACGCAAACTAGTGCGTAAACGTACTCAGTTTAATGCGAGAAATACTCTGGAACATCAACATATACTCAACATACCTTAAATAACCTTTACATAACTTAGAAATAAGTTTTGAAGGCTTTGGTATGGCAAAAATAAGTTAATTCGCTTACAGGGACTAAATATGACAAACTGCGAAAGTATGTCAATTTGAACTGTAACGAACATTCCGGAACATGACCATAAGTTAAACACACCTTAAATATCCTTTACATAGCTTAGAAATAGGCTTTGAGGGGTTTGGTGTGCTAAAATAAACTTTTGGGACATTCAGGGACTAAAAGTGTCAAAAAGTGCACAAGTTTGCATTTTCGCGCATAACTTACGTTCTGAATACATCTGGACATCCAAAAATTTATGTAAGCATGACTACATTATATTTTAGTGTTCGCCTTAAGAAAAATCCATTCGTCGCGTCATTTGGATCGTTTTTCGCGCTTATGCGCATTCCGTCGTAATTAAGCGAACATCGCGTTCGTACGACCAAACGAACCATCATCCGGCATATTTTTGAGTATGTTTTGAGTTCCCTATACTTTAACTTCATTTTAGAGCCTTGAAATGAGGTTAACGGGGTTCAAACGCATCGAAAAAGGCCTTAAACACGTGCAGGGACCATTGCTGCCAAAATTGAAACTTTCTGATTCAGATGGGTTGCTAGCGTAGCGCGACGCCTAAGGGGCTACCTGTCGCGCTACGCGACTGACTATCTGGGCAGATTCAATGTTTCTAATTACAAGTTGCAACTAATTGATTCTTAACCACATGTTTTAAGTTGATGTGTCATTAAGATAAGGAGCATATGTGGCTCCATAACCTTTCAACAAGTGTACGCACGAGATTCGATCACGTTATTCAAGAAACGATCCTAACGGTTACCCGAAAACTATATATACCCCATGCCTTTCATTGTTTTAAGGCACTAGAATCTTATTAATTGTGTTCTAAGTTGAAACCTTGTTTCATACCTGAACTATACTGATCTAGATTAGCATTCGGGGACCCTTCGTAAGTATTCTTTCGTTCTTTTCCTTATTTTTACTGCTTTTCGAGTCAGAAAGTCAAACTTTGTTTGACTTTCAGCGTTGACCAGTAATGGTCAATGCGAAGTTCGTTAGAACTTCGCAACGTGATTGTAATCACGATGGTCATAGTCCCTTGGGACTATGCCTACTGATTACCACGTTGTCTAGGGTCGTAGGGTAAGCGATCTAATAAATCGCTTATACCTCGAACCCGACCCAGTTTGGTCGATCATTAGGATCCGACCAAATACATTAGGTGACCATAGTGTAGGGAATAACCTTCCGAGGTTATACCTTATGGTCACGGCGTTTAAGTAGTTGTATGATAGGTAGTTTATATGCCTTAGGTAAATTACCAGAATACCCTTTTCATACATAATTGGTAATTTAGCATATGTAACCTAAACTTTTGTCACGTAACTGATTATGTAACATGTTTAGGCATATAATACTTGTCATAGGACTAGTTAGGCGGTCCAAACGCGTTTCACGCGCACGATACGTTAAAGTAGCGTAAGCTACCTAAACGGATCATAATGGGTCAATAAGACTTAGGTTAAGTTTCATTTAGCATGTAGGCTTTGTTAAACCATATCACGTGAGTTCCGACACTCATTTGGTTTACAAACCCTAATGCTACCCAGTCTTCCGAGATAGGTCCGGTTTATTAACATAGTTACCTATACTAGGTGCCGTTTGATTCCGAGATCTCTAGCATTACTTGGTGATTATCTTTAGACATCTGAGCAATCACAAGTGAGTACATAGACCCCTCTTTTACTGTTTTCCAAACTGTTTTTGGGGTGGAACACATGTGCCTACTTGTTACTTTCATGCTTTCCTGTTTTCACATCATATACATGCTATGTTCGTTAGTACATTATAGTACATGATTTCATTTCATCTTATGCTAGGTATGCCCATTGTGTGCATTACTTAGTACATTGTTTTACATGACATTTCCTGCTAGGTATGCCCCTTTGTGTGCATTACTTAGTACATTGTTTTACATGACATTTCCTGCTAGGTGTGCCCATTGTGTGCATTACTTAGTACATTGTTTTACATGACATTTCCTGCTAGGTGTGCCCATTGTGTGCATTACTTAGTACATCGTTTTACATGACATTTCACGCTATGTATGTTCATTTGATTACATACTTAGTGCATTGTTTTCACATGTTTACATTTTGGTATGACATTTGGTTTGTTTACATGGGACAATACATTCATTAACATTAGCTACGCCGTTCGTTAGTAGGTAGTGGTACCATAGGAATTGACAACTCCCGTTCCGGACATCCCAGGGTAAGGGGACAGAAAGGAATGACCGAATTCGTTGACATAAGACAGATAGACCTTTAATTTGTTTAAAGGGTTTATCACCACAGTCGCCAGGCTTGGATGTATGCATTTTCACAATACCGCATAAATGTTCATATTAAATAGTTGCATGCATTTACACAAAACATAGCTTTGATTTAAACCAAGTTTTACTTCAATACTTTGTTTTTGTGCATATGGTTTAGTTGAGACATTTCACTTGCCATACATGACATTTTGACATAAACATTTGACATAGATATTCGACATAGACATTTGACATGGATATTTGACATAGACATTTGACATGGATATTCGACATAGACATTTGACATGGATATTTGACATAGACATTTTGACATGATTTACATTTGACACAAACACTTTTGACATTGGTTTTACATACTACATGATTTACATCTTGACATGTACACTTTGACATATTATTCAATACATTTTGACAATTGGTTTAAACATAGACTTCTTACATTGGTTGGTTTGATTTGATTAAGTGATTAAGTAACGATGCGTGTGTAATATGATACAAGCATGGTGGATACGCCGCTGGTACTTCCTATATATAAGTGTTTGTATGGTATTATATGTCGTAACGTTATTTGAATCATTTCAGTTTGAGACATAGAACATTTTATACAAATAACATACTTTTCACAAGACATTGATTTACAAACAACTTATTTTATACAAACACATTTTTACATGGTTATTTATTTAACCTGACATTTACTTATACATATCATCTGATCTTATTGCTTTCAAATGATTTACAAGACAAAGCAAATTACAAGGTTCATGACTAAACATTTTTCTTAAACATAAGTCATGAATCCTATTTTTACAAACCTATGTATCTCACAGGCATTTTTATGCTGACGTACCTATTTTCACATGTGTTTTCAGGAGCTTTTCCGTAGGATGTTGATCATGATACTAGGGCGGACCTGTGCCTTAGAGACTTTAAAAGAAGATAGACTATGTTTAATTATGTTATAAACTCTTTTGTTTACTGTTCAAGACAATGAAACACCCTTGTTTAATAAATAAATAAAACTTTGTATGCCATGGTTATGAGACAATTAATTCTGTCGCAACACGCCCCGATGTTTCCGCCGCGGTTTGTTGTTTTACGCGGTCGGGGTGTGACAGCAGCCTTTAAAGTAGCCTGACCTACCGTGAACGCACCACCCCAAAGCCCACAAGCGGAGAAACCCCTGTTAGATCCACACAAGCATGTTTTCCTCCTACCCATCCAAAGACCAGAATGTCGGCTGGTCGAAGGGTAGATCTCCCTTCCAACGGGTCTGTTAAGAAATCAACGAGTGCCTCTTTCTTAGCAGAAATACCCGCGCACCTGAATATGTCAAAAAGAACATCCCTAACCAAATCATGTCGGTATTTGAACCCCGGGAGCTCTCTACAATGAACTGCATGCTCCCCAAAGGAATCCAAACACGCCTTATGACAGACAGGGCATACCTCATCAACTGGGAATAAAGGAATCATGAGGCGATACTTAAGGATAGTACAATACTCCACCGACGACATATGCTGGCCTAACCCATCTATAGGTATAGCAAGAAGGAAATCTTGTGCATGTGGTGCTCGGAGACACTCAAAAACGACTTTTTGTCTAACGGTCAAGTCAAACTGTACTTCGATTTCGTGGACAATTTTACAAAAAAGAGCACTCGCCAATGCATGTTGAGCTTTATGGGGGGGGGGGGGTGTCCTTATTAGTGAAACCGCTGAAGTCAAAGCTTGGAATTGTATCACGAAGACAAGCCAAAGCACAAATATAATCAGAATCCATACCACATATGCCACTGTCTCTTAAGATGTGGTCCTGTAGCACCCACGATTGGGCCCTCGAGGCCACAAAAGCATAGGATGAAGCCTCTACAGCCGAATACAACCCAAACCCCTAAACCTAATAGGTAAAGAGGCAAGTCGCCACTGGAGGTCTCCAAAGAAGGGACCTCCACAAACCACCAATTCCTCAATCGCCTCACGCAAACCTTTGTCAAAGGACAACGCTGCATCTTCCATGTGTACAGGTTGGCATGTCCTCAGGCCAAAGAAAAGTTTGGCAATGCCCATACAGGATCGAAGCAAGAGTAGTTCATTCTGTGGGTCACCTAATTTGGGTAGAAGACGCATCAAATCTACCGCCTTAACAGCTCTTTTATTTGCCAACCCACTAATAAAGCTTGCGTCTCTACTAACACCCCCCCAAGAAGCTTCACCTCGACTGATGGCCTCCCGATGTCCTTAGGAAATAACCCTTCACGAAACTTGCTACCATCACAAGAAGGCCAAAATAGCTCAGTTTTCCTAATATTGAGTTCAAGACCCAATGTTGGACCCGTCACCTTAATGATGTCCAACATTCTAGCCACCTCTTCTGAACCTCCAATGACAGTCCCATCGTCAAGATACCAAGCATGAAGGAGAAGCTTGCATTTGTCTTTATTCTGATGCACAAGGGGGTGCAAAACAAGAGCGAAAAGAAGTGGTCCCAATGGGTCCCCTTGCTGAACTCACGTGGTAGACCAAATGTGTCCATCTCCAAGATACAATCTTGCTAGTTGCCCATATAGAAATTCCACCCACAAAGAAATAGAAGGGCACCTCATCCTGACCTCACGAAGTAAGGCTGATCTATCCACCTGGTTAAAAGCATTAGAAAAATCTACAGTAAGCATTGCAAGAGACCCATCAGTGTGACGTTCACTTAGAACCCTGTTGACACTGTGTAAAATGGCCTCAACGCCACCTAACACGCCGACCCCGAACTGAAAATCATTAAGGTACTTGGTCATTTCTTTACCAACACCCTTCATAGCAACCTTGGAAACCACACGCCTTCATATAGTACCCACTGCAATAGGCCTAATCCCATTGTCGAGTTTTAAAAGCGGTGTAAGGGGAGCAGACGCGACAAACTCTGCTAAACACGATGGGCATTTCCCCTAACCATAAGTTGACTACCGTAGTGACAACGCATAAAAGATCAGTAGCATTAGCAGACCCCTCTCCACATAAAGCCTCCAAAATGTGTTGTGCCCTTAAGCCATCCCTCCCACATGAGGTTCCTTTAGGAAACAATTTAATGCAACAAAGGACACTATCCACCTTTGCTACAAAGGGAGGCTCAGAATATATAGTACCTGGCATAGATGGAGGTTCTCTGTACGGGTGTTTAGCCTCTAAATCTTGTACGGTATTATCATCGTATGGAGCAACACCGGATGAACATAACACCTTCACTGCAGCTGTAAAGTGGCCATCAGCAACCTTTCGAAGGCACTGTCTAACATTAGTGTTACTAACAGTACTCTCCTCAGGATTATCAACACCTCCTTGACCTAGAGACCCCAAAGCAGGACTATCAAATATATTTTTAACTAACATGAAAATACCATCTTCTTTCCCCCATGTGGCTAAAGAATTCAGAATTGATCGTTGTTGCAATGCCTTCCTATTCCCAGACCTTCTTTCTGTAGGATCGTTTTCAGACCCGAAACAAGTCGTTCAGAGGCGTTCTACTCAATATGAAAGGCGGAAACAGACATATCAAGTTCAATTCAGCTAAATATTCACTTTAATTGTCTTTCTGATTGATTTGACAAAGTATTACAGCGAAACGACACTTCGGCAGCACTTCGGCTCCGGAATCACACATACAAGTCTAACGCAAACGAAATCACACGACCCCTATTTATAGACAGGCTAATTCCGCTTGAACATGCTCAAACGGAATCAGTTCACACGGAATTATGATTTCAAGCGAAATTAACAAGGTGATTTCGTTTGAAATCATTGGATCATTTCAAGCGAAATTACACTTTGAAATTTCGTTTGAAATGGCCTGTAAACCTATTTTCTTGTTTTCCGTGCCATGATCTATCTATTCACATACTAGACTCGATACAAGACGAAGTCGACAGACGCATGCACCAACAGACTCCCCCTCGAATGTTGACGAGTCTTAAGTGTCGAGTCTTCAATGTCTTCAGTCTTTATCAGTCTTTAACACTTCCTGAAGTATCTGACACTGTAAAGCATCCTCAATCTTCTTTCTCTTTCTTCCAGAATCGCAACCTGGCTCTATGCTCTTCTTGATCAGGTCTCTTGATTCCTTAAGTTCATCAGCATAATCAGCTTGCGAGAATTTCAGGTCCAAAATCATAACCTGGCTTTCAATCAGCTCAGGATTATAACCTGGCTTACATTCTGCTCAGAATCTAAACTTGGCTCTCTCTCATATCTGCACAATCTATACCTCACAATAAGTTTCACAAATTTATGCCCTGCTTACCACTTGTAGAAACAAATACATCATTATTTGTAAGTATCACTCAAAACAATAAATGATTTAACAGTTATAATCTCTGATGAACCAATTGTAGGAAAAACATTTTTCTTTCAAAAATCTTTTCTAATTTCAAACAGACTCCCCCTCACTGAATGTCATCATGTTTAGCACTTGGAATTTTGAAAATCAGCTCTTTAACATCAGTCGTCGAAAATCTTTTTGTATTTTTCAAAATTTATACTAAAACACACTGAAAATCTTTTTGGATTTTAAATTTGAAAGACAAATAGTAAAGAAATATTTACAAACATTATTTTTGTGAGTTTGTGTAAGAGGATCATATTAGTTTATGAGACAAATCACCAACACCGTTAAGCTTTATACATTTTAAGTTCTAAACGATTCACTTAGATTGTCAATATACTGATCCACTTTAAATTTTCACACAAAGTTCAACTATTTCGAGATACGAGATTAATGTTTTAAAGACTTAAACTTATTCGCGTGTCCCGCCTCAGAATATACTCCTGTATCCAGATCCCAATATTCAGTCTTACAGGTTAGTATACCACAGATGATATCTGTAAAGGGTCAATTGCGAGGGCCGTGAGAGCTCAGGCTATTGCTTCCACAAAATCAGAGAGATGACGGCTTTGACTTTTGGTGTGTTCCCTTTAGAGAATCTTTTCTTCAACAACACATGATTAGCATTTTTCAATGTTTCATCATTTTTTATGCTGAGGGTGGGCTTATATTTCAAGCAAGCGTAAAGTATTCTCCGGGGACTAGGCCATTGCTTCCGCAAAATTAGAAGTCCCGGGATAATACCCCAGATATCACTGAGTATAAAGACCTAGTATCTCAGAAAGAGGGACCTTTCAAACAAGATTTCGGGGGTTACCCATATATCCGAGAGATGTTCCCCACGATATAAGTAAGTTTGAAATTTAGATTTATATCTCGTCACAATCTACTAAATTTGTAAAAACCTACTGGCACATCATCAGTGAGACCGTTTATCACCTTTGACTTTCCATTTCTTTAGCATGCGGTGATCGTCTACTGATGTACTATCATTTCCTCTTTTTCACAACAAAACTCATTTTTTATTTTATCATGTTTTTGGATTTTTTCAAATATTCAAATGTTTTTGGTTTTTCAGAAAAATCTTACTCCCCCTAAAATTCAAAATCATTTAAAGGAAATTTGAAAACAAACTATACAAGTAAAGTGACAACTGACATCGAATCACTTCAAATCGCCATCCACTTGGGATAAACAATCAGAACTCCCCGTTACAACAAACCATTTTCCCATTATGATTTCAAAACACTTAAGTTTGTTTTAATCAAATGGTTTTTCCGGAAAATTAGTTTTGTTGATTTAATAAAACCACATGTAGGTTCGGGTTAGTTCATCACTTTGTTCATTCTTCATAATATGAATTAGTCCCCTTTATTTCTTCAACCACTTGAAAAAAATGTAACAATTTTAGATTCAATCACCAAACATCACTTGTAGAAAAGCAAGTACAACTTAATGTCTCTGATTTACCACTTGTAAGTCGAAATCACTTTTCGTGAATTTCTCAAGAAAGATGCCGATACCTGCTTCACACTTACCAGCCTGGAAGCTCCGGCAAGTCATACTTCTTACATATGAAAACAGACATCCAAGCTTCACCAAACTTGGATGTTTCCTCATCAACTTCACCTGGGTAATAAGTTGCTTTCTTAGTTTCTTAAAAATCTTTTACCCCTGTGACTTTTCTATCAACCATCTTCCCAAAAATCTTTTTAACATTCCCATTAAAAACCTTTTCGACATCAAATTCTTTCTTTACAAAATAGAATTGATTCAAAATCTCATATTTTCCGACTTTTGATTTAAAATTTTCAGCCCGCAATGGTGGAAAATTTACATCATCCATTGGCGGTACTGATGTTTCTATTTTTAGATCAACTTGTGGCTCCTCTGACTTTGTGGAATCAGATTCATCGCCAGATTTCATATCTGATTTCTTAACAACCCACATTTGGTTGTCAAGATTCACCCTTCGTTTGTAAAACCTTTTCGAACATTCACCAACTTCATATATTGAGTTCTTGAAAACTTGGAATTTTTCAGTTGGTGGTTCAGTTTTGTCAACAATTTTCTCTTTGAGTTTAGAAACAACTTCCTGTTTTGTTTTGGTTGCCAATGGACAGTTCCAGGCAATGTGACCAACTTCTTGACAACGATAACAGGTTCTTATTTCCTTTCTCTGATAAGCTCCATTCTTTTCAAACTTTTGTTTTTCAGCAAAGAACTCTTTGTTTGTTTGCTTCTAGAATGAGCTCTTTTGTTCTTCTTCCGAACTTGTCCCTGAAACAAATACAGTTTTTTATTTATAAATTTTCTCATTTTTATGATTTTTCGGTGAAATAAAACCGAGACCTTTCTTTTTGTAATTACCGTTATGGTTTGGTTTCTTTTGAAAACCAGAACCAGAACTATAACCCTTTTTCTTGTTTAAACGTTGTTGAACTCTTGAGGTGTAAGGTTTTGGTTTTTCAGAAAGATTTACATCTTTTATTTCAGAAATATTAATTTCTGTTAGTTTGAAAACCTTTTTTATCATTTCTGGTTTAACACCTCTTATTGGAAATTCCTCATCAGAATATAATTTGTCTGAATCAATCAAAGTATATGCCACTTTGATTGGTCCGTCATTCAAATTAGATTTTGATAACAAGAATTCTTTATTGTAAACTCTTTTAACTGACGACTTTGTACTGTTGACCGACGAACTCGAACTCCCTGACTCAGACTTTGACTTTGACTCCTCATCTTTATCCAACACCTGATCAACCACCTTTTTTATTAACTCAGACTCATGATCAGTGTCAGACGATGTAAATGTGATGTCAATATTTTCTAGTAACTCATCAGTTGTTTTGGATTTTAGCTTTATATTGACAGCCTTTTCGACTTGCTCCTCATTTGGTTTTCTGGGAGAATAACCTTCCCAGATTGGGGGCAGACACTTGTTATAATTTGCACTCCGTTTCTTACCAGTATCCTTTTCTTCAGGCTTCTTGTCTTGAAATGCTTCAAAACCTGCAACAGTTGGATAAATTCGATCAATCAAATAATCAGAACTAGAATAACTTTGCAGTAAACGTCTGATTCTTTCATTTTCAATCCTTTCTGTCTCCAACTCTTGCTTCAGTTTAGCACATTCTTCAATGTAATGATTAATGGCCTTCTGTTTTGTCATCATCACAGCATTCATCATAGTCAACGCATCTTCTCTTTCTGAGTTAGTCTTTTTGTTGGGATTGAACCCTATCAAAGGAACATATAATTAAAGCCAAAACTGGATCAGAGCAGTGGATCCAGAATAAGCAGATGTTATGTATACAACTCTCTCCCCTTGAAAGTGGTTTCAACATCTGCTGACCTCCTATCTACTGATCGTACAAACTGCTGACCTATAAACTGCTGATCAAGTAAAAGACTGATGGAAGACCAAAGCTCTGCTGTTCAATCTACTGCCCTGAGTCAAGCTCTGCTGATCATGACAAGTACTGTTGGGTTCACATCAGTGGAAGGATGCAGCAGTAGTTTAGATGTCTTAATGTAATGAAATGTAATAACAGTAGTTTAGCATAGCAGAGGTTGTATAGATCAGAGGTTAGAGTTTGTTAGGAGGTTAGATGTCACTTTCATGGTGACGTCAGCTTAGATGCTTCAGTGGTTTGCTCGTGCCTATAAATAGAACAGTGCTCTGTACTGTTCTATTAGCTCTTTGCAAAATCTTCTTCCTGCACGAACAAACACTGTGAGCTCAGGCTGAGGGGGAGTTTGTATTCATACATTGCATTGTAATCGTTATTGAAATAAATTCAATCTTTCGGTTCTTTGTGAAAAATGTTTAATTAAAGCAATTCTCTCGTTTGATTGTGTGCAAAGTTTGTTTCCATCATAATTCCGCTGCACAACTCATCCATCTTCATCTTAATTCAAACGTAAAACACAATCAAAACCAAACTCAGATCCTAACAATTGGTATCAGCGCTTGGACAGTCAAATTTGATTTAACAATCTTTTTGACGTAAATAGTTCAGCTCATAAAAGTTGACACTGATAGTTTGTTCGTTTGTGTTGAAAAACAGAGCAAGGTTTAATCACCATCAAAGTTGATTAATCAGTGCCTGTAAAACAACCAGGATGGCATCACAATCACAAGATGATAAGAATAACATTGGCTCGCTTTTTTAAACCACCCATGCTTAAACGTAATGAATACAACATCTGGGAGAGAAGGATGGGTCACATCCTTGCTCAACAAAACATTGGATGTTGGAGGTCTGTTGTTTTTGGTCCCCATGTTCCTATGGTGCCAAGTGCTGAGGATGCAAAGAAGTTCGTTCCTAGCCAACTGAAAACTATACTGAAACTGATTTTCAATAGTTCGAACTCGATGCCAAAGTATTTAGCATCATAGCATCTGCGTTATCCAATGAGATCTATGCTGGTCTGTTACACTGTAACAGTGCCAAAGAGCTATGGGATGCACTGAAGGAACAGTTTGGGGGAACAGAAGAAGTCATTGAAAACAATAGGGAAATTCTGAATCAGCAGTATGAAACATTTTGTCACATCAAGGGTGAATCACTGACTCAGCAATTTGAGCGATTCAGTTGTCTCATTAGTGAACTAAGGCTTGTTAAAGTAACATTTCCAAATTCAACTCAAAATAGCAAGTTCCTTAGGTCACTACCAGAAAAATGGGATACCATAGCTTTTGTCACTAGAAACTCTGCTGAGTTCAAGGATCTAACCCTGACCCAACTTCATGGTAGACTCCTGACCTATGAAAGGGAGTTGAACCAGAAAAAGAAGTTGCAAGAGTCTGGCAAAGTTGCTGATGACTATTCATTCGGTAGCACAGCTTTTTTTGGTCAGGAAGAATCTGGTAGCAGTGGTAAGGATCAGGGTTATGATCACTTCATTGATATAACTGCTGGTGGAAATTTTAACAACCCTGATCCTCACTCTGCAAATTATGCTTTTACTGCAAATTGTGAAAACCAGATGTCAGATAATTTGTGCTTTGAACTCAATGATTTGCAACACTTTGATCCCACTGACTTAGAAGAGATGGACATTTTGCATCAATTGGCTTTGCTTAGTGTAAGAACAAGCAAATTCTACAAAAGAACAGGGAGAAAATTCCTAGGATTACATGGGAATTTAAGGGTGGGATTGGATAAATAAAAAAATAAGTGCTACAAGTGCAATAGGCTAGGGCACTTTGCTAGGGAATGCAGAAGTCAAAACACTGGTCCAATAATCACTCATCCCAGCTCAAACCCTAGACCACAAAATCAAAGCACTGTGCACTATACCCAATATACCTCTACAGCCCATGTTAACACTGCTCACTATGCTGCTACCCCTGTGCCTGTGCATTATGTCCAAACCACTGTTCCACAAATTCAGTATGTTCAAACCCCTGTCCTTCAGGCACAAGTGCAACTTGTTGCACCTCAAACAGCTGCTCCAGTAGTGGTACAACCAGATCAACAAAGCTTCTTCACTCAAGGCTTTGTTGATTGGAGCAGCATGCCTGATGAGCTTGGTGATGAAAATTTTGCACTCTATGCTTTTAATGAACCTTCTAATGATGAATTTTTTTTGATGGCATTAGAGTCAATACCAGAGGGGGTAGAAACTGAAGGTGAACAGCTAAGTGCTGAAATAGTGGATGAGGTGACTGAAGCAGTGGTTACTGCAGTTGCTGGTGAACTGCTGCTGGGAGAAAATTCAGAAACCCTGATTGAACCACTGACAGACCCCTGGTCCAAAGAAGACAAGGAAGAAGAGGAAGAAAAGAGAGCAGTTGAGAAAGAAGTAAGAGCTGATGATGAAGAAAATCATCAATGTGATTGTGCCATGATGGCTGCTGCCAAGGTATCACCTCAAGTTCTTGAAAAACTATGTTCAGACAAGTGCATTATTGCATTTGCTAACATCAAAGAGGTAAATGAAAACCTTAGGGATAAGATCTTAACTGATGAAGTCAAATTTGAAAAGTCACTAAAAGAGCTTAGAAACAAATTGGCTGAAAAAGATAAAGAGATCAGCAGTCTCAAAGAAGAGCAAATCATAACCAAAACTCAACTCCAAACTATGGTATAAAAATACCAAGTTTGCAAAAAGGAGTTAGAGTCCACCCAAATCACATGTGAGAGATGGGTGGAATCTTGTAAAGGGTATGAGGTTATGCTTGAGAAACAGCTTGAAAGCAATGTCAAGTTTGGTGTAGGATATAGAAAATATGATGATCTTATAAACACTGCTGGAAAACAAGCTGGTTCATCTGAAATTAAACCAACAAACAAGAATGGCCAAGAAGTGAAAATCACTGATAAACTTGGTAACAAAATCACACTTGAGAGACCAGTGGGATCCTCTACTTTTGAGGAAATTGAGAAATACCAATTTAAACCCACATGGTCTGGTGAGTGTGACATTCTTGAAAATTTTAAACCCATGGATTTCACAACCACTGATGGTGTTAAAGCTCCAAAAGCAAAAGTCATTCCTCTCAAGGACATCCCAGCAGAGGTTAAAAACTCTGTTGCAAAGGAGTCTGAAAAGAGAAAGAAGAGAGAAAAGATAAATAACTTGTTTTGTGAATTTTGTGAAAAAAGGAATCATCTAACAAAAGATTGTTTCCATTTAAAAGCATATGATTTGAATAAAACAAGTGTCATTGCTCCTGCTGAAAGCTGCACCATCTGTGGTAAAACAAACCACAAAACTCAAGCATGTGTGTATCTAAAAAACTTTGATGTGAAAAAGAATGAGTACACTGCTAAAACATCCTTAAGTCCATCAACATCATCTGTCATATTCACCAAAAACCAACCACTATTTGTACCAGTCCAAACAGCTGTTACAAAACAGCTGAATTAAACATCTGTCCAAAGAGATGTTCAAGTGACTGATGCACCTCCTGCCAACCAATTCAGAAAAGGCAAGGGACAATCATCTTACCAAAGGATTCCACATGTTTATGAGACCTACAAAAGGCCCTCTAAACCTAGAGTGAACAGGCATCCTTTTGGGTATCAACAGGTGATTGGTCAAAACCCACAACAGTGGTTAGAAAGAAACAGTCCTAAAACAGTCCAAACCCCTGACCTAACCACTGTCCATCAATCTGCATCCATCCCAGACACTGTTGAGACCCTATCCAAAGCCTTATTGGCTTTGGAGACCCTAATGAACTAATCTTTTTACTTCATGTGCAGGGAGCTTCTGCATGCTTAGATAGTCTTTGGTATATAGATAGTGGAGGCTCCAGGCACATGACAGGATGTAAAGCCCTTCTCAAAGATTTCAAAACTCATGGAGGGGGTGATATATCCTTTGGGAATAATAGTAAAGGAAAAGTTCTGGGGTCTGGTATAGTATAGTCTGGAAATGTAAAATTTGAAAATGTCAATCTGATAGACAATCTGAAATTCAACCTCCTGAGTGTTTCACAAATGAGTGATAAGGGGTATGGGTCATTCTTCACAAAGGAGTGTTGTAGGATTGTTGGACTAGAAATGGTTGAAAAGATTGAAGCAATAATAAAAACTGGAAAAACAAAACTTGTTGCTCAAAGAAGTGGCAATGTTTATGTTGTTGATATGTCAAAAGAGTGTCCCAGAGCTGATGCCTGTCTGTTCTCAGCTGCCTCTAACAAAGAGACAGAACTTTGGCACAGGAGACTGGGGCACACAAATCTCAAGACAATCACTGAAATTTCAAAAAATGGCCTTGTAAGAGGCTTGCCACAAAAATTGTTTTCATGTCCTGAGCATTGTGTTTCCTGTCTAAAAGGAAAACAACATAAAAGCTCCTTTAAGTCCATTGAAGAGTCCAAAACAACCCAGTGTTTGCAAATGCTGCACATGGATTTGTTTGGCCCAGTTCAAGTCATGAGTCTCAAAAAGAAGAGATATTGTTTGGTTATTATTGATGACTTCTCTAGGTTTACATGGACTTTCTTTTTACACTCAAAAGATGAGACTGCAGGCATTTTGCAAGACTTTGTGACACAGGTTGAAAAGCAATTTGACCTTCCAGTAAAAGTCTTCAGGAGTGACAATGGCACAGAATTCAAAAATAAGGAGTTGGATGCCTTCTATGTGAAGAAAGGGATTGTAAGGCAGTACAGCATCCCTAGAACACCAGAGCAAAATGGGGTAGCTGAGAGAAAGAATAGGACACTGATTGAAGCTGCTAGGACCATGCTTGCTGACTCAAGTTTGCCTTTGACTTTTTGGGCAGAGGCAGTAAACACTGCTTGCTATGTCCAAAACAGAGTTTTAATAAACCCCAGGCACAAAAAGACTGCCTATGAAATTCTGTATAAAATCAAACCACTGATCTCATACTTCAAGGTATTTGGTTGCCCATGCTTTATTTTGAACTTAAAAGATTCCATCTCAAAATTTGCAGCCAAAGTTGATTGTGGTTATCATCTGGGATACTCAACCACTACCAAGGCCTACAAAGTGTTTAATACACGGACCAAAGCAGTGGAGGAGACCTTGAATGTAAAGTTCAATGAACTTTCATCAATGAAAATCCCAGCAAATCCTGCAGATTTGTTTGATCTTGATAAATTCACCTTGGAAAATACTGCTGTCAAGACTAACAGTGCAGGTCCATCAAAGGATTCAACACCAGACTATGGGTATGAAATCATCATCCCTCAAAAGTCTGTCAAATTGGGAAGAGCAGCTGGTGTTCAAAACAGCTGTCAAAGCTCAACCACTGCTACATCAACAGTTGTTGACCAAAGTAGCCCCTTAACAACTGCTTCCACATCATCAAACACTGTTGACAAAAGTCCCCAAATAGTGGATAAAAGTCAGCATGTGTCTACACCATTACCTCCTATTCCACCACCTTTTGAAGCCACTGCTGGATCATCAAAGTCACCAGCAGTGGTTAGCTCAGATGATACACATTTGCATCCTTCACCAACAAATGCCATCATACCATACCAAGGAGATTTAATCTTCTTAAGATCTCATCCACCTGATCAAATCATTGGAAACATCAATGAAGGGGTGCTCACAAGAAGCCAAACCCAAAACATTTGTCTTTTTGCTAGTTTTCTATCACTCCATCAGCCAGTCAAGTACCAAGAGGCACTAAAAGACAACAGCTGGGTAGAATCCATGCAAGAAGAGCTCCAACAGTTTAAAAGACAACAAGTATGGGAGCTTGTACCACTGCCAAAAGATGTAAGTCCCATCGGTACAAAGTGGGTCTTCAAAAACAAAACTGATGAAAGGGGCATTGTTGTTAAGAATAAAGCCAGGCTTGTGGTTCAAGGTTACAGAAAAGAAGAGAGGATTGATTATGATGAAACATTCGCCCCTGTAGCAAGATTGGAAGCTATAAGATTGTTCCTGGCCTTTGCTGTCAACCACAACATGAAGGTGTTTCAAATGTATATCAAAAGTGCTTTCCTCTATGGTACGATTCAAGAAGAGGTGTATGTTTGTCAACCTCATGGTTTTGAGGATCCATTTTATCCAGATCATGTCTACAGGCTAAACAAAGCCTTGTATGGCCTAAAACAAGCACCTAGAGCCTGGTATGAAACTCTTTCCACCTTTCTACTCTCAAATGGTTTCGAAAGAGGTACCATTGATAAAACACTATTTCTAAAATGGAGAGGAAAGGATTTAATGATTGTCCAAATTTATGTGGATGACATTATTTTTGGAAGCACATGTAATAAAATGTGTGAAAAGTTTAGAGAACTCATGACAGCTGAGTTTGAAATGAGTGCAATGGGTGAGCTGCAATGCTTTCTTGGTCTCCAAGTTCAGCAAATGCAAAATGGAACTTTCATTTATCAAAACAAATATGCTAAAGAACTTTTAAATAAATTTGATATGAATGATTGTAAACCATGCAGCACACCCATGGCAACAAATAAGCTTGTCATGTCTGATGAAAAAGGATGAGCTGATTGACCAAACACTTTATAGAAGCATGATTGGGTCTTTACTGTACCTAACTGCATCTAGACCAGACATCATGTTTGCAACATGTGTCTGTGAAAGAAGTCAATCAGCTCCCAGAAAATCAAACCTCATTGCTGTAAAAAGGATCTTCAGATACATAAAAGGTGCTCTCACACTTGGTATCTGGTATCCAGCTAATGGGAATATCAAGCTTTCAGGCTTTTCAGACAGTGACTTTGCTGGATGTAACACCACAAGGAAGTCCACATCAGGAGGGTGCCAGTTTCTAGGTGATTGCTTAGTTTCTTGGCAAAGCAAAAAGCAAGCAGCTGTTTCAACATCCACTGCTGAAGCTGAATACATTGCTGCTGCAGGCTGTACAGCCCAACTCCTGTGGCTTCAAAATCAGTTGCTGGATTTTGGTATCACTGCCTTAAAGACACCACTCATGTTGGATAGCCAGGCATCAGAAAATATCATCAAAAATCTAGTTTCCCACTCAACCACCAAGCACATCGATATCAGACATCACTTTGTGAGGGATTGCTATGAAAAAGGTTTGATTTCTCTGCATCATGTTCCAACTAAAGACCAACTGGCAGATGTGCTCACAAAAGCATTAGAGACATCCACCTTTGAAAGCTTGGTCTCTAGGATTGGCATGCTAAACATGGAATAACAAGCAACATCTTGTTTTTCTATGAATAAAAGCATTAAAATGTTTTCAGAAAATCAAAAATCCATCCTTAAAAATAGCTAAAAATGAAGTTTTCATTAAAATCCTTAAAAGTCTGCCATAACCATTGCTTGTTCAAAAGTCTGCTCTATTTCAAAGTCTGTCCACTGCTGAAAGTCAACCCCTGTTCTCTCATTTTCCTGATAAGCACTGATGCTCAAAATTAGTGTTTTATCCACTGATAGTGAAAATCATCCACTGCTTCCATTTGTTACCGTTGTAACCACTGTTTTTCATCAGTAACTTTCATAAAAGTATTGTCCTTCATTTCATCAGGGGTTGGCATGTGGGCCGTACATAGTGGTCAGTCCTTTTGTAACTGCTGCCATGTCAGCATTCACTTTTTCCCTATAAAACCCCCCATTCAAAACCCAAACAGGGTTTTACTGTCGAATTGAATTCATAAAAATTCTCTTCTCAAAGAAGTTTTTCTTCAAATTCCTTCACAACCTTCTTCGATCATCATCTCCAAAATGACAAAATTGAAGTCATCTGCAAAACCCACTTCCAAATCGTCATCAAAAGAAGCCTCTCAAAAGTCCAAACCCACTAAAATTCCACACAAACCGTCTCACAACCTTCTGGGTCTTCTCACAAAATCCGTCACCACAGATACTTTCGACTCCATCATTGATATCCTATCTGCATCAAAGTACAAAACTTTGTTAACAGCAGATGCACCAATTTACTTGGCAACCCAAAGAGAGTTTTGGAAGAATGCAACCCTTGAAAAACAAGGAGAAGCTGTAATAGCCATTAACTCTTCTCTAAAGGGCAAAGCTGTTAAAATCACACCATAATTTATCTCGGAAGTCTTTCAGCTCGATAATCAACAAGGTAACACATCTTTCCCTAAAAACGAGTTAAAAATTGACTTTATTGAGAGAGGGTATGCAGACACAATGATGAAAAAGGACACCTTACAAAAAGGTTTCTTCCCTTCTGCAACAAGATTTTTATTCCATACCCTCCTAATGTGTGTTTCAAACAAAACCACTGCTTTTAATGAAATACCATTAAAAATTTAAAATCTGGGATATGCTATTCTTCAAAAAGAAAATTTTAATTATTCCCAGGAAATTTTTAATGATCTGGTTAAAAATGTTGACACAAAATCATTCTTACTGTTTCTAAGATTTCTAAGTTACTATTTTGAAAAGAAACTTGGTAAGGATGAGGCTGCAATAAAACAAGGTGACTATTTTCAAATGCACAGCTTAACTGCTGAAACTTTTACAAGAATGTCAACACCTTGCAAAACACAAGCAGAGGTGCCTGAGCAGAATTTAGCAGCTACCACTGCTCCTCAGGTATCTGCTGCTGAGCCCACTGCTCAAGGTGATCAAAGTAGCAAAACAACTGCTTTGAAACCCACACCTTTAATCACCAAAAAGCCAAACAAAACGAAAACTCAAAAACCCCCCAAACCTATCAAAAAGGCAACTCTGGAGGATGAGATACCAGAGCAACTGCCAGTGACAACACAAAAGTCACAAGAAACCACTGTTGCTACTTCCTCATAGCAGTTGGTACAAATATCTCAACCCATAACCGAAACTCCTCCTGTTTCTTCTAAAAAAGAACAGGTTGTTCACATAGGGACTCCACAATATGATGCTCTGGAATCACTCGCTTCCATCATCCACAGCCCAATGCCCGGGGCAAATTCTCTTCTAACACCAAACCTCACATCCACAATTCCTCGACCAACTAGACTTTTGTTGGATGCAATTGATTTGAACCAGGCACAAACCAGTCCTTCTCAATCACCTATCAATGAGAACATGCCTCAACAAATGACTGGGTCTGATGCATCAATCTTTGCTAACCCACCAACACAACCTGAGGAGGTTACACCCCTTGAGTTACAAGTAACTCTTGGTGGTAATCCAAGTGAAGTAGCCACTACAAGTGCAGAACCCACTGGTTTGCATTTGGACAGTGGTTACATCAATAAGACTTCCTTGGAGGCAATTCCTTCCATAGCACCTCTAACATCCACCAGTGGATTTGTTTTGACCACTGGCAATATCAAAAGGATGTCAAGTGTTGAAGGAAGAAGACCCCAGTACCAAGAAAAAGGGGCATCAGTGGTTAATGTTTGGAGTACACTCCCTACCTCAACCACTAATAAAACCACTACTAGTGGGAAATCAGATGATCCCATTTAATTGGGTGATGGTTTAAAATATCTGGAATTGATGGAACGAGTTGATAAACTGGATACTTCTGTTGCAGATATCAAAGAAATGCTGCAACAGTTGTTGAAAGTACAAAAGATGCAATCCACTGCTGTTCCACCTCAAGCACCTGCTGCAAATGAGCTCTGGAATCTATTTCAACCTTTTCTCCAACAACAAAAACAAATGGCTGATCAGCAACATGCAATACATGTACAAGAGCTGAGAAACACAATGGAGTCTAGGTTCAAGAACACACAAGCAGACATCAAGGTACTCAAGGCCCACATATTAAAAACCACTGGCACTACTCCTCCAACTGTTCTCTTTATTGATCAATTACCCCAGATAATGTGTCACACCCCGATATTTCCACGTATTACCGGTGGGGAGTACCGTGACGTAGTTGATATCATCATAGTCAAACAACACAATATTTAAATGCACAGCGGAAGCAAAAGAAAAATATATTACAAAGCGATATAAAGTAATATCCAAATATTACAAACGGAATGTAAAAAGATCCACAGGCGGATCATATGTAAAGGAAACATAGTTCATCAGATTTAAATGCATCCAAGCTTGTGAGACTCTTATTGATGCTAAGGAGAGGCCAACCTATTACGAGTAGTACCTGCACTTAACCTTTTTGGGAAAATACGTCAGTTTACACTGGTAAATACAATTAACTGACTCATTTTGAAAAGGTTTAATAAAATTGATTTGAATGCACGTGGCACAAACTTTTTATAACTTGGGATAATTATTTGAATATAATACTTGTAAAAGAATTACATGTTCCTTATGCGTTCAGTAGCCCGATCCGCAGACCGGGTTAAAGATTAATAGACACACCACATGATATAGTCCCGCGGCGGGTTATTCCCGAAGGCAGCGATTATACCATATTATTTATTTATGCACTGACTGGTGTACGCCTACACCTCGTGCCTAGGTCGTGGCCATTTCGTAAAATGATGCCAAGGATATCCGGAACATGGTCATTAACCCCCCAAAGGCTTTAAGCAAACAAAACAATTTAAACGAGACAGTTCAATGATTTAACCTTCATACGATTAAAAATTAAATGCCCGACCAAGCGGTATTTGTATATACCGTACCCCAAGCCCGTATAAGGGAAAATAAGTTAAAAGTATTTACCTGAGCTAAATATAAATTCAATCCCAGCCGTATCAAATCAGCAAGTACAGATAGCTTTTACTGGGCTCCTATTCTGGAACGAAGGTTTATAATAACTTATTAGAATCCTAACGGGTCTTTAATTAAGCCTAAACTTAGACCAGTTAGTTTTATAGAAAGATACGGTTCAAACGCACGATTAAGCGAAGACCGGAATAGAATGTGATTTAGGCCTGACAAGTTTGAAGACTTGTATAATATTGGTAAACTAAACACCTTCTGGATTTTGAGATAAAAACGATAAGGTTTGACCCGTTTCGGCTAATTTATGCAAACTAGTTACATAAACCGAACCGAACGCGCCAGAGGCGTAACGGGTATCCATAAGGGTCATATACAGGTTTCCAAAGTTAATATGTCTTAATTATGCTGTGATATCAGTAGGATACCTTCCATTATGCCTAAAACGAGTTTAATCTTAATTTAAGCCCCGCAGGGGTATTTTGGTCATTTTAAAGATTATAAAAGAGTTTAGATATAATTCTGAGACTCGGGTCTGAAATAATCAGTAAAACAACTTAATTTAACAGGTTATATCAGTTGGTGATAAGTCTTATATGACAAAATGGTTTTAAACCCATACTAGGTGTTTAATACGCGTAAAAAGCCATTTTAAGCGATTTCCGGGTTATACAGGAAATCTGAGTTTTCTAATCAGGTTATAAAGTTCAAAATACTTTATTTATTATATAAAATCAGTAGCAATTGGATTGGTGTCAAAATATTATGTAAAACTCATTTTACAAGTAAAAAGGGTATATTCGGTATTTACCGAATTAAGGTGATAACCTTAGGTTATGATCTGTTTAAAAATAATTAAAAATCTTTAAAAATCTCAAAATATTATATTACATCAGTGGGTAAAAGGTTTGGTGTCAAAAACTGGGTTTAGATAGGCTTTATGCTAATGACGCCGTTTAATTACTAAAAGGCGTTCTAATTACGTCATTGAGCATAACTCCTGATCTAGACCTCAAACTGATGTGAAAATTTAGGGACATGTTTATAAATCAGTAATAAAGATTATTTTCCTTTCATATTTCTAAAATTCTCGTTTTATGGACAAAAGGGCATTATGGTCAACATTAAGCAATTAACGGAAACATGTAAACGAATGGGGGCATTCAACGAACCAATCAGAGAGGGTTATACCAACATGTTACCTGGTCCTAAGGAAGCCCTAAGGCATTTCTAAATCCATCTAAATCGGGTCAGAACTGAAGTCAAAGAAAAAGTCAAAGTTTTGCGACTTTCGGTTCCGAACCGGGTCTAAACAGAAAATTGTCGGATCAAACAAGCTTAGACCAGTTCTTATACTTATTACCAAGTTATATGAGTGATAAAATAGGTTTCATGCCTCCTACATTGCTAATTATGCGTTAATTCAAAAATTATGCTTCTGTTGACTTTTTATAAACAACTTTGACCCGACATTTGATCTAGTTAGAGCGGAAATCAGAGGGTGCCCTTCTAAGGGTTTATTACCCACATAAATACCAACTTATAACTACCTTCAATTTGACTAAACACTGGACCATTAATGTTTAATCGATAACTCAAACCTTAATTATGACGGTTTGACTTTTAAGCTAATAACTAAGCAAAACTCAACTAAGGAAGGTCAAGGATACTTACCAAGGTCTAATGCACGATTAGATGTAACACCCTTAAATTTTCACTTGAATTTGATAGTAATTCATACCATTTTATATAAAAGATGTCCAAATTAACATAAATAAGGTTCAAAAGTGACAAAACTTAGTCAACTAACGACTAGGTTAACACGTTCAAAAGTGATTTAACAAAGTGTTTACAACCCATAACTATTATCTATTACAGTTATATATATCGCGGAAGCTTCTAAGAGTGTTCGGTTCTTCAAAAAGTTGCTTGATCACCATCCGTAAGGTTTCCAACATCACCTAAGTCAAAACCATCCCAAACATTAGTTTTGACAACGAATTTAAACTATATAAGCAAGCCTTAGTATCAAAACATGACAAATAAAATAAAATTTCAAAAGAAATCCTGCCGCGAGTCGCGGCAGGTTCCCTTGGTTCTTTCGCGTGTCGTGGAAGATCTAAAGGATCCTTCCGCGTGGCGCGGAGGAAACATATTTCCAGCAGGTGCAGGTTTTTAGCCTGCAATTGCTGCCAGCTCCGGAAAATTTAGATTTTTGACTTAAACAGCCGTAACTTTCCGCTCGGTTGTCCGTTTTAAGTGATTCTTTTTGCTATACATCTGTAAATTCATTACCGACAAAACCAATAAAATTTTTGATACCGAAAATTTAACTTACGGACCGAACCACTAAATGTCGCTATGCATTTATTCGACCCATTATAACTCTACTCATTTTACTACCACTTGACTAGTAAACCTAAGGCGCTTGTTACCCAACTTTCGGGGCTTATGATCACCGGCACTTCATTACCAACCCTATAGCTTCGTGCTCTTGTGATCATTTTCGCCATCTCTGTCTACTTACAATATTAATACTACAATGTATCATTATTTGACCCGTTTGGTTCATCTACGGAAATCTTCCATTTTGATGACTACCAAACGACTACAAACCAATTCTTAACCTACGAATTAAGTAATAAACAAAGTCGCTACAATCAACACAACTTTTAATCAACAACGCATAGTTTAACAATAATTCATCAAATGTAGCGGGTCAAGTTACAAACCTTAGTGCACGCCCTTCAACCGCAAATCACCACCGGCTTGTCCACTCGATGTTCCGGTATCCTTCCCTATAGAGTTCATTTATGATATGTTTAGAACTCTCTTTTTAAATCATAATTCGCATAATACACCGAAATACCATAATTATGTGTTTAAACTTGGAATTTCAGTTTTAAGCCTTCTTAGAGGCATTTCTACAAACACTTTAAGGGCAGATTTTTACATGATTAAACATCAAGTTTCTAGTTTATCACTTAGCCCTAAATTCACATCATTCAACCATTTTACATGATTGTTAACTTCTAGATTTATGAAATCACTTCAAAATTATCAATTTACACTAAATCAACACTCTATTTCCTAGTGTTCATCAAATTACACATAACACACTAATCACCTACAATGGTGTTCATAGGTTTCACTAAATTTCACATGATTTCAACTTGTATTTGTCTAGGGTTTGTCCCTAGACACTATAGTTGTTCTTAAATCATCATAAGACACACATGCAACCCTAATTTCAGAAATTCCCAATTTCATGAGAATTTCAAGTTGAGAGTTTTCATCAAATTTTACATACCTTGTAATCCTCTTGTGATGAGGATCAATAATCTACACTTTAATTTCGATTTCAACTTGGATTAAGCCTTCAATTTGCAAGTTTAGTGAGTTTTAGGGGTTTGAGAGTGGGGAGTCGCCCCTGCCCTTCTCCTGTACGACCAACACCTTCAAAAATGGTGTTTGGTTTTGATTTTTTTATTAAAATTAATATTATAGTTTCAATTCTTACAACTTAGGCCCTTCCATTTTGTTCAACTTATAGTCTAGTTGTATTTTAACCCTATTATAAGCTATTTCTAGACTTGTAACTAACTAGGTTAAAATTCCTAGTTAGTCAATTCTCATTTATTTATACTTTATAATTCTAATATAAAGTTTTATATTTTCGGGGTGTTACATTAGAGATGCTTAGGGAATGACCTTGAGCTCCAGAAATGATCAGATGTTGAGTTGAGAATGAAAGATCAAAATGGCAAACAATGCGGCTTTATATAGTGTTCTTGATCCATCAAGATCATGACAAACAAGGCTATACATGATCCCTGATGATTAACAAGTGTCCCTAAGGCCTAAGAATTAGTTTAGGCAACTCTTTGTGGTGATAAAGGGTAATGTAAGGCGGTTACATGGGCTGAACAACTAGTTTACGAGTTTCTGCATCTGGGAGAAGCTTACGGACCGTAAGGGTCCTAGCTTACGGTCCGTAAGGACCGGCCAGCTCACCAGAAACTTTTAAAAATTGACAGTTTGGCCCCTGAACTTCCAAATCTTGATTTTTAACATGGTTTCTTGCACTTGTAACCCCCAAACTTGACTTTTAAGGACTCCAAGTCATAAACCAACTTTGTTAGGTCCCCGGTTATTCATATGATCACTGAAAATTCTTAAATTTCGACGTTGACGCTTTTAACCCCTCGCATACGAATTCTATCATAACTTTCTCATACGATAACGAAACTTGATGAAAATTTTATCACGCATACTAGTGAGCATAATTAATCATTACAAAGTTTTGGGTTTGCTAAAAGGTCACTCAGAGGTACACTTTAAACATGTTGACACATTTAACCCCTGTAGTTTGTAATCTCTCACTTTCTTTCACAATTAGCTTCGTATGATCCATGAATCATTCGTCTAAGGGTATAAACATCATGTATGGATATTATAAAGTATATTTATCCATTGTTGACATTTTGAACCCTTATATTCACATACTTTTCTTGTTTGTCAACTCTAGTCCTTCTAAGGTAATCCTTTACACGTTCAAAGTTTATGACACGTGTCAATACATTATTGGACATGAATTTTCGAGGTGTTACATCCTCACCCCCTTAAAAGAAATCTCGACCTCGAGATTTGCTAAAATGATGGAAGTACTTTTTTTCGCAACATGGACTTAACTTCTATAACATATCTGGAGTCTTTCCAAGCTCCCAAAGTGACTCCTATATTAGGTACATGTATCCTTTTGGAGCTTCTTAACCTGTCGATCCTCAGTCGATACAGGAGGCTCATCACATCATAAATCTGCATATCATTATGTGATAGTGTTTCTTGACTTATTGGCGAAACACATCCTTCAATCACTAGTGTGCAATGTATTGCGAGCTCCGCTAAGCTCCTTAAGTAGGTTTTAGCTTATAAGCTACTTGATCTTGATACATTCGATTTCCTTCGAATGATTCTATATATTCAGAGCTTAACTGGCCTGATAATTTAACAAATTTGGCACACCCTTCCTGGGTGATATCTTTTGTTTGAACTTTATTCCTTAACAAGAATTTAGGAGGGTTGCTACTTTCATTAATTTTTGATTTTCTGCCAAATATTGGCAACTTACAGATGATTAGGGATTTGTATGATCTTATTCGTTGTTTCCAATGCAACTTTCAGATCCTGATAAGTGGACTTCCCAAAGTTTCGTCCATCCAACGGATGTTTTGATATTTCATCTATACAAGGTCTCCAAAGGAGCCACCTTGATACTTATATAACAACTATTATAGAAAAGCTTATCTTAGGGTGAGATGGTTATTCCAACCATTGCTCAAAACTAATCTTAAGGAATAGCTAATCCTTACAGTTAGTCAAACAAATCGACGATCCTGGGCAGCTGATGGCGATTCTTAATCGTTGCCTAATTAGGGTTGCGGTAAACAATGCATAAGCAAAATGAACCGTCTTTCATAATTAATTATACCGAATTCTCAGGATATTGAGTTAGGCTATATGAACCCTCTATTTTAAAACTTAGTTAATCAGGGTTTTGATTCTCCCAATGATGGTACTAGCGGTCTTGGAGATTTCATAATAATACAACCTTAAATGGGATATAAACTTTAACTCTACCTGCCTCTCAGGGGTAAATAGGGTAATCTTAGGAGAAGATAAACAAGATACAAGGAGGTTACAGAGATTTTACAAATATCAGGCTCCAATTCATCCATCATTTCTTGTGTCAATTAAGTGACACATTTACGTTACGAGTCCACGAATTCCTTGATTTACTTGGACAATTCCATTCTGGATATCTCCTTTGAATACCATTAGCGGACTTTAGTACCCTATGACCATCGGAATATCTTTGTGGTCCCATGCATTGAACCTCCATACTGATCAGGCATGGAAGCAATCTATGGAACATATTAAGATATACTAATCCTCATATGGCTCTTTTTATCATACCTTTTGGTATTCGCAATCGTTTAGAGATCAAAGAGATATCAACTCTAAATGTTGACGCATTACACCTAGAGAGAGGATACTTCTAAAATTCTATGCCTGAAGGTTTCTAACAGGAACAGAAGGAATGGTTCTTATGATTCGCCTGTGAGTCTTACCTTACACTTAATATCTGGGTTTCTTACGAGAAAATTTTCTAAAAGTTTGCTAAGCTTATGGTCTTATGAGTGACTTAGCAGCACCTGAACCCAAATGTAACTCTTAGCAAATAAATCACAATAAGGGATTTATCTAGTGTCATTATTAATGTGAACTGCCTCTAATCATACAACAGGAGGGTTAAGCGCCTCCATTCTTAATCCTTTTAAACTTAGCTGCAAAATCTTTGATAAATTTTTGGGCAGTCTCAGCGTTGACTGGTTATTTCTTAATCTATGTAACATGAGTAGCTGAGGTAGATCCATAATGGATTTATAATAAGCAGGCTTTAAATCCTTAATGTGCCCTCTTATTGTCGCTGCTAACTACCAGTAATTATTGCCTTAAGCTTAGATTTTTGGGTAAACTGGATAGGGCACTATCTCAGCCAATGAGTTAAAATTTGTAACATATTGTCGACAGTCTAGAACTTTTATGGTGAGGGTCATAAAATTCTTATTCCATCTTTTCCCATTTCGTGAAGCGGATACTATGTTTTTCTAATAAGGTCCTTAAAACTTGGACCATCCCACAATGTATAAGAGGATCCTTCTTGAGGATTTCATTAATGTCCTCACTAATTTAGGGTATTGCCATCGAATGACTGTGATGTATACCTTACCCTGTCCTTTCTAGCACAATCGCTGATATACTTAATGGTTTCTACTTCATCCAACAATTTCTTGCAATCGATGGCCCCTTTTTATTATTGAAGTATCTTGACTTCTAAGAGACGAAGTATTTTTAAGTACATCCTAAAAAGGGAAGGGGGTTCTTGCCACATATGATTTTGTTTGGGTCATTCTTCGCATTTGAAGTATGAATATAGCTTTTCTCATGAGCAGCGACATGTGTTTTAAAGCGAACATCATTCGGCTTCTTAAACCCTTTCATGACTTTTCTCACAGCCTTTCTAACAGCTGCGTTAATTACAATTTTGGAGATTAACTCCTTTAACAATGAAGTTCACATTTGATGCACCATTGACATTTGTCGCATCTCTAGCATCGCGACTGTTGTTTGTCTCATCTGAGTTTTCCATGCTCGAAGCTTTGGTATTAAATACCAAATTCAGCAAGTGCTTGGGCACTCCATGCCCAGTATCTCCTTGAATGGTCAAAGGCTCACCATAAGGAGTCTTGATAACTACTTGCTTCTTATCATACACAATATGGGCTTGGCTTTCAAGACGACCAATTCATTCTTATTACCATATCGAGTCCCTCTTATTTTAATGGAAACGAGGATAGCGGAAAAGAATGATTCCTAATGGATATGAAGCATCCATCTAATATCGATGAAGCAGTCTCTGAGGTACTATCGGCCAATTCTACTTTATACTTAACGCTTAGAGTTTTAACAGGCAGATTTTAACGATTTACAAAATCTATTGTCTACGAAAGACTTATCTGAACCTGAATACAATAATACTCTAGCATGAGTGTGATTGATAAAGAAAGTACCTGTTGTTACATTGTCATCCTGAATAGCCTCTTGAGCATTCATCTGAGAGCTTCCAACTTTGGTCTTTTTAGCCTTGCCAGACTTCTTGGTTTTATTAGGGCAATTAGTTTTGATGTGCCATATTTCATTGCAACCATAGCAGGTTGCGTCCTTTATGTCTTGGCACTCCAAAGTCTTGTACCCTTCCTTATTACAAATTCCACAAGGCTTAGCTTGTGCATTTAAAGTGCCTTTTCCTTTAGTCGCCTTCTTTGGGCAGCAGGTCTTTATGTGCCCTTTTTCGCCACAACCATGGCAGGTCGCATCTTCCATCTCCTTGCAATCCAAGGTCTTATGCTCCTTGGACTTGCAGATTCCACAAGGTGAAGGCTGAGATTCAAATCTGCATTTCCCGAGGTGGTATTTCCTACAGGTTTTGCATCTGGTATTTTCACCGGTCTGCTGGTTGTCCTCCAAATCCTTGCATTCATGGGTCTTGTGATCTGTCTCCTTACAGATGACACATCCCCTGGTCTGATCATAGAAACATTTTCCGAAGTGCTTCTTCCCGCAGGTTTTACATTCGGGTTTTGCCTCCTTTGGTTTGGACTGGTTATAGCTTGAATCGGTCTTACCCTTTTTGTAACCCTTATTTGGGGTATTATCGCATTTTCGCTTATGATCCTTTAATACACGGTCCACAGCGTTGTTTACGGCTATATCTATCATAGCTTGTAACTCGGTGCCCGTTAAGTACAGTCTTGCATTATCATTCTGATCAATTGGATGATTGTGAGCTTTAGAGAAGTCAGCCATGGTGAAGCTTTGAAGGCTACAAACCAAGTAGTAATAATTGGTTTAATTTATATGGTGAATTATCGAATTTGATGATTAAATAGCCATGGTGCAAATAAACCATATAGGCCAATAGATAGTATTTAATTTATTTGATTATGTTTTGCCTAAGTTTTTAAATAAACCATCTTTGGCGTTTAAACGGAATATAATCCTTCATATTTATGAGACAGGGGACATAGGTCACGACTGCCAATGTCGTACTGACATTTTTATATATAGCACAAGGGCTTGTTCCAAAGGACTTTTGATGGCATAGATGCCTTGTCACTAGGAAATTTTTAAAACATAATCGATGATTCCTTTGGATCGGAAGATTTCATAATTCATTGTCTTGACAAGAAGTTATGAAATAAAACTATCTTTTTATGTACATATACTTGCCCGTAGGCATTCATTCCAAATGAATGTTATGATGTATGCACCATGTTCGACGTTCATTAGCCATGATTCCTATTGATCATTTATGCTAATTAAGGGGTTTGGAAAATCCTAATATGAAGATGACAAGTGTGATTTTTATCGCATCACTGTTTCCAGGAGTGTTAACATGTTTACAATGTTAACAAGGATTCGAATCTTTTGAATAGGTTCTACCATCTTGGCCTCGTCTGGAATGACATATAGGCTAGGCGGTACCTTTAAGATTCTTTTTAATATGTATACTGGCAGAAAAAGAAAGATATTTATTTTATTCAGGATTTTTATTAAAATCCTAAATTATAAGTTAGTAATAGCACATAAGGCTTAGTCACATGGACAAGTTTAATTTATAAGCCCAGATTTTATGGAATCGAGGCATTAAGGTTTGAATCAAAGTTCATTACCTTTTCTTGACAGGGAGTTGTAGGCTACGACTGTCTTTTGTCTTTTAGGACAATAGGTATAGCCCATAGGCACTTCCCTTCAGAGGGATGTTTATGATATGATCATCTTCTTAGATGCTATTAGTCGAGATCGTATGGATCACACCGACTATTATGCTTGGACATGGTCCAACATCTTTAGACAGGGGTCAAAGACCACCACTGTCGTTTTCTTATCGGACAACAAGTTTAGCCCGTAGGCACTTCATTACTAACGGATGGTTATAATATGATCATCTTATAGGATGATATAAGCCATGATTTCTGGATCATTAGGCCAAATTAGAAAATTGAAAGAATCCAATATAAGAGTGACTGTTGTGATTTTCTCGAATCACATTTGTCAAGAGTGCTAACACGTTCTCAGGTGTTAACGAGGATCTGAATCTCTTGAATAGGTCTTACCATCTTGGCCATGTCTAAAATGACATGTAGGCTAAGTTTTGCCTTTAAGATTCTTTTTAATATTGAGCGCAGAACAATCCTAAATTGAGATGTTTAATAAGGATCTGAGTCGAATTGAGGAACTACCATCTTGGCCCTGACTCAAAATAACACGTGGCTAGGTCTTGTCCCTTTTTAGATTTTGCCATTTTATTATAATGGTAGATCTTATAAAAGGGATGTTATTTTCCATTTATTTCATATTTCATGTTTAGAATGAAAACTTAAATTTAATCATTCCACTATAAAGTTAAAAAAAAAAGTTCATGTTTGCCCTAAACGGGACTTGAAAGAAATAATGTTGTCCTCGAAGGGACTGAAAGATAAATATGTCCTTATAAGGACTATTAAGGAAACGATTTTTAGCAAAAGGAGTTTCTTCTTCATTTTATTTCTGAATGTTTTCTTCTCGGTTGCACATATATCCAAGTCGCAGTGCAAGGTTCCGCATTCCTCGGCTTCGGATGGGGAGGATTTTCATTACGGCTCCTTGGCGATATATTAAAAATATATAGAATTTAAAGCAATAGTTCTCCGAATAGAGACGAGAGCATTCCTATGTTCAGTCTAGACTCAGAAGGTCAAGGAATGTGCTATTGTGTCATTGAGATTAAACACAAAGGGATAGTGTTTAATTCACTCAATGTTGGCTCTGATACCAACCTGTCACACCCCGATATTTCCATGTATTACCGGTGGGCCCGGTGGGGAGTACCGTGACGTAGTTGATATCATCATAGTCAAACAACACAATATTTAAATGCACAACGGAAGCAAAAGATAAAATATATTACAAACCGATATAAAGTAATATCCAAATATTACAAACGGAATGTAAAAAGATCCACAGGCGGATCATATATAAAGGAAACATAGTTCATCAGATTTAAATGCATCCAAGCTTGCGAGACTCTTATTGATGCTAAGGAGAGGCCAGCCTATTACGAGTAGTACCTGCACTTAACCTTTTTGGGAAAATACGTCAGTTTACACTGGTAAATACAATTAACTGACTCATTTTGAAAAGGTTTAATAAAATTGATTTGAATGCACGTGGCACAAACTTTTTATAACTTGGGATAATTATTTGAATATAATACTTGTAAAAGAATTACATGTTCCTTATGCGTTCAGTAGCCCGATCCGCAGACCGGGTTAAAGATTAATAGACACACCACATGATATAGTCCCGCGGCGGGTTATTCCCGAAGGCAGCGATTATACCATATTATTTATTTATGCACTGACTGGTGTACGCCTACATCTCGTGCCTAGGTCGTGGCCATTTCGTAAAATGATGCCAAGGATATCTGGGACATGGTCATTAACCACCCAAAGGCTTTAAGCAAACAAAACAATTTAAATGGGACACTTCAATGATTTAACCTTCATACGATTAAAAATTAAATGCCCGACCAAGCGGTATTTGTATATACCGTACCCCAAGCCCGTATAAGGGAAAATAAGTTAAAAGTATTTACCTGAGCTAAATATAAATTCAATCCCAGCCGTATCAAATCAGCAAGTACAGATAGCTTTTACTGGGCTCCTATTCTGGAACGAAGGTTTATAATAACCTATTAGAATCCTAACGGGTCTTTAATTAAGCCTAAACTTAGACCGGTTAGTTTTAAAGAAAGATACGGTTCAAACGCACGATTAAGCGAAGACCGGAATAGAATGTGATTTAGGCCCGACAAGTTTGAAGACTAGTATAATATTGGTAAACTAAACACCTTCTGGATTTTGAGATAAAAACGATAAGGTTTGACCTGTTTCGGCTAATTTATGCAAACTAGTTACATAAACCGAACCGAACGCGCCAGAGGCGTAACGGGTATCCATAAGGGTCATATACAAGTTTCCAAAGTTAATATGTCTTAAATATGTTGTGATATCAGTAGGATACCTTTTCATTATGCCCAAAACGAGTTTAATATTAATTTAAGCCCCGCAGGGGTATTTTGGTCATTTTAAAGATTATAAAAGAGTTTAGATATAATTCTGAGACTCGGGTCTGAAATAATCAGTAAAACAACTTAATTTAATAGGTTATATCAGTTGGTGATAAGTCTTATATGACAAAATGGTTTTAAACCCATACTAGGTGTTTAATACGCGTAAAAAGCCATTTTAAGCGATTTCCGGGTTATACAGGAAATCTGAGTTTTCTGATCAGGTTATAAAGTTCAAAATACTTTATTTATTATATAAAATCAGTAGCAATTGGATTGGTGTCAAAATATTATGTAAAACTCATTTTACAAGTAAAAAGGGTATATTCGGTATTTACCGAATTAAGGTGATAACCTTAGGTTATGATCTGTTTAAAAATAATTAAAAATCTTTAAAAATCTCAAAATATTATATTACATCAGTGGGTAAAAGGTTTGGTGTCAAAAACTGGGTTTAGATAGGCTTTATGCTAATGACGCCGTTTAATTACTAAAAGGCGTTCTAATTACGTCATTGAGCATAACTCCTAATGTAGACCTCAAACTGATGTGAAAATTTAGGGACATGTTTATAAATTAGTAATAAAGATTATTGTCCTTTCATATTTCCAAAATTCTCGTTTTATGGACAAAAGGGCATTATGGTCAACATTAAGCAATTAACAGAAACGTGTAAACGAATGGGGCAATCAACGAACCAATCACAGAGGGTTAGACCAACATGTAACATGGTCCTAAGGAAGCCCTAAGGCATTTCTAAACCCATCTAAATCGGGTCAGAACTGAAGTCAAAGCAAAAGTCAAAGTTTTGCGACTTTCGGTTCCGAACCGGGTCTAAACAGAAAATTGTTGGATCAAACAAGCTTAGACCAGTTCTTATACTTATTACCAAGTTATATGAGTGATAAAATAGGTTTCATGCCTCCTACATTGCTAATTATGCGTTAATTCGAAAATTATGCTTCTGTTGACTTTTTATAAACAACTTTGACCCGACATTTGATCTAGTCAGAGCGGAAATCAGGGGGTGCCCTTCTAAGGGTTTATTACCCACATAAATACCAACTTATAACTACCTTCAATTTGACTAAACACTGGACCATTAATGTTTAATCGATAACTCAAACCTTAATTACGACGGTTTGACTTTTAAGCTAATAACTAAGCAAAACTCAACTAAGGAAGGTCAAGGATACTTACCAAGGTCTAATGCACGATTAGAGATGCTTAGGGAATGGCCTTGAGCTCTAGAAATGATCAGATGTTGAGTTGAGAATGAAAGATCAAAATGGCAAACAATGGGGCTTTATATAGTGTTCTTGATCCATCAAGATCATGACAAACAAGGCTATACATGATCCCTGATGATTAACAAGTGTCCCTAAGGCCTAAGAATTAGTTTAGGCAACTCTTTGTGGTGATAAAGGGCAATGTAAGGCGGTTACATGGGCTGAACAACCAGTTTACGAGTTTCTGCATCTGGGAGAAGCTTACGGACCGTAAGGGTCCTAGCTTACGGTTCGTAAGGACCGGCCAGCTCACCAGAAACTTTTAAAAATTGACAGTTTGGCCCCTGAACTTCCAAATCTTATTTTTAACATGGTTTCTTGCACTTGTAACCCCCAAACTTGACTTTTAAGGACTCCAAGTCATAAACCAACTTTGTTAGGTCCCCGGTTATTCATACGATCACCGCAAAGTTTGTTTCCATCTTAATTCCGCTGCACAACTCATCCATCTTCATCTTAATTCAAACGTAAAACACAATCAAAACCAAACTCAGATCCTAACACTTTTGTAGACCAGTTACTGTTCTATTCAGTACATCATACGATTCTTTCACATAATTGAGATTGAACAGTAAATTTTCTTTCATCTTGTCTTGCTCAATTAACTTCTCATCTTTTTCTTCACACTGCTTGCATGACTCTGAACACTTTACGCATGGTTTGATGACTTCAATAATCTTTTCAACATCAATAACTTTTTCAACTTCGACTATCTTCTCAACTTCAACTATCTTCTCGACTTCAATCACTTTCTCAACTTCAATAACTTTTTCAGCTTCATCCACTTTTTCAGCTTCATCCACTTTCTCAGCTTCAATAACTTTTTCAGCTTCATCCACTTTTTCAGCTTCATCCACTTTCTCAGCTTCATTCACTATCTCAACTTCAGTTTCAAACACCTTTTCAGCAACTTTGACTTCTTCACTTTGTTCAGACTTCTCTTCTTGATCAAACCTCTCACATTTCACATTTCACCTTTATCTGTTCTTTTGTTGCTCGCCTCTCCTTCAGCTTCTTCACTCTATCTGCAAAATAAAATTCAAAACTTTCAGGAGATAAATGAGCTTTTGCAACATTAATATGCATTTCTTCCTCGTCATCACTATCATCAGTTGATGATTAATCAAACACTTGTGTACTTCTTGAACTACCACCTGAAGAAACAAACTCTCCATCTTGATTCTTCTCATCATCACCAAACACTTTTATCCATTCTTTCATCAAATCTGGTTCTTGAATTATCTGAGCAATTAATGCAACCTTTTTGAATCAGATGGAATATATTTGTCCCAGCTAAAACCTGCTGCAACTTTTTCATCATCTTGATCAATTATGCCATAAAAAGCTTTCTTATTTGCATCTTCGATCATTTTAGCATGTGCACTTTGTAGCTCTTTTTGTTGATATGGCTGATGAGCAACTTGTTGATATATGGCTTTCCGATAGTAATCATCTTGATTCTTTGCTCCACTTGCTTCTCGATTAGTACATTCCCTCTTGAAATGTCCTTTCTCCCTGCATCGAAAACAAGTAACTTTAGATTTATCAAAACCTAAAGTAGAAACTTTTGCATCCAAGAAATCATCTCTTCCTGTAATCATTTTAAACTTTTCAGCTCTCCTCAACACACTCGCTAAACACCACTTTATATCCATCAGCTCCATTTCTTCAACATCTATCTGATCATAATCCTCTTTCGTCAACATAGTATTTCCGATTCTTCCTGTAACCAATCCTTCATATGATTCTAATACTGTAACAAGTAATGCCATATGACTTTTGATAACTTCGTCAGAAAAATTTTGACCATTCTGAAGATATAACGCGATGTTGCAATTTAAGACATGACCATTATTGCTGTTTGAGCTTTGAAACTGATGACCTGAAGTTGATTCCTTCGGATTAACACTTGGATATGAAGAAAATCCACTACTGCTGCTTGGACTTTGATTGACTGATTCAGATGAGTTTCCTGCACTAAAAGCAGTTTGGATTTTAGGACTTGCTTCGACATTTTGAACACTCCCTTTGAAGTACATCTTAACATCTTGTTGTGCACTCGGATTGTTCATTCTTGCAATCTTCTGTTGCTCAAGATCTTGTCCTTCAATCTTTTCAATGAACTGTGAAATTGTTAAACCATCATATTTTCCAGTATTCTTCAAAATCATCAAAAATGTACCCCATTCTTTTTGAGGTAAAGCATCAGCTAATTTGTCAACCCATTCCTCACGATCTTTGTTGATGTTTAACAATGACATTGACCGTACTAAGTGACAATATATTTCAATCAATTTCTTTGTATCTTCTCCCGGCAAACTTGAAAATAAATCAAATTCTTTCTTTAATAATGCCTTTTTACTCTTGGTCATCTTTTCACTTCCTTCAAACTTGATTCGAAGAGCTTCCCAAATTGAACGTGAAGTTTTATCATGTTGAAGCAATACGAATATGTCTTCTTTGATAGCTTGCTGTAACAAACTGATCATCATCTTTTCTGCTTTGTATATGTCTCGTTCTTTGTCAGTAAATTCAAAAATCTTTTTCTCAACTCCCAAATCTGTACGTGGTAGAACATACTTTTTCTCAACACACTCCCAAGATCTCAAATGATTAGCTTGAATCCAGTTTTCAAATCGATCTTTCCATCCATAATACTCCTCAATGCCCATTAGCTTCGGGGGTTTTTGCAAAGTTCCAGTTTCATTTTCCATGTTCATGTTTTTAGCAATGTCAGTAGGAGTAGTCGGGGTAGCAAACGCGTTGTAGAATTCCTCTTCCATGATTCGGTAAACTTTTTCACAAACCAGGCACTTTCAAACGGAATTAACTCTTCAATCGAAATTCCCCTCTTCAAACGGAATACCCTTTTAAACAGAATCACCTGTTAAAGCGAAATTACCTGCAAACCAGTTTCAAATGGAATCCCAACTCACACGAAATCACTTTTCAAATGAAATTACACTTTCAAACGGAATCACCCAAGAGAAATATCAATTTGGAGCGGAATAGTGATTTCAAACGGAATCACTCAAACGAAATACTAATTCCGTGCGGAATTAAGTGTAATTTCAAACGGAATTATGCTGACATCATCATTTCGGTCCAACTTTTGTCAAATTGATCAGGTTAAAGCTCGATTTTAGGTCTGAAACTTTCAAGGGTTTGTTAAAACACTATTTCGCACATAATGTGTGAAATTCAAATCATTTTGACCGTGAAATTTTGTACAATTTTGAAAAGAAGATGTAGAAGTTAGAAAATCTGATAAAATCAAGCTGAATATGATAGAACTCCTCCTGCTGAGCTCTAATACCACTTGTAGGATCGTTTTCAGACCCGAAACGAATCGTTCAGAGGCGTTCTACTCAATATGAAAGGCGGAAACAGACATACTGAGTTGAATTAAGCTAAATATTCACTTTAACTGTGTTTCTGATTGATTTGACAAAGTTTTACAGCGAAACAACACTTCGGCAGCACTTCAGCTCCGGCATCACACATACAAGTCTAACTCAAACGAAATCACAGGACCCCTATTTATAGACAGGCTAATTCCGCTTGAACATGCTCAAACGGAATCAGTTCACACGGAATTACGATTTCAAGCGGAATTAACAAGGTGATTTCGTTTGAAATCATTGGATCATTTCAAGCGAAATTACACTTTGTAATTTCGTTTGAAATGGCCGACTGTAAACCTGTTTTCTCGTTTTCCGTGCCATGATCTATCTATTCACATACAAGACTCGATACAAGACGAAGTCGACAGACGCATGCACCAACACTTTCTTGCCTATTTTTTGGTCTGACCACTTGCAAAGTGCAGCGAGAAAGAAGGAATAACCTAACCCAGGCTTCAACGGATCTAGGTTGGGCAACCACTTTGTAGAGAGCGGTTTTCAATGCCTGTGAGAAAGCCAACCGACAGCTATGAGGGATGCTCTTCACGGTGATAATGGGTGCTTTAAAGACACGATCTAGTAGAACAGTATCCAACATGAACGACTCATGAACATTGGTCACGTGCACCTTGGGAGAGGGCCTCGAAATCCTTATAATGTAGCTATCTATGTCATTATCACGATTGGTAAAACGGACAAGCCCATCGGGGTGATGGCATGCACGACTCAATGCATGTATACTCAAACACTTTCCACACATCCATTGTCCAAAAAACTTCAAAGTACCTTCTACATCCATGAACAACCACGGGTCCGTAGAAATAGCCTCACGCAACACACTTCTACGTTCATCGCTAGAAAGGTGCAACCTCTTGAGATGAGAGATCAACCGAGAAATCCCCTTATTTCCCACTTCACCATCCGGGCAACAATGAAACATACGAAAAGGACATGGCCAGGAGCCACTCAAAGGCGTAGAAGGGGTTGTCAATAAGGAGAAATAAATCACGCTTCAAGTTGAGACACAGAGTTTTGATGTAAAAACCAAAATTTAAGCATAGGCATTTTATCGAACACTTGGAGTGCATCCATAGAAAAACGAATTAGGGAGTGGTAAGGAGGTTCGATTTTGACTAGATGAAAAAACAAATTATTCAAGATTCTATGTAGAAGGTGGGTTCATCAACATCAGTAGATATATATATTAAGTCAATCGAGCAAAAAGAAAGATAAAAGAAAAAATAACATTTAATAGAATGAACAAAGAATTGTATGTGATCGAATAAAAAAGGGTTTAGTTCATGGAAGATCGAACAAAAAAGAGCTTGAAACATCATCCATGGAAGATCGAACAAAAAAAGGGTTTAGTTCAAAAGAAGAGGCTTGGAATTGTTAATGTCGGTTGTCAAATTGACTAAGAAAATGAAGTAGGAATCCATGTGTTTATTTAAGTCAATTGAGTTTGGGCTTACGGCGGAATCGGGATCGGAGATGAGTGGATGATCGGAGAGAGGGGTGTTGATGGAATTGTCAACATAATATGTACCTAATTTCAAAAGAATTTTCGTCACATAATATGACTAATAAATTCATAACCTTTCCTTTTCAGAATTTAAAAGGGGGATTTAACTGATAATAATTTAGAAAATCATCTAACAAAAATACAAAATTAGTAAATTACGAAATTGAATCGAATAAACATAAACAATAATAAACTTATAAACATATACCCCACATAATTACACACACAAAATTGCAGTAGTGAAGGAAACAAAGTTACCGAGCAGGTGGGTAGAGAGAGAAAGTGAAGAAAGAGAAAAGGTGATGGGTCAAGTTTTCTGCTTTTAGTGTTTGTGGACATTTTTTTGAGTGGAAAAGAGATGAAATGAGGGGTTGTTTGTTAATTGTTTTTTTATCAGAAAATTTGAAAGTTCTGATTCGGCGGGGACGGCGGAGGGGTTGTTGTTATTGGTGTTTTCTTATTGATTATTTCCTAACAAAATTGATAATTTAATTGTCAGCAGAACACTTCCTTGGCTGAAATTAGTGGTTGTGGCTCTGATACCACTATCTGTCGCAACCCCGGCCCCTATTTCCTGGGATCGGGCGGACGCGAACTCAGATTAAGTGGTATCATGGTTTGTCATTATTTGGTAGTGGAATTTACTTAGATTAAATATTATCTCTCTCTCTCTTGTTGCCTTCTCTCTTTCTCTGAATCAATATTACATGCAGATGTCTTCATGATGTTGTCTTAGAAAAATACACGTGGAGAATATTACTGTTGACCACCCTTAGAATCAATGGAGGCCAGCCAGCTATACAATTACTATTTATATTAATAGATATTAACATATATTAATGCCTAAACCTACTTTGCATATTGTTATGAAATGCCTAAACCTTCTTTGCAGATTGTTAGGCATCTTCCTTTTAACTTTCTAGAAAAGAACAGATATCTTTGGGAAGAGACGACGACAACAATGGTGGTTTAGGAGGTAAAACAAAATATCGTCATTCTCACATAAACTTCTGGAACTGGGTCCGACGGCGGCGACGATGACTTTTATGGCGCCTTCACCTTTCTAAGATCGAAACTTGGTTGTTCCAGTTGAGTTAACTCGCCGTGATCGAAGTTTGAAATCGAGCTTATATTCGAATTCGAACCAAATCAGTAACAATTACTACATAGAAGGAGAAGATTCAAGTGGAGGATGGTGGTGGTTGTACGGAGGTACGGCGGCAAGTGCCGATTCCAGTGGTGGAGGGGTGGGAGGTAGGGTGGATGGTGGAGTGGTGGAATGGTGGTGGTGGTGTGAAAGTGGAGGTGGATGTAGGATGAACTGATCTGGGTTTTCTTAGATCTAGGATTATATGATTAATTTGTGTTTGACTAAAATGCCCCTTCTTATGTTTTTTTTATCTTTGCCATGTGTCACTCTATTATTGCTTCTTATACTTCCTATCCAAAACAAACTTGCTATTTGATCCTCACCCTAATGATTATATCATTAACCAAATGAATTTAATATAAAAATAAATTTGATTTTTCTGAATACAATTAGGGTGTCGTAACCCGCGGCCCCTAACTCTTGGGATCGGGTGGACGCTAACTCAGATTAAGTGGTATCATGGTTTATCATTATTTGGCAGCGAAATTTACATCAAGACCGTAGTTAGGAAATATTTTATCATAGTAAAATACCACATTTTTTTATATTAATAACCACATGGTTAAAACTAAAGTTTCTATTACAAACATGTTTATAGGGGTAAACCCTAATTTATTGAATTTAAAACATCGTCTTTATTTAGGTAACTTTTATAGCCACATTTTCCAAGCCTTCAGTGCTCTCCAGCTGTCTTCAATTTGGCTTTCACATTTTGTTACATGAAACGCGTTTTAAAAACATTTTTCAGTGGGAAATACTGGTGAGTGAATCCCAATTTAATCAAGAAGCATTTTTATCCTTTAACAGTATTGAGAGCGATTAAATGTTTACATCTACACAATTACTCCTTTAGTACTGTCAATCCTTGACTGGTGGGTCATATTACTCATTGGCTATCTCGTTGTCCAATGGTACGTGTTCCATATTTTGTATACAAAACCCCAACATACCGTTAGTAATTGAAGAACTACAAAGACTCAATCACTGCTAATCACATTGTAAATTATTTAAGGTTTTGTAAAAACATTTTGTAAAAAGGTTTACAAAAAGAAGATTACTCACATTGCTACTTTAGACTTTTCATGGTGGATTCCTGGTTATAATCTAATAATTAAACAATGCACACGCGTTAGTATAATAACCCAATATTTACATTAGTTATACCCTTCCTGAGACACAATTCCAATGACTTCGTCGGGTAGAACCTCGACAGCCGTTACGGAGCACTAGATCAATCGGGCAGCGTATCTAATACGTAACCGGGGGTTAAAATACTTAAACGAGGAAAAGCTTCACTACTTTAGTGGGTATAATACCAGAATATAATGATTATACTTCAAAATTTAGAGAGAGAAATCGAGTTGGTGCGAATTGTGAACTGAGGCCGATTGCATCTATTTATAGGGCTGGATTTTAAGTTCGTCGCGCCCTGCGTAAGCCGAAGGCTTAGCCTTCGCGGCCCGCGACATAGGGTTCATAGGCTTTAGCCTTGTCCGGTCATTAGGGTAGACTCGACACGATCACGCCACGTGGCAGCACCGGGTGAGGCTGCGTAGCCAGGTTGTCGCAGCCCGCGTAAGACGAAGAGAGGGTCTTCGCGGCCAGCCAGAAACCATTAACTTTTTTTAATTAAATAAAATTAAAGGTATTTAAGGTCATTTTTCGTATACAGGATGTATTTTAGGGCGTGTAGGGATATTGTAAATATATTAGGGGTGTCGGAAATAATTTAGGAGGGTTGTTATATAGGGACTTTTGTTTCATGAGCAGACGTCTGAATGAATCTCTGAGTGGTTTAGACCTCTTACTGGTTCAATAATTATTGGTTCAGACTATTTGTTTCATGAGCAGACGTCTTAATGAATCTCTGAGTGGTTTAGACCTCTTACTGGTTCAATAATTATTGGTTCAGACTATTTGTTTCATGAGCAGACGTCTGAATGATTCAGACATTTGCCTGTGAATGGTTCAGCATTATACTGAGTCGGAATTGTTAAGACCCCTTATCTTAATTGGTGAGACATTTGCATCTGAATGGTTAAGCATTATACTGGCTCTTAGTGGTTCAGACCTCTTACTAGTTCAACACTTAATAGTTCAGACCTTTTACTGATTCAGCACTTACCCATTCTAAAGTTGCCAAATGGCCCTTTATACTTTTGTACTTGCAAACTTGAGTTAATAGTAAACTAATTTTGATTTCTCTAAATACACTTAACACTTTTAGAGTAAACTGCAATTTTACCCACTAGGGTTATATGTGATTGGCACTCTGACCCCCTCCTAGGGAAATTTTGCTGTCTGACCCCCCAAACTAATGAGAAACTATGCAATATTACCCACTGCTATTAAAAACTGTTTAAAGTCAAGCTAACTTATTAACGGTCAAAGGGTATTATTGTCTTTTCCACTTGTTTTTGATAGCTTACTCAAGAAAACACCCTATATAATAACATAAGTAAACATCTTAACCCCTAAGTATTCCCCCATTCCCAAAACCTTCCACCGGCGATCTTAGCTCAGCTGAGGCGACCTTCCAACCGGCAGCGACAGCATGTTCGATCACACTACAACTCATACAAAATGCTGATCTCCTCGATGATCAGAGAAGTGTTGACCCACATGTCAGGCATAATCGAACAACTGAACAAGGGTTATTGAAATAGGGGACAGGGGCATCACTGTGTATGTAACACAGGGGTTTAACCAAACAACTGAACAAGGGTTATTGAAACAAGGGTTTAATAGAACAAGGGTTTAATGTAACACAGGGGTTTAATGGATCAAAGGGTTTTATTACAGTTGATTTTTTGTAATCTGTGTTTGCAGTGGACATGAGGATACATGTAACACTAAGAACGATTGTGTTCTCGATGGTGGTCAAAATGCAAGGCCGCCCTTTCCTGTACTTCCAGTTTCCCCCTCAGCAGGAAATGGTTGCCTAGTTATGATAACTTTATGAACTCTAATATATAATGTATTTATGTAGGCTGACTGTAGGATGTTTTAGCATCATGTGTATGATAACTGTATAAATGGTTGCTGTAGGATGTTTTGGTATTATGTGTATGATGTTTGGATAGCAGGAAATGGTTGCTAAGCATGATGTTTTGATATCATGTGTATGATGTTTTGATGTGCATTATAACTGGCATGCATGTTTGATTGTGTTTAGATGATCACAGGCAACATGTTGATCATAGGCAACATGTTTAAGTTGTTTATAAGGTCAAAATGTCCATTTATATCAATTACAGCATGTTAGACATGTTTATAAGGTCAAATTTATTATGTGTATCAATTGCAGCAGGTTAGTTTATATCCATTTGCAGCAGGTTAAGGTTAAAATTATTATGTGTATCAATTAGAGCAGGTTAGTTTATATCAATTTGCAGCAGGTTAAGGTCAAAATTATTATGTGTAGGTTTGTTTATATCAATTTGCATCCTATATAAATTTGCTGCATGTTTGGATAATTGGATCATTTGCAACATGTACCATTTTGCAGCATGTACCATTTTTGGTCAAAAATTATCATTTATAAGGTCAAAATGACCATTTTGGTCATTTGCAGCGGGTTTGACTTGTTTATAAGGTCAAAATGACCATTTTAAAACATGTATCATTGGCTACATGTATCATTTGCAACAGGTATCATTGGCAACAGGTTTCATTGGCAGCACGTACCATTTTGCTTATTTATAAGGTCAAAATGACCATTTTGGTCATTTTGCAGCAGGTTTGACTAATTTATAGGTTGTTTTTAGATGATCACATTTGTCCCTTGTGTATTGTAACTGTAAGGGTGTTTTTAGATGATCACACTTGTTCCTTGTTCCTTGTCTTTTGATTTATGTGTATTACAACTGTCTGGTCAAACATTTTTAGGCAGGAAAGGTTTTTTTTTTTTTTTTTCTGCAGGGGGTAAGGTTGTCAAGAAATATTTAACACCGGGGGGTAATATTGTAGAGTACAACAAAGCATAGGGGGTAATAAGAAAGGGTAATATAGTCATTTAACACCGAGGGTAATATTGGAGAGTACAACAAGGCATAGGGGATAATAAGAAAGGGTAATATAGTCATTCAACATAACATTTAATAGAACTGTTAAGTTTTTTGGCAATAGGGGGTAATATTGCATAGTTTCTCATTAGTTGGGGAGTCAGACAACAAAATTTCCCTAGGAGGGGGTCAGAGTGCCAATCACATATAACCCCATGGGGTAAAATTGCAGTTTACTCATACTTTTATACTTTGCAAACTTGAGTTAAATATTATTTTAGTTCTTGTGGTTTGATTAAAACTAGAGGTGAACCCATGCGTTGCGGGGGACGTGAGGTCAAAAGTGTTTTGGTCAAAAATCACACAAGGATAATACAACCAAATACGATTTTATGAGGTGTGATGCTTGAATTAGTAAACAAATGTATGAACAATGTATGAATGAAATGAATGTTGGACAGAAGGATTTATACGAGGAAAAAGCCCTTGATCAATGTATGATCTCCGACATAAAAAAACCTCGGGTGATGGAAACTACCGATCACCAACTATATTAAACAAACAATGTGTACAAATTGGGATGATAACAAGCTTGTTACAAGGATCAGTAGTGTGCAAAAAGTGTGTAATCGCCAATAAGTTGCAGAGAGTTCTCGAGAGTAGTGTGTGTTGCTAATTATATCACTATCAAGCTTGTTATCCCCATTAAAAATAGAAATCCACTAAGCTAACTAACAATCCGAAAAAGATGCTAGCTTCCCACGATCTCCACAACGGTCACGAAGGCCATGCACGTGCAAAATTAGAAGGTATATTCCCCTGGAATCTCGGCAAGACCAAGTCCCACTAGAATACTCCTGCAAAACAAGTTCAAATATAATGGAAACAATTGTTAGTATAAGGATCATAATGAGGATCCTGTATCCTTAATCCTGCAACGTCTTTTGAGGATCCTTAATCCAAACTAAACTGAGGATCTGTGATCCTAGCTGCACTTGTGGTTCCTTTATCCACAAATTGTGAAAATCCATCCCTAACAATTGCCCCCAAAATATGAGGAATTAAATATAACTAAATGAGTCATTTTCTGCTTTATCTCGAACAAGTTGGTTAGCATAAATATAGCCGTTGTAATCTGACTAGCCGTTGTGGATGTGACGTCAGCGACAAGACTTCCCTGCAAAATCATCATTATAAATTCAGAGTTAGAGATAAGAATCAAGATGCGTTTAAATTCGAGTGTTTAACTCCTTTAAATCTTCATCCGGAGATCAAACAGGTATTCTCTCTTTCCTTCTCTCTAAATTCTTCTATTCCGATCCTCTATTCTCCGAGCATCCATGGCGAAGATGACTCTCCGATCCTCACCTGCTAAGGATCCTAAGAAAGACATCCCCTTGAAGAGCCAAGGTCTTACCAAAAACCCTTCGCTGGAACTCTGTCGTTTCACCGATATTGAAATTGATCGGATACGTCATTGCTTTCCGGCGGAAGCCGTCTTCAGATCCTTTTACTCTTCAATGAAGAGTGACTGTGTTTCTGATACTTGGGTCACTTTTCCAGCCACCCCTTTTCTGATAGTGTTTTCTTATCCTTTCCCTACTTTTACACAATCCCTCTTCATACTCACGGGCATGTGCTACATACAGGCCATTCCCATGATGTGGAGAGTTCTTTATACCCTTGAAAACATCATAGAGCAAGAGGGTGCTGAATTAGGGATGTATGAGTTGAGTCAAATGTACACCTTGTTAGCCACGGTTCTTACCGCTTTTTATTCAAACACAAACCTGGTCAGCCTCATCCAATCCTCAAAACCACAAAAAATGATACCCACTGGAGGAACCAGTTCTTCTTTGTAAGGAGGGACTCAATTCCAGATGGGAAGGATCTCCCCAAAAAGTCGATCACTGTCACACCCCGACCACGTAGAACATACAAAACGTGGCGGAAATGTCGGGGAGTGTTGTAACAGAATTAATCGTTTCAAATCCATGGCAATTAAAGTTTCGTTTTATTAATCAATTATGAGAGTTTACATTGTTTAAACAAGAAACAAAGGGTACATAACATAAGTTAACTAGTTATTGTCTCGTTTTAAGTCGCTAAGGCACGAGTCCATCCTAAATGTAGCATGTATCAACAATCATTGCAAAGCAGTACCTGAAACATGTGTAAAAACGAGGTCAGCAAAGAAATGCTGGCGAATACATTGGTTTTGTAGGAGTGTCGAAATCATGGCTAGTTTAGACGTTGCAATACTTTATTTAAAAACCTTGTTTTGAAAAGAGTACAATATTGCAACTTAATTAACCAACTCAAATCAAGCGGGTTATAATTTGTAAACCTCGTAGCCATGACTCTTAACCCAAAAACATTTGTTTTAGTAAATTATTTGAAAAACAATAAATGAGTTCAGATGATATGTATAATAAGAAAATAATGCATGATTAAATGAATAACCATGTAATATGAGTTTGTATAAGATAAGTTGTTTGTAAATAAATGTCTTGTGAAAAGTATGTTATTTGTATAAAATGTTATATGTCTCAAACTGAAATGATTCAATTAACGCTACGACATGTAATACCATACAAACACTTATATATAGGAAGTACCAGCGGCGTATCCACCATGCTTGTATCATATTACACACGCCTCGTTACTTAATCACTTACTCAAACCAAACCATCAAGATGTAAAATGTTCATGTCTAATGTAAATCATGTAATATGTATTCAATGTGATTTGTATAAATAAATGTAAGATTTAAACAAATAACCTTATAGTAGCATATTAAAAGTATACTTTGGATTTGTAAGTAACATATTAAACTATGTTTTGGTTTCATATATAACATATCAAAATATGCTTTAGATGTGATAAATAACATATTAAACTATATTTTGGTTTCATAAATATATGTTGGTTTTGTACAATACCACACATGAGAGTATATTCAACTATACTTTAATAGTGTGATTTAAGAATTCATTCAGACCTAGTGCATCAAAATACACCTTTGAGACTATAGGAATACCACAAAGGAAATCCCTATTTGGATGGAGCAACAAATTGGTTTCAGACATTCCTTGACAACAGGAATGGGGTGTCAAATCCTATAGCGCTATATCATACTAACAATCGGTCTGGTGAACATAAAATAAGTACAATTCAACAATTTATTTTATGTTCTTTGAGAAATCAATGTTTAAACTATAATTAATCATTCAATTTGTCAATAGATAAGTAATAACATGTATAATCAATTATACTTTTGGAAAACATGAAAGTAACAGATAGGTACACATGCTTCACCCCAAAACAGTTTGGAAAACAGTAAAAGAGGGGAATAATGTACTCGCCTGAGAGTGCTTAGAAGTCTTGAACAACAACCAAACAAAGCTTAGAGGGAGCACGGAATCAGTCGGCAATCTAAAACTATATAAATAAACCGGACTTAAATCGGAAGATCGGGTAGCATTAGGGTTTGTAAACCAAATGAGTGTAGAGACTCGTGTCATTTGGTTTAACAAAGCCTACATACTAAATGAAACTTAACCTAAGTGCTTTCGACCCATCGCGGCCCATTAAGGTAACTTATGCTACTTTAACGCGTCGTGCGCGTGAAACGCGTTCGGACCGTCTAACTAGTCCTATGACAAGTGTTATATGCCTAAACATGTTACATAATCAGTTATGTGACAAAAGTTTAGGTTACATATGCTTAATTACCAATTATACATGAAAAGGGTATTCTGGTAATTTACCTAAGGCATATAAACTACCTATCATACAACTACTCAAACGATGTGACCATAGGGTATAACCTCGGAAGGTTATTCCCTACCTACTATGGTCACCTAATGTATTTGGTCGGATCCTAATGATCGACCAAACTGGGTCGGGTTCGAAGGTATAGGCGATTTATTAGATCGCCTACCCTACGACCCTAGACAACGTGGTAATAAGTGGGCATAGTCCCAAGGGACTATGACCAACGTGATTACACTCACGTTGCGAAGTTCAAACAAACTTCGCATTGACCATAACTGGTCAATGTAGAAAGTCAAACAAAGTTTGACTTTCAGACTCGAAAGACTCGAAAAGCAATAAAAGAACGAAAGAATACTTACGAAGGGTCCCCGAATGCTAAACTCGATTCAAAAATCTCAGGTATGAAACAAATGTTTCAACTTAGAGTTTCTCAAATCAAGTTTCTTGTAAGTTTAGCAATGGGGGTGTTGGGGTATTTATAGGAATACCCGAACCGTTAGGATCGTTTCATGGAAACCGTGCCTAGATCTCACCCGTACACTTGTCGAGATGTTATGGTGACTAAATTGGCCACTCACCATAGGGTATCAACATGTGGCAAGGGATTAAGGAGTGGAGAACAGCTGTTAACAGCTGTTAATACGTCGAATCTGGTCCCGAAAGCGAAAAACTGAGTTTCTGCATGTTTTCTGTCCAGCATAGGCAGTCGCGTAGCGCGACTGCATAGGCCCTTAGGGCTCGCGCTACGCCACTGCCCCTCTGTTTCAGAAATGTTTCCAAAATGGCAGGTTTAGTCCCTGCAGCCCGTTTAAGCGATTTTTGATGCGTTTGAACCCCGTTAACCTCATTTCAAGGCTCTAAAATGAAGTTAAAGTATAGGGAACTCAAAACATGCTCAAAAATATGCCGGATGATTGTTCGTTTGGTCGTACGAACGCGATGTTCGCTTAATTACGACGGAATGCGCACAAGCGCGAAAAACGATCCAAATGACGCGACGAATGGATTTTTCTTATGGCGAACACTAAAATATAATATAGTCATGCTTTCATAAATTTTTGGATGTCCGGATGTATTCAGAACGTAAGTTATGCGCGAAAATGCAAACTTGTGCACTTTTTGACACTTTTAGTCCCTGAATGACACAAAAGTTTATTTTAGCATACCGAACACCTCAAAGCCTATTTCTAAGCTATGTGAAGGGTATTTATGGTATGTTTAACTTATGGTCATGCTCCGGAATGTCTGTTACAGTTCAAATTGGCATACTTTCGCAGTTTGTCAACTTTAGTCCCTGTAAGCGATTAAACTTTGATTTCACCACACCAAACCTTCCAAAACTTATATCTAAGTTATGTAAAGGTTATTTAAGGTATGTTAAGCCTATTTCACTATTCCGGAGTGTTCGTTGGATTAAACTGGTTATATTTACGCATCAGTGTGCGTATAACCTTCCAGAAAGCGATTTAGAGCTTGAAATCGAACAAGAATTGATATGTGCAAATGATACACATATTTTTACAAATCCCAAGTATGAAATATAATATTTCATTGGTTCGGTATTTGTTTGATGGCCGTGGAGGCACAGGTGTTACAATCACCTAGGGTAGGATACGGGATCCTTAGACAAGGATCATAGTAGGACTCTTTTTCTTTTAAGGATAACTGATCCTTCTTTCTGATTTTGTTGTGCAGCTATTTCTGTCACACCCCAACCGATGGCGGAATCATCGGGGCGCGGCACTAGGCGAATCAGATTGCTCAAGAGAATCCATAACAACAATATTGCGATAATATTTAATACATTCGTTATCCCATACTAACAAATAATACAATCACATAAGTTATCATAGATTTCTTGTCCTCTCGAACAATACAAATCCGACAACCTAGATTTTAGTTGAGTTTCTAGACCTCCTAGCTTGATTTGATATAGTCTGCGATCTAACCTGCAACATACGTTAAAATATTTGTCAATACAAAAGTATTGGCGAGTATACAGGTTTGACATGTATAGCTTAATAGATAAAAAGTGTAGCGAATTTCCACATGCATAAACGTAACACACGACATATATACTCACAAAGCTGATACTACCAACTAAGTCCTCGATGCTCGAATATGCGATGGCAAACTAGACCCTGTCGGGCGCAATAGTACTATACTAGTCATGGTGGGACGTCGCGAGTATAAGCCCTAGCACATATGCAACTAGCATCACGTATATCTATGCATAACAGTTATTCGCAAGTGATAATTCGATTGATTGAATGAGTCGTTTGATAAGTTCGATTTGTTATAAATGTATGTTACACCCAAAACGCGATTAAAAAGGGTTCAAGTATACTCACAGTGCGTAATCGGCAAGTAAACACAACTTGATTTGGATTGCGTCTGAGTTAGCCTGATCGATTGAGAGTGCGTTAAACGGTGACGGGTGACACAGGTGACTATTGGCCATTCGGTCGGATGGCAATCCGATCGGATGGTCACTTGTTTGAAATGAGAAGGTTCAGTGGCTATCCGGCCGGATGGCCATTCGTTTGGATGATGAGTGCTTAGTGACTATTCGATCGGATGGAAATCCGGTCGGATGGTCATTCGTTTGAATGATGAGTTGGTCCAGTCGAATGGTGTTTATCCGTCCGGATGACATGTTATCCGTGCGGATGACATGTTGTCCGTCCGGATGACATGTTGTCCGTCCGGATGACATGTTGTCCGTCCGGATGACATGTTGTCCGTCCGGATGACATGTTATCCATGCGGATGACACGTCTGTTTCGCATTCTAAACACTGTTTCTGAGTGTTTAACGGAAGGAGTATGTGCGGAGTTGCCGGGGCAGTGTAGTTTCGCACTAACACTTGAAATTCCATCAGTTCTGACCCGCTCTAATGGTCGGGAATCACCCCGTTCCATCAGATCTGGCCGTTCTTGACGGTTTCTCATGTTTAGCTCAAAATCGCACAGTGCCTTGGTTAAATACATAGATTTAGGTGATATTTGTTATCAAAACATGTGGAAATCACCTAGATCTAAGTTGTTTATGGTGGGATGAGGTCACAACTTGAGGTTCATATGAACTCTTGGTGACATCACCTTAAAACACCTCAAATCAGTAGATTTCACGGTTAGAATATGAGTTTTAAAAGATAGAATGATGTAGAATTGAGTGTAGATCATAGAAGTACGAGTTTTTAGGTTGAAATCTTACCGAAATCGCGAAGAATCGAAGAAAAAGGGTCTTGAAGCGTGTCTGGTCGAGTGGGAGCTGCCACATCACTTAAACAGTGGTGTGACATGCTATTTATAGGCACAGAGAAGGCTGAATGGGTTTTGGGTCCAGATGGCCCATCCGTGCGGATTGCCCATCCGTGCAGATTGGCTGTCCGTGCGGATTGGCTGTTCGTCCGGATTGGCCCATCCGTCCGGATGGCCACTCCGACGTGGTGGATTTCTCCGTTTTTGAGCGTTGCGATAGCTTTCGAAGTACGCGCTTTTCATAGTAAATTTATATTATTATTATATACGTATATATATCACTAGGGGTCGTATTTACGTATCCATAATTCAAAGTTTCGATAATTAACAATCGGTTTTCGTTACGAGTATACGATTATTAGCGACGTTTCACGGCCATCAAGGTGGGTAGTATAGGTCCTTCCTTGATGTCATCGTGATCGTTATTGTGTTTTGTGCCACAATGACTGACGGGGTACCACTCACTCGTATTGTCATTATCGTCACGACGACTAGAGCTATAGCACTCACCCGAGAGTCCTTGTTAGCGTTAGTTGTTTATGTTCGACACATCACGGCCACTGAGGAGGGTAGAATAGGTCCTCACTCAATGCCTCCGTGATTGTTAGGGTTGGTGATAATAGTGTATAGCGATATTGTATTTCGAAAATATGCGATTATCCTTCGAATAGCGATGTATGCGATATAGTTACATTATGATCCGAATCTCTGGTGCTAGGCGTAACGAGTATATCGAGTAGTAACAATCGCACGAAAGTGCGGGTTGTTACAATTTCGATCTCTCACATTCAAGAAACCCCTGCAACAAAAGAAAGACTTGCTGCTTTCTGGAGGCTTGATCCTGCTGTAAGGACATTTCAAATGAAAGCAAAGGATTCACAAGAAGCATCCTCCAGTTCCTTCACAATGTCAAGTAAGTATTCAAGTCTATGCATGAATAAATATTTAAATGAATGTAAAATATGAATACTTATCTGTGTTTTGCATTTGTAGGCGCTGGAAAATTCTCAAAGTCAGCTTCCAGGTTCAGCGTCAGTGATCTTGACGCATTTGCTTCCTCAAAGTCCATCAAGAAGGAACTAGCTGCCAGTCCCAGCATCCCAAACCCTAAAGGCATGAGCACACTAGGCAAGGGTGCCAAGAAAAGGAAAACCTCTGAGCCCACTGAAGGCCTCCCTCTGATCCAACACTAGTTCGAGGAGTATGTATCCGAGGTAAGGATCCTGGATCCTTAAGTCTGATCTCTACTTTCTGAGGATAACGGATTCTGATCTTGTACTTCTTTTATGCAAAAATTTGCTGAGATCCAAATGCTCCTTGATAACAATCTGGCAGAGGCTGAGCAAAAGAACCTTGACTTCTGTTGGTGCATACATCTGTCGTCTTCATCTTATATCGAGTCTTGGTTGCGTTGCGGATCTGTTCAAGCTTGATGTCATCATCAAGAATGATGACATCATATATGTGACATCATAAATATGACATCATCATTGCAAAACACAAAACAAAAGTTGATTTCATTTGAGAATTTGTTATATTTTCGTTTGAATGGTCCGTTTGAAAGTCAACTTGTATTTTCGTTTGAAACGGTTATGTATGTTTCAAACGGACTCATGGTAGGCTATAAATAGGCTAGTTGGCTTTTCATTTCTAACGGATCTGATTTGTATACCGAAGTGCTGCTGGTCTGCCTACTGCATGTAATCTTTGTCAAATCAATATACAAGCCATTTATAGTGATATTCAAGCTGTTTCTTTGTCTATACGTTAAGAAGGGTTGTCATAGATATTGTCGGCACAATTAAATGATTTGATAAAACATTTTAATCCGTCCAATCAGTAGTGATAAAGCATTCTGGCCCATGTGACTTCAGTTGTCGGCCTAATCACTGATTTTAAGTGTTGTAGATTGTCTACAAATTGTGTTTGATAATATCAAATTGCCTGTGAAATATATTAAATGATATATCAGTTTAGTGGATATAAAGGTCCAATAGATTTGTTTTGAGTATTAATATTGTCGGCCAATGTATTGATATAAGAGATGTACAAGTGATTTTTATCAATCCATTGAAGGATCCATGTGCTTTAACTGATCATTTGGTTTAGGCCCAATCACAATATATGATCAAGTTTTAATGTGCGGCCCAACAGAAGTGAACTGAATTTTTCAAGTCATCGGCCCATTTAATGAAGGCCAAATTGAATCCATTTCATTTTGATTCCCATTCTTTCAGTGATTTCACTCGAACAACATTGGAACGAGTCCGCGAATCTTTGACACGAGTCTTAGGTGATCTGCCGGTGTGTTTTACGAGGTGATCCAGCTCGTTGGAGAACAGTATTTTTAAAACAAGAAAGTTTGTGTTTGTAAAGCTTTGACTTTGAAACATGGAAAAGGAGTTGTTGAAAAAGTCATTTGACATGTTTGTAGCTTTTGACCATGAAACAACAAAGATGACCATTGATAGATATTGTCATTTAGTAGTGGAAATGGGAAGATTGAACATTAAGAAAGATGATGATGAATGGGTTGATAAACTTGCTGATGCATTACCACAGCAAAAATGGGGAACTTATCTGTTGATTGTGAAACACATGAGAAAATCAGAAAATATGAATCTGGCACAGTTTATTGAAAAGATTGAAGAGCACGAGTTGGATATTCAGAAAAAGGCAAAGATGAAGAAGTAAAGACTGAACCAGTAACTGAGAAGATGATAGATAAAATTGTTGAAGTGGAGAAAGTAGTGGAGAAGATAATTGAAGTTGAAAAACTAGTCGAAGTTGAGAAAATCGTGGAAGTAGAAAAAATTGTTGAAGTTGAGAAACTCGTTGATGTTGAAAAGACTGTCTAGGTTGAAAAGATAATTGAAAAAGTGGTTGAAGTTGAAAAACCATGTTCGAAGTGTTCAGAATCTTGCAAAGTTTGTGAGGAGAAAGATAAGAAGATTGCTGAATTAGAGAAGATTAAAGAAGATTTATTGTCCGATGTGAAGTATGTGAAGGAATCTTATGATGTGCTGAACAACACAGTTGATCGTCTGAAAAAAACAGATTCAGAAATTGAAAATGCAATGGAAAAGATGAGTGCAACATTAATGACAAAGCAGAGTGTTATTAATGCATACATTGAAGATTGTGCAAAGCTGAAGCAGGATGTGGAACTTGAGAAGATTGAGAGTGAAAGGATTAAACGATTACTGTTGAGTTATACTACTTGTGATTATTTGATTGATCGTGTTTATCCTACTGTTGCAGGTCTGGAAGCGTTCATGGACAAAAAGACTGAAGATACTGATACTGGTAAGAAACAAAGTGTCAAGTATAACAGATGTCCGCCCCCGATCCATGAAACTTATTCTCCCGGAAAGCCAAATGAGGAACGAGTTAATAAGGCTCTCAACATCAAGTTAAAGTCTGAAATCATTGATGAATTACCAGACAATATTGATGTTACATTCACAGCATCTGACACTGATCATGAGTCTGAGTTATTAAAGAAAGTTGTCGATCAAAATCTAATTTGAATAATGGATCAATCAAAGTGGCATATACTTTGAAAGATTCAAACAAATTATATTCTGATGAAGAATTTCCAATAAGAAGTGTCAAAACTGAAATGATCAAACAGGTTTTCAAATTAACAGAAATTAATATTTCTGAAATAAAAGATTTAAATCTTTCTGAAAAACCTAAAAAGTACACTTCAAGAGTTCAATAGAGATTGAACAAGAAAAAGGGTTACGGTTCTGGTTATGGTTTTCAAAAGAAGCCAAACCATAACAGTAATTTCAAAAAGAAAGGTCTTGGTTTTAATTCTTCAGAAAATTATAAAAATGAGAAAAATTATAAACCAAAAACAACATTTGTTGCAGGAGGAAGTTCTGAAGATGAGCAGAAGAAACCATTCTGGAAACAATCAAATCAAGAGTTTCTTGCTGAAGTAAAGAGGAATGTGAAGAAGTTTGCTTCGAGAGTTGATAGAAGAACCTGTTTCAAGTGTCAAAAAGTTGGACACATTGCTTGGAACTGCCAAGAGTCCACTTATTCAAAACAGGGAGTGTCTTCTAACTCTGATATGAAAAAGAAATGTGTTGATAAATCGACTTTGGAAGTTGGTGAAACTTCAAAATGTTTTTACAAAAGACAAGTCGATTTGAGTAAACAAAAATGGGTTGTAAAATCTGAAAGTAGTTCTGACATTGAATCTGATTCCATAAAATCAGAGGAGTCATGTGTTGAGAAAAAGGTTGATAATTCCGTTCCTGAGTTGAACGAGGAAAAATTTCCGCCATTGTCAAAAGATAATCTAAAATCAAAAGGTAGGTTTGAGATATCAGGTCAATTCTTTGCTGGTAACAAAGAATTTGATATTGAGAAGGCGTTTAATGGCAAAGTAAAACATATTTTCGGGCAGATGGTTGATGGGAAAGTTAAAACTGCAAAAGATTTTTATAAATCAAAATGTTGGTGGGATAGATGTGTCCTAGAATCTCCCAAGGCTAGTCAGGCTTGGGGGATAGTTTTTCCAAACTAAAAATCCTGACTTGCCGGAGCTTCCAGGTTGGTAAGAGTGGAGCAGGTATCGACATCTTTCTTAGCAAATGATACTACAAGTGGTACAGTTGGTAAAGTACAGGTGATATCTTTAAATTGTTATATTTTGATGTGCAAGTGGTTATGACTAATAAGTGAACCTGCTAGTGGTTGTTGAAGGTTTTCACTGACAAGTGGTTAATCAAGGTCATTAAGTTGAACTTGATTGGACCATACTTACAAGTGGTTTTAAAGAGAACAATGTGATGAACCCCTATTTTACAAGTGATAAAATCAACAAAACTTATTTTCCGAAAAAACCATTTGATTAAAACAAACTAAAGTGTTTTGAAATCAAAATGGGAAAATAGTTTGTTGTGAGGGGGAGTTCTGATTGTTTATGCCAAGAGGATGGCAAAGTGAAGTAATTCGATATCAGTTGTCACTTTATTGTACAATTTGTTTTCAAATTTCCTAAAATGTGTTTGCATTTTAGGGGGAGTAAAAATTTCAGAAAATCCAAAAACATTTGAAAATTTGAAAAAGCCAAAAACATGATAAAATCAAAAATGAGTTTTGTTGTATAAAAGATGAAATGATAGTACATCAGTGGACGATGCATGCTAAAGAAATGGAAAGTTAAATAGTGATAAACGGTCTCATTGATGATATGCCAGTAGGTTTTTGCACATTTAGTAGATTGTGACGAGATATAAACCTAAATTCAAACTTGCTTATATCGTGGGGAAGATCTCTCGGATATATGGGTAACCCCCGAAATCTTGTTTGAAGGACCCCTCTTTCTGAGATACTAGGTCTTTATGCTTAGTGATATCTGGGGTATTATCCCGGGACTTCTGATAATGCGAAAGCAATGGCCTAGTCCCCGGAGAATACTTTCTGCTTGCTTGAAAATAACGCCGCCCTCAGCATAAATGATGAGACAATAAAATTGCTAATCAATGCTGTTGTAAAAAAGATCCTCTAAAGGGGACCCACCTAAAGTCGAGCCGTCATCTCTCTGCTGAACGGAAGTTCTGACCTGAGCTCTCACGGTTTCGCAATTTAACCCCTTACAGATATCATCTAGGTATACTCACCTGTAAGACTGAATATTGGGATCTGGATACGGGAGTATATTCTGAGGTGGGACACGTGAATAAGTTTAAGTGCTTAAGACATTAACCTCGTATCTCGAAACAGTTGAACTTTGTGTGAAAATTTAAGTGGATCAGTATACTGACAATCTAAGTGAATCGTTTAGAACTTAAAATGTATAAAGCTTAACGGTGTTGGTGATTTGTCTCAAAAACTGATATGATCCTCTTACACAAGCTCACAAAAATATTGTATGTAAATATTTCTTTACTGCATTTCATTTATGTTATTTCAAAAATCCAAAAAGATTTTCGGTGTGTTTTAGCATAAATTTTTGAAAAATTCAAAAAAAAATTAGACCACTGATGTTGAAAAACTGATTTTCAAAATTCCAAGTGCTAAACATGACGAACAGGTTTGGGAAAGTTGGTTTGAAGATGTGTGAAATGAAAATGATATATATTCAAGTGGTTCATCAGAAATTGACATGATAAATCATTTTGTTTGATAATTGAAAATGATGTATTCAGGGTTGTGTCTTCATGTGATTAGCAAAGTTTCTAAATTTGTTATATCTTATCTTTTATGAAACTTATGTTTTGGGTAGAGAATATGCAGGTGAATCAGGTGGCGATACCTGAACCTGTGAAAGCCAGACTACGATCCCAGCACATCTTGAGGGGGAGTCTGTTAGAGAAAGAGAGTCTGAAGATGCAAAAGCTAGGAGTTTGATCCTGAAAGATTAGTTGAAGAAAGTTAGAGTAAAGGAAGCCCAAAGACTGATAAAGACTGAAGATTGAGAAGACTCGACACTTAAGACTCGTCAACATCCGAGGGGGAGTCTGTTGGTGCATACATCTGTCGTCTTCATCTTATATCGAGTCTTAGTTGCGTTGCGGATCTGTTCAAGCTTGATGTCATCATCAAGAATGATGACATCATATATGTGACATCATAAATATGACATCATCATTGCAAAACACAAAACAAAAGTTGATTTCATTTGAGAATTTGTTATATTTTCGTTTGAATGGTCCGTTTGAAAGTCAACTTGTATTTTCGTTTGAAACGGTCATGTATGTTTCAAACGGACTCATGGTAGGCTATAAATAGGCTAGTTGGCTTTTCATTTGTAACGGATCTGATTTGTATACCGAAGTGCTGCCGGTCTGTCTACTGCATGTAATCTTTGTCAAATCAATATACAAGACATTTATAGTGATATTCAAGCTGTTTCTTTGTCTATACGTCTGTTTCCGCCTTTCGTATAGATACGAACTCTTCCGAACGACTCATTCAGGTCGCGATTCGATCCCACAACTTCCAGCAGATGTTCCTGGCCAAAGACAAAAAGATCTCCTCCCTTGAGAAGGATCTTAACCTGGCGAAGAAGGAGTTGTTCCTGACCCAGATCACAGCTCAGTAGGAGAAAGAAGAGGTGATGGAAGGGGCAAAGCTCTCTGCTACAATCTCCATGCTCAAGATCAAGCTACAAATAACTAAGGAGGCTGAGGATCCTTCTTTTGACAGGTCTTCCTAGAATCAGGAGGCTTGGAAGCAGAAGCTGGCGGAGCTGGATGATGAAGAGGAAGCTGAGGAGGTCTTGGCAATTGAGGCTGGTAGCAGTGGGATGAAGGATCCGGTGGAAGAAGCAGCTGGTGGTGGTGATGCAGCAAAGGTGTAGACTGCAGCAATGGGTGATGATGGATTTATCTAGACGCGGCCGGAGCCCATTTTTATGATTTGCTAGTTTTGGTTGTTATGTTTCGAACAATGGTCTGTATGGTGAACAATAGCTTTAGGTTTAAGGAATACTGATCCTCTGGACAATAGGGGGTAGCAAAGGTGGATGGGTCCTTCTGTTTGTGGAGGATGAAGCCTTTGGTTCCCCTAGCCTTTATTTCCAGCACTTCATCGAACATTTAGTATGGGTACCCTTTGCCAACCCAAGTGGACGGGCCGCGTTTTGCTGGTAGAAGCTTGGGTTGGCAATTTTGACAACCTTTTAAAGGATTAACTAAGATAAATAAATAAACTTTAACCTTTTGACTGTCTTGGTGTGACAACCGGTGAGTTACGGCTCCTAATTACGTGATTAACAGGTGATTAATGCAATAATAAATAGTGTATACAACGCAAATTAACTTAATTAGGCCTCTGGAGTGCCCAGGAACATTTATTCGATTATACAGTGCGCGTATGGTGATTTACGGGAAATCTGCTGAATACCAAGTGACAACGAACTGATGCCGTACAAAATACTGACAACGCCGACAAGTATGGATCTTACACGAATATTTTATGTTTATGAAATTAATTTTGTGAATTCATTGGGCTTCCGTGCGACAAAAATGCAACCGTGAACTGAAAACGCGACCGTAGGAAACGCATCGGCAACAAAACGGAAGCGACGGAGACGCCTGTCACCTTCGAAACTTACATTTTACGCTATATTTAGCTCCGTAATGAAATTTTAGCAACTACAGTCGAAACCGGATTAGAGAACGCATTAAAGCGACGACAACACGGTTTTACGCGATTTTCATCATAATTAACGAAGGAACACGACAACCGGCTACTGGCATACATTTAACGGGATTTCGGCTATATAGATATACGTCATTACATTTTACGGAGCACGAGTGTGTCAACGGGCCTCGTAGGAATTACGGGCCACTTACACATGAGAGGGGCTTGTGGGCCCTGGGCCCAAGCGAAAAACCCACAAGCTTAAACCTGCACATAATATTCAAGATCGCTATGCAATCTTATAAGATATTACAAAATCCCTGCAAAATCTTTACAAATCTATATAAAATCTTTAAAAGATTTACAAGATTCACAAAATCCATATAAGATCTCTACAAGATCTCACAAGATCTCTATAAAACACTTCAAGCAAACACACAAACCTGCACATCTCTCTCTTGAGTACATTCAACATACACCCACATAAAGAAAGGTCTCTCTCTCTCCCTCTCGATTTCATTAGAGCAGAACAACACACACTTCATCTCCTACCTCTCAAACCGTAATACACTCAAATGAGAACTAAAACATCATCTCCCTCAAATACTTTCAACCACAGCCCCCCCTGTCTGATTTCGTCTCCGGTGAGACCACCGGCGGGCCCAGCTCGCGGCGGTGGTGGGTTCCATCAACACACCCAAATCCCCTTCATCTTTATACCTGTAACTTGGGACACGGGAGAAAAGGGAGCCGCCACACGCGGTGGCGGCATGGCGACGAGATGGGAGAGGGAGAGAGGCGAGACGGAGAGAGAGAGAGAAGCTGAGCGGAGGGAGAAGCTGAGCGGAGAGAGAGAGAGGAAGAACGGCGGCACCGCCGCTCACGGCGGTGGCATAAGAGACGGCATATACGTATGGTCAACAGCGGTCAAACAGGTCAACGGCTGGTCAACTGGTCAAACGCGAGACGTGGTAATGATTAAACGACGCGAAATTCTTTCTAATTTATTTCGTAGTTATAATACGCGAACCGAGCTCGAACCATCTTTTATATAGTATTTTGTTTCATTTTATTATGCGAACTTGACGAAAAATGATATATATTATTATTGGGTAATTGTTGCGTTTTGAAAATGAAGACACTTTGGTTGTCGGGGCCATCAAAAAACAGAGGAAACTCTGCCCGTTTTTCTAGAAATCCGTAAAATAAAGCGTGTTTCATTATAAAATGAACTATCCTATTCAAGTAATTTTTTTAGAGCAAATACAAGTGTAACAACACCTTCGATAACACTTTTACAAGATGCAAAAACTACGATTTGGACATTATTTACAACTAATAAATATAGTTATTATATTTGTTGTAAACTTTGAAAATTCGACAAAACTTTTATTGTTTCAAATGTCGAATGATGATACGACTTCTTTTCATAAGAATAAATATTTTGTATATTTATTTCAACAATCAAACGACGCGACGATTGTTTTACTAAAATAAATATAGTTTATATATTTATACGACACGAATTCTTTTTATAAAAATAAATATAGCTTAAATATTTATTATAAATATCGTGCAAAACGAATTTTTTATAAATAAATATAGCTATATATTTATTTCCGGCACAAGCAAGTCGAATTCTTTTATAAAATAAATATAGCCATATTTATTTTCAAACACGACAACTCGACGATTCTCTTATAAAATAAATATAACTTTTTATATTTATTTCAAGCGCCGAAACGGCATATACGTATATTTTGGCAAATATATACAAGACGTAAGATATATAATAAAGGTTTATTATATATTACTTTCATAACGAATATTTCTAAATGCACAAACGACTTCTCAGGTCGACAAGCGACCTTAACAATATATTTATATATTCGATATAGATATTTATTTATTTTCAAATATCTCGAGAATCAAGTCCTTTCAAGACTTGTTAGTTATTATCGACGATAGACGACACTTAACAAATATGACCTAATCGTTTCCATTTACTTCACAACTTACCGTTGAATTATTCGGTTAACGATTCGGTAGAGCTCGATGACACGTGGTTTAACTACTGCGTTTATTTAGAAACTTATAAGACATTCCGTGTTAGGAATATTATAGAATACACGCTAGCGAGTCTCGTCTGGGAAACGACATCACGAAGTCGTATTTAGCTAGCTTTGCACAAGGCAATTCAGGTGAGTTCATAACCCCACCTTTTTATGGTTTTACATTTTTATAAATGTTTTCGGGGTGGAAAGACATGCACGTTTTACAAGAACATACAAAGTTTTTGAATGAACAAAAACTCATATTTCTAAATCATGATACGAATGGATTACAAAGAACTCTAATGGTTTACGAATGATTTGTACTAAAGATACCGGTTTTTACAAAGCAAATGCGTATTATCGAAATGTGAATGATTTTCATGGCTAGGGATGGATCGTCTGGTGATAATATAGAGAGACTGGGGAGTTAGCCTTAGAGGCTGGGGAGGTTCAGCCTTAGAGGCTGGGGTAAAATACATGTTACAATTATACAGACATTTTTATACATGGTATGGTTAGCTTGAGGAGGGACTTTTCATACATCGTTAGATCATGTGAGTGGGTAGGCAGCTACTAAAGGCCATTATGTAACACCCCGAAAACGGGTTTGGTAATTAAACCCCGTTAATACTAAAGACGGGGAAAGTACCGTTAGTGGTAAAAGTAAACCGGCAAATATTAGGAATTAATTGAATAATCCTAATATTTATTTAAAGTGAATAAGAGCTTTCAAGAAAATAGGATGGATAAAAAGGCCCGATTTATCGGGACTTAAAGTAAAACGGGTTACGACTTCCCGAACCTACTAAGTTAACTAGGAATAATTCTAACCTAGTTAGATAGTGACTTATGAGTGGGTTAAAACACTTAAATTATGAACTAAGGAAAATGGATGGGCCAAACTTGTTAAACTTGAAACTTGATTTATTAAAAAAAACAAGAATTAAAACAAACCAAACACCCACTTGGGAGTGTCTGGTCGAACAAAGAAGCAGGGGGTGACATGGGTTTCTTCAAACCCTAAAATCCTCACAAAACTCACAAAATTGGAGCCTCTAATCAAGTCTAAATCGAATTTCAAGCACAATTCATGAACACCTAGTTGAAAGGATCATAAGGTATGTAAAATTGTGATGTTTTGATCCATCTTAAATTCTAGGTTATTTGTAAGAAACTGAAATTGAGCTTGATTATGTCATGCATGGATGAATCTTGAAGTAATATGATGTCTAGGAGTGAACCCTAGTCAATAACATGTTAGATTATTGGATAATCTATGAAATTCATAATGATCCATTGATAAGTTAAGTGGGTTTTATGACAATATGATGAACACTCGGATTAGAGTGTTAAATTGATGAAAATTGATTGTTATAATATAAGTTCTTGATGTAATTCATGAACACTAGACTTAGAGGTTTGATTGTTATGAAAATCTTGGTGAAAATAACTAATTATAAACTAGTTAGTAAATATGTGAAACTATGCACATTAGGTGTTTGTTAAAATGCCTAAATGAGAACTAAAGTACTGAAATTTAGAGTGAAAACGCGTATTCGAATGATATGGCAATTACGCGTGATATGAGGTGATAAGAGTTCTAAATACAATGTTGATTTAGACTTAATGTTGTAAACCATGCGATTGAAAGTAGTTAACTTTAGATAAGTTAAGTTAACTAATCATGAAGTCGAATAGTAGCATCGGCATAGGAAATAAGTGAGGTGGAATAGTCGTGACTTTTATGACTAATTTAACCGCCTTGTAAATGATTGACAATAGTTTGACGCGTAACAAGCTAGATGAAAGCTTGGAGGATGGAGCGGGTCAAACGGAGCAAGTACGGAAAGGAAAGCGTGGCGTGGATGCGAGGTAAGTGTAATTTACACATTTATGTAGAATACCCGTTTATTCGATACGTTGTAAACGTGATAACGATAATATTGAAAAATATGGAAATTTGTCAAGTGTCGACTAATGTAAATCAAGGTTAAAAGGATACCCATGGCGTAAGCCGAAATGGGTTGAATTTATAAGAAAAGAGTGTAAAAGAAAAAGGGTATGGTTATAAAATCCGGGATGGGATGGATGTATGAATTGGAAATCAAAAACGATTTTTTGATTAAATAGATAATGTTGGGCATATAGTCCAAACGGGTCGAATGGTGATGATAACACCATTTGACAATATCGACTAATGTGGTTGTCAAGTCTTATGTTAACAGGACCGATTAGCAAATCGGATAATTGCGTCACCATTGATGGTGTGATAATGAAAACAAGGTATAAATCGGGTCTACTTGTTGATCCGGGCCAGGTACGCATAATTATGTTGTAGTTTAAAGTGTTATTTTGGTCGAATAATTTGAGAGAGAGTCCTTCGTCATAAAAGGACTAAAATTGACCAAAACGCCCTTGTAGGCTAAATGGAACAAACGACCCTTAAAGGTTGTTTGGAAACGAGTTTTATGACTAGGTAAACACTTAGAATAAGTATAGAAGCTGAAAGAGGTATTATATTAGCCAAATGGCACTATTTGAGTTTTTGTCGTAAAATAATGATTCGAGAGGTAAAATTTGGTTAATATTGATCACCACATTAAACCTACCTTAAATACAGTTGTGGTGGGAGATTATAGGATAAGAAATGTGGTAATGGAATGCTAGAAGCAATCGAAAGCTATTTTAGGCTCGAAAGTGCTTACATACCCTTAACGGGTCAAAATAAGCATACGAGCGAAAATGGGTTTAAATTGTGTAATAAACCTGTGATTAGAACCTAATATGGTATATAACATTTATTTGAAGAAGTGTAGGTGATGTAGGAATCAAACAAATATGTTTGTTTGATAAAATGCATAAACGGGTAGAATTTGATAAAAAGGTAACGAGTCGAAGGCTTGAAAGTCTCAAAATTTATTTATGTTGGATGTTGGATTTTAACTCCATATGATGGAGAATTAAATTACGGACGCGTAGGAAAAAGAATCGGGTAAAACGGATCAATAACGAAGAAGTTATGGCCATTTCCGTGAAACCGGGTTGAGCTGGGTATGTACAGCAACTGATTAAGCATCAGGCTGTGAAAAAGGGGGCCTAGCGTCACGCGACGCCCCTAACTCCGGAAAATTTTTAAATTTTGCCATTTTAACCCCTGTACTTGTTTGAACTTAATATTTGACTATCAAAACTAACTTTTAAGTTGGTTTTGATCATAGGTGATCGCCAAGAGTGCCCGGATGAAGATCAAGCTCGATGAGGAACCGAACACGATAAAATACAAGCTTCCGCGCGACGTTTCGTCGTATCTTTAAAACGACAAATCCAATTACGTTAAGTTGTATTTTCTAAATGTTGTTAACATGTGGAAATGTTAATATGAAAAGTTTTTATGTAAAGTCACATTTTAGCATTTAAATGTGTATATTTTATTAATAAAATCTTGATTTATTAAGTCGGGTGTTACACATTAACCCTCGTCGTAGGACCGAGGGACATGTGTGATAGATCTATTTAGGTGTAGCGAGCCCACACCCATGAGGTCGGGGCGGCCCATAGTGGTGACTGTGTCTTACAGCCGGAAGCCCGGTGCAACTCCGCTAGGTTTGAGTCTTCCTGCATCACTTCACACATATCAATGGCCTTGCAAACCATTGGTGATCTCTTTTTTTTCCTTATTGCTACATACCAGGGACTTTCATACATCGTTCAAGGGTTATACATACATTGTTTACAAAGGTTTATACAAATTCAAAGCATAGGGATTATGCGGCCATGAAGTCAAAGTCAGGGTGGGCATTGACGGTTATACGAACATTACAAATACAAGAGTTTACAAATACATGGTTTTACGAACATAATGCGTTACAAATACAAAGTTCCCATATAACTTGGCAAGAAAATTATTTCTAAATTCGTTTTCTCAATATTATTTCACAAATCGGTTATTCAAAAGATTTATTTCAAATCTTTTACAAACAAACTATGAACTCGCTCAACTTTATGTTGATTTTTCGCATGTTTCTTTCTCAGGTTGCATTTCTAAGACAAGGCACGGTTGGAATAGGAGAACCATTGGGGATTCGAGTACTTAGCGGCCGTTCAATTTCTAGAAAGTCTTTGCTTATTTGCTTCCGCTGTGCAATGAAGATACCAGTCCAGTCACGCCAATGCTCTGATATTTCGGGGTGTGACACTTGGTGTTGTTTATCTTTCATATGTTTAACTTTCAATTGTTATTGTACAATTCTTTGAACTTACAAGTTATTAGTGAAAGTATAAAATCAGTTTATGTCAAAAAGTTTAGGATATGATCAAGGATCAAATATCCTATAATCAAAAGGTTTGAAAAGTGATATAACCTTAGGATCATATATCATGTTGTCAAAGAATAAGGGTAACATTGATAAATCAAGAATAAAATTAAAGTAAATAAGGATCATACCAGAGAATCCAAGTTAGGATCCTAAATCGTTGATACTTACAATCATGATAACCATAAAACAAACCCTTGTATGAAGTTAGGATCCAGGATCCTTACCTGTTTAGCTATAGAAACCTGAAATAAAACATAACTTGGGACTAAGCCAACTGTAAAAGGAAGAGATAGTGTCTGGAGACAAGCCCAACAATCTGGGGACAAGCCTAATAAACTGGGGACAAGCCCAAAAACGGGGACAAGAACTGGAGTATGGCCCTTACTAACGAAGATCCAAACTTAGTGACATGAAAATGCCAAAACCTTAGCTAACGTGAAAACGTTAGAGTACTTAGGATCCTGAATACAACTAGTACAATGAAATTGTCAGCCCCTAAAGCGGGTACTGGTCCCATTGCCTTTAACTGCATCAGGATAATCGTGCACTATTGGCGAAGGTAGTAGATACCTTAAACTGGGGACAATCCCAAAAACTGGGGATAAACCCATAAAACTGGGGACAAGCCCATAAAACTTAGGAGACTTCTGTGGATACTCGATCCTTTATCAAGGATGCATGAATTTCTGCAAAACTCAAAACTTAGTGAAAAAGGATAAAAGATCCTGAATCCTTGTCCTTGTAATAAAATAAATTAAAGGATTAGGTTAATTAAAATCAAATCATTACCAGAATGAGCATTATATATCCTCTAAGGATCCTACGTATATATCTAACATGAGGATGATTAAGGATCCGAGATCCTTCTTACATGAAGTATCTTTTTAAATGGACAACATTCCAAGCTCTTGGTAGCAAATCACCCTCCATTGTTAATAACCGATATGTCCCCTTTCCTGCCTCAGCTTCAATAAGATAGGGGTCTTCCCACTTTGGTGCTAGCTTGCCATCAGCAGGATTTGTGGTATTTTGGAATGCTTTCCTTAACACCATGTCACCAACTTGAAACGTTCCGATACTGACATTCTTGTTATAAGCTCCATCCATCCTTTGTTGATAACTAGCCAATCTTATCCTTGCCAAATCCCTGAGTTCTTCTATGGTATCCAAGTCTTGAACCAAGTTTTCAGCATCTCCTTCAGGATCACGGATGCTTGTTCTTGCACTAGAGACTACCATCTCTGTAGGTGACGTGTGCGCATATACACATATTTTTATAATGAAATTACACATGATTTGGTTTTAAATTTATAAAAGTGATTTATACTTCTACATCAAAACACACACGAAAGAGGCAAGTATACCCCGTCACATATGTAGTAAAGTATCGGTAAGAACCAAGTATCGATACAAGGAAATGGGCGGAGGAATAATACTAGACCTTTGTCATTAAATTAACGGAAGAAAGATAAGTTTTGTGATTTTCTAAAAACTAAAGTAAGCATAAACAAATACTTATAAAAACATAATAAACTACAAATATGAAGATAGATAAATAGCCTTGCTTAATACACAACCAAAGCATATAAACTAAGTAGGTTTTGGCACTAGAAACATTCGATCAATTCTCCATTTTCAAGACAATTAGTATCCCTTTCGGGAATCCTAACATGACAATCATTCGGAAAGCTAAAATGATAAACACACTTTAACCACCTAAAATTGTTCTTTAACGTGCAATTGATAAATGTCTATGAAAATCTCTTAAAAATAAGTTAGTCATCCGTTAGGAGTTTTCCAACCTCACTTAAACAATGAAAGTGACATCGATAAACACAATGCAACCACCAAGACAAGCATAAACTAGATTAAATCACAACCGAGTTCATTTTACAAATCTTGCATATAAATTTACCAAGATAGAAATTTTGGCCTAAACTACTAAGTTAACAATTCATGGCAAAAATTCATAACAACACCATTTAACCCGTTAAGGTCCTTACGTGAAGGAAAGCTTTCTTGATTAACAATAATTACATTTTATTAAACCACTAACCATTTCTAGTATCATGGTGCACACATTTTAACCAAGCTAAACTAGTTAACCAAGTTTAAAGTTTACTAATACATGATTAATTAAGCTTCATCTTTCAATTATCTCAACTAACCAAATACTAATCATCCAACACAATTACTTATAATCAAGAAATCAACAACAATAACAAGGTTGTAAACTAATCATCAAAGAGTAACATAGAAAATACTTCCAAGTGTCATTACAAACAAAGTTAACATACTAATGGTTACAATTAAGCAAAGGATTGTTGTTTTTGCCCAAAGGCTTACAATAATACATAGAACATTAATCTAAATGCTTGAAACATTAACAAAATTATGGAAAGATTAGAAAACCAAACCATAAACAAGCACTAGATTAAGAATCCGAAAGATAACGGAGCTAATCGGCACAATGTGGCATGAATCCGGGTGAAAGCTAACGCCTCCGGAGCCTGAAAATCGCCAGAATCGCTCCCAAAATATCCAGAGTTACGAGCAGAATATTTCTGCATGCTTTTTATATTTTTTCGATCTCGCACGGTCATGCACTTTATTACCTCGTGAGGGGGGAAATGGTCCCATGAAGTCTATCCCCCAAATTTCGAAGACTTCACAAACTTGTATCCAGTTCTGAGGCATTTCATCACGTGCCGATATATTTGTCGCCCTCTGGCAGGCATCGCACGCTTTTACCCAACTCTGCGCATCACGAAAAATAGTCGGCCAATAACACCTGGAATCCAGCACCTTCTTGGCGGTGAAATTGGCTCCATGGTGGCCTCCGGTAGGTCCCTCGTGACAATGGCGCAGAATATCGGTCGCCTTTTTCCCTGAAATACATCTTCTTATCATTGATCAGCACCCACCCTGAATAAGAAAGGATATTCCCAAATGTAGTACTTGACATCCGAAAAGAATTTTTTCTTTTGCTGGTGAGTCAACCCTTTAATCAGAATCCCGCAAGCAAGATAGTTCGCAAAGTCGGCGAACCAAGGTGACACATCGCATATCTCAACACCCATCAACGACTCGTGTGGGAAATTGCCATTGATTGAATCCCAACGCGTGTCCTCGATGTCTCCATGCTCTAACCGAGATAGATGGTCAGCCGCTACATTCAACGCACCCTTTTTATCTTGAATTTCGATATCAAATTCTTGCAGCAATAAAATCCATCTGATGAGACGCGGTTTAGCGTCCTGTTTGCTGAAGAGATATCTGATGGCTGCGTGATCAGTATACATAATGGTTTTTGAAAGCACCAAATACGATCTAAATTTGTCAAATGCGAAAACAACCGCCAAGAGCTCTTTTTCAGTCGTGGTGTAGTTCTCCTTAGTGTCGTGAAGAGTCTTGCTCGCATAATAGATCGAGTGAAAGTGCTTTTCTTTCTTTTGACCCAGAACATCCCCTATAGTGTAATCGCTTGCGTCGCACATAATTTCAAATGGCAGACTCCAGTCAGGTGCAACTAAAATAGGGGCCTCAATCAACTTTTGCTTGAGAAGGTCAAAAACCCTCAAGAAATCATCTCCAAATACGAACGGAGCGTCTTTCTCCAACAAACGGGTCATGGGCCTAGCGATTTTTGAGAAATCCTTGATGAATCGCCTATAGAACCCCGCATGACCAAGAAAGCTCCGTATTGCTCTTATAGAGGTGGGAGGCAGAAGTCGTGAAATAACGTCAACTTTAGCCGGATCGACCTCCATACCAGCGTGAGAAGTCTTATGTCCCAGCACTATGCCCTCTTTCACCATAAAGTGGCACTTTTCCCAGTTTAGAACCAGATTCGTCTCTTCGCACCTGTTCAACATCTTTTTCAAATTTTCCAAACAATGATCGAAGGAATCCCCAAATACCGAAAAAGTCATCCATGAAAACCTCCATAGAATCCTCGATCATATCATGAAAAATTGAAACCATGCAGCTCTGGAAGGTCGCTGGTGCATTACACAACCCAAAAGGCATACGCCGGTAGGCGAATGTAACGAAGGGGCAGGTAAAGGTAGTCTTCTCCTGATCCTCAGGAGCAATAGGAATTTGGAAGTACCCAGAGAACCCGTCCAAGAAACAGTAATACAACTTCCCCGACAGACGTTCCAACATCTGGTCGATGAATGGAAGCGAGAAGTGATCCTTACGAGTAGCATCATTGAGTTTGCGGTAATTAATGCAAACTCGCCACCCAGTGACGGTACGGGTAGGAATTAGCTCATTCCTATCATTTGAAACTACAGTCATAACACCTTTCTTAGGTACAACCTGCAGTGGACTCACCCACACAGAGTCAAATATAGGATAAATCATCCCGACATCCAACAACTTAATCATTTCTTTCTTCACCACGTCCTGCATATTCGGATTTAAACGCCTCTGATGCTGTGCACACGGTTTGTACTCGTCTTCCATCAGAATCTTGTGAGTATAAAAGAAGGATTGATGCCCTTGATATCCATGATTTTCCATGCAATGGCTCTCTTATGAAGTCTTAGAACCTCGAGAAGCTGATTCTTCTCATCCTTTTCCAATAATGCCGAAGTGATGACCGGCAAACGACACTCCTCGTCCAGAAATGCATACTCGATATGTGGTGGGAGTTCTTTCAACTCCAAAGACGGCGGATCTTCAATCGAAGGTTTTGCTTTCTCTTCTTCTACATGGCCAATTTCTAGAAACCGCTCCGGACTCTGGGAACCATCGTCACTAATCTGATAGACTGGCTGCTCGAAATCGTGGCCCTCCTGCGTAATGCCAATCAGGTCCCCACACGACAGACGTGTGTCCAAATCAATCTCGTCAACAGTGCCTTGAAAATGAGAGCACACACATGCGTCGACAATGTCGACATAGTAAAGCATGTCATCGTGACTTTGCGGATGCTGCATTGATCTTTTGATATCAAATGTCAGGTGCTCGTCATTTACTCAGAGCGTGATTTGGCCAGCTGCCACATCAACAATCGTCCTCGCAGTATTGAGGAACGGGCATCCAAGTATCAAAGGTACTCTTGAATCTTCGTCCATGTCAAGAATAACAAAATCCACGGGGAAAACAAATTTATCAATTTTAATAAGCTTGTTTTCAACAAATCCACGTGGATATTTGATTGAACGGTCTGCCAACCGAATGCTCATTCTGGTAGGTGACGGCTCACCCAGATCCAGTTTAGTAAAAACCTTATATGGCATAAGGTTAATACTCGCTCCCAAGTCAGCCAATGCATGGCTAACATACATGTTTCCAATCAAACAAGGGAGCGTGAAACTACCCAGATCTCCCATTTTCGTGGGCAGACGGTTTTGAAAAACGGCAGAACAAGTCTCATTCATCACCACACATGATATATCCTCGAGCTTCTGTTTATTCGAGAGGATGTCCTTTAGGAATTTCGCATACTTTGGCATCTGGGCCAAGGCTTCAACAAACGGTATATTAATGTGTAGTTGCTTAAACAACTCAAGGAACTTACCGTATTGTTCTTCGTTCTTCTGTTTCTTCAGCCTGCCTGGATAAGGTACTGGTGGAGTGTAATCTTTGACTGGCTCCGGGACCGCTCCAGTGATCGGTGATGAGTCCGATATGACGGGTCCGGTGGTCTTTCCACTCTGGTCATGATCGCATTCACATGCCCGCCCGGGTTTGGCTCTGTATTGCCCGGAAGACCACCTGGGGGCCTTTTAGGCATCATCTGTGCCAGCTGACCAACCTGATTCTCGATATTTTGAATTGAGGCTTTGTGACTCCTCATTTCTCTCTCATAGGATAGAAAACGATCCTCACTTTGTTGGTATCGTTTTTCAGCCAACTGATTCGCACTCGAGGAGCTAGTAAGAAGCTGAGCCATCATATCCTCCAGCTTGGAACTAGACTGAGGGGCTTGCTGCTGGGAACTACTCCCAGTGCCCTGATTCTGATATGAATATGGACGCTACTGGTAAGGTTGGTTGTACGGCTGGAACTGCTGACCCTGAGCCTGTGGTGGCGCTGGAGCGCGCTGAGTAAATCCCAATGGGTTTTGATTGCCTGCATTCGCTCGCCACCCAAAATTTGGGTGATTCCTCCATCCGGGATTATAGGTATTATTGTAAGGATTGTTCTGCGGCCTCACCTGATTACTCACAAAATCCACTTCTTCGTGGCCCTCATATACGACTCCCTGAAAGCACGCACCAGGCTCGTGTGACACTCCACACTGGTCACATCCCGAACCAGCTTGTGCGATCATCTGGGACTTATCGAATTTTGCTGCAAGAGCCGAGATTTGTGCAGTAATGGCCGTGTAATCGTCCACCGCGTGAACTCCTGCGTGAGGTGCTGATGATGATGATGTTGCCCAGCCTCTATCTCCTTCGCGACGTGCACTAGACTTCAATGCAGCTCTTTCTATGATATCATACGCTTCATTAGGAGTCTTCGTTCCTAGATCGCCTCCTGCATTCACGTCTAATCGCTCCTGCGTGGTGTAACTGAGCCCTTGATAAAACGTCAAGACCAGCTGTCTCTTTGAGAAGCCATGTTGTGGAACATCAATCAACAAATCTTTAAATCTCTCCCAGGCCGCGTGTAACAACTCTCCCTCGTCCTGGCGATAGGTCACAATCCGGTTCCGTAGCTTGGTTGTTTTCTCAGGTGGAAAATATTTTTGCATAAACAGCTCCGCCAACTCATTCCAGGTCCTGAAGGACCTAGATGGAAGTGACATAAGCCAAGCTCTAGCTTTGTCACGCAACGAGAAAGGAAACAACCTCAACCGAACTGCATCCTCCGAAACACCTGTAATCCTAAATGTCGAAAAAATAGCGAGAAAAGCAGCGATATGTCTCCCAGGATCCTCATGCTCACGCCCGTCGAACAAATTCTGCACCATGTTAATAATACTAGATCTAATTTCAAATGTAGGTGCATCTATAGTAGGCTGAAGGATACTCGGCTCCAGGCCTGCCCTTCCGGGCTGATTCGTCTCATTCAAAGGTCGCTCATCGTCCGCCATGATTCTGTTTACTGCTACCCCTGAGCCCTCGGCTTTAGCGGGTACCACCGGCTCCGGCTCACCAGCTGCGAGCAGTAGCCCAACCGCACGAGATCTCGCGCGAAGACGTCTTCTCAGATCACGCTCGGGTTCGTCTGACGGCTCAACAGGATCGGGAGCGGGGGTTGAGGACATCAACCTGCAAACGAAAATTTGACACAATGAATATCTTATTAATATAATAATGCTGTGTGTTTTTTTTTTGGCTGAAAAGAAACAACATATTATTTTAAATGGGCAGAAAAATTTTATAAAAATCCGAAAATAGGCCCAAAATTTTATAAAAAATAAAGCAATAAAAATAATCGAATAGGCTAGTGTAAAAATGATTTTTCGAAGCCGAAAACTCAAAGAGTAAATGAATAATAAATCCGAATTCGAACAAATAAAAAGAATAAAAATTTACAAGTGTATAAAAACAATCTTTAAAATGAAAAAATTGGATTAAAAACAAGAAATATTAACAAAAAAATAAACAAATAAATAAACAGGAAAATATTCACAAGTATTAACAAGTATATACACCGATAAAACAATGACTCGGGTCGTTCCTAAAGCTCGCCAATTCCCCGGCAACAGCGCCAAAAACTTGACGTGTGCGCATATACACATATTTTTATAATGAAATTACACACGATTTAGTTTTAAATTTATAAAAGTGATTTATACTTCTACATCAAAACACACACGAAAGAGGCAAGTATACCCCGTCACATACGTAGTAAAGTATCGGTAAGAACCAAGTATCGATCCAAGGAAATGGGCAGAGGAATAATACTAGACCTTTGTCATTAAATTAACGGAAGAAAGATAAGTTTTGTGATTTTCTAAAAACTAAAGTAAGCATAAACAAATACTTATAAAAACATAATAAACTACAAATATGAAGATAGATAAATAGCCTTGCTTAATACACAACCAAAACATATCAACTAAGTCGTTTTTGGCACTAGAAACATTCGATCAATTCTCCATTTTCAAGACAATTAGTATCCCTTTCGGGAATCCTAACATGACAATCATTCGGAAAGCTAAAACGATAAACACACTTTAACCACCTAAAATTGTTCTTTAACGTGCAACTGATAAATGTCTATGAAAATCTCTTAAAAATAAGTTAGTCATCCGTTAGGAGTTTTCTAACCTCACTTAAACAATGAAAGTGACATCGATAAACACAATGCAACCACCGAGACAAGCATAAACTAGATTAAATCACAACCGAGTTCATTTTACAAATCTTGCATATAAATTTACCAAGATAGCAATTTTGGCCTAAACTACTAACTAAGTTAACAATTCATGGCAAAAATTCATAACAACACCATTTAACCCGTTAAGGTCCTTACGTGAAGGAAAGCTTTCTTAATTAACAATAATTACATTTTATTAAACCACTAACCATTTCTAGTATCATGGTGCACACATTTTAACCAAGCTAAACTAGTTAACCAAGTTTAAAGTTTACTTATACATGATTAATTAAGCTTCATCTTTCAATTATCTCAACTAACCAAATACTAATCATCCAACACAATTACTTATAATCAAAAAATCAACAACAATAACAAGGTTGCAAACTAATCATCAAAGATTAACATAGAAAATACTTCCAAGTGTTATTACAAACAAAGTTAACATACTAATGGTTACAATTAAGCAAGGGATTGTTGTTTTTGCCCAAAGGCTCATAATAATACATAGAACATTAATCTAAATGCTTGAAACATTAATAAAATTATGGAAAGATTAGAAAACCAAACCATAAACAAGCACTAGATTAAGAATCCGGAAGATAACGGAGCTAATCGGCACAATGTGGCATGAATCCGGGTGAAAGCTAACGCCTCTGGAGCCAGAAAATCGCCAGAATCGCTCCCAAAATATCCAGAGTTACAAGCAGAATGTTTCTGCATGTTTTTTATATTTTTTCGATCTCGCACGGTCGTGCACTTTATTGGCACGACCGTTCACTTTTTGCATTATTGGAGTTACTGTGCACCATACCGCATGACATCATCTTATCTTGACTGTCTTCGATCTCGCACAACCGTTCCATTGGAGGCATGATCGTGCATCTCCGGGTTCTTGTTGCATGGACTTCTGAACGGGTTGTGCATTTCCGGGGTTGGGCTGATCATCGGATCCGCACGGGGTGCAACCAACCGCACGCCCGTTCATGTCCGGGATATGCTTGCACGCCGGATCGCACCGTCGTTCATTGCCGGGCTGGTCTACATTGTCGGAAACCCACGGTCGTTCCACTCGTCGCACGACCGTGCCAAACGCCCAGGTCAGTTTCTTCACAGAATGTTCGCAGCTTTGTCGTTTCGTCCGGAAAGTCCTCGTTTTCACTATCATCTTGTCTGGCATGCTGTTTTAGGCCTGTAAACAAAAGTATACATGATTAAGTATCCAATTCATGGGTTTACGACCGAAAACGCATAAAATGGGGGTAAAATGGGGGACTATAATATGTATAAATTGGTGAATATCAGTAGGGATCACTGATTCTGCTCCAAACACTAAAGAAAATGGAGTTTGGCCAGTAGCATTCTTGGGAGATGTTCTATCAGCCCATAACACATAAGGTAGCTCTTCTGCCCATTTTCCTTTCTTGGATCCAAGCTTCTTCTTCAAGTTGTTGATGATGATATTTTTGGATGATTTTCTTGACCATTAGCTTGTGGGTGGACTGGTGTTGATGTTATCATCTTAATCCCCAACTGTCACAAAAGTTAGTAGTTCTTCTCCCAATAAATTGGGATCCATTATCACAAACAATTTCAGAAGGGATACCAAATCTGGTAATAATGTTTCTTTTAATAAAGGATATCACTTCTTTTTCTCTGACTTGAGCAAAGGCTTCATCTTCTACCCACTTGGAAAAGTAATGAGTCATGGCAAGCATAAACACTTTTCCTCCGGGTGCTTTTGGAAATTTGCTAACTATATCCATTCCCCATCTCATGAATGGCCAAGAAGAGGATATTGGATGTAGGAGCTCTGCTGGTTGATGAAGGATATTGCTATGTCTTTGACAAGCATCACATTTCTTGGCATAATCCACAACATCCTTCTTCATAGTAGGCCAATAGTATCCTGTCCTAAGGATCATTGAGAACAGTGCTCTGCCCCCAGTGTGGTTTCCACAATCTCCTTCATGAAAATCCTTGAGGACTTCTTGAACTTCAGGATCCTCGATGCACCTTAGACATGGACTTGCAAGAGATCGTTTATATAACATGTTATTTAATATTGTAAATTGAGATACCTTGACTTTGAAAGCTCAGGGGTTTTCTCCTGTAGGAATCTCTCCATGTTGTATATATCTCATAATTAGGACGATCCAGGATCCTGAATGTGATTGTGCACCATCATTAGGTATGATTGCAGAATCCTCTACTATTTCCATAGCTGTGTAATCCTCAATAGCAGGAGCTAAAATGTGGATAATGGGAATTTTAATATCCTCTGGGATCTTCAATGATGATCCAAGGTTGGCTAGAGCATCAGCTTCTGCATTCTCTTCCCTGGGTACGTGTGTCAAACTAAAAGAAGCAAAAGAGTCTGCCAATTTCTTGACTATCACTAGATATTTGATTAGTCTTTCACCTTTAACAGCATAAGAACCATTAAAGTGATTAGTAATTAACAATGAATCTACATGTACCTCAAGACACCTGATCCTCATGTGCTTGGCAATTTGCAAACCAGCTATCAAGGCTTCATATTCAGCCTCATTATTAGTAGTTTGAAACTCACAGGCTATTGAGTGGTGTATTATGTCCCCCTATGGCGATTTTAGTAGTATTCCTAGTCCAGTTCCTTTGATGTTTGAAGCCCCATCTATGAAGAGTATCCAAGGATCCTTAGTCTCTTCAAGCTGTTGAACTTCTAACTCAGCTTCCCTTTGTAGATCACTACTAAAATCTGCCACAAAGTCAGCGTCAGCTAAGACTTAGGATTTAATGGCAGTTCTTGGCTCATATCTTATATCATAAGCACTAAGCTTTACTGCCCATTTAGCCATCCTTCCTGACATTTCAGGTTTCCTGTGAACATTCTTAATTGGAAAGTTAGTTCTAACAATGATAGCATGTGTTTCAAAATAATGGCGTAATTTAGTTGATGCCATAATTAAAGCAAGGATAAGTTTTTCTAAATGTGAATACCTGGATTCAGCATCAAGCAAACTCTTACTTACATAATATACAGGGTGTTGTGTACCTTCATGATCCTTAACAAGAACCGCACTTACTGCCTTAGAAGAGAGTGCCAAATATAAGTGTTTTGGTCAAAAATCAAGCTAAGATAATTCAACCAAACTTTCTGTTGTGAGGTGTGATGCTTGAATCAATGAACAATGCTAAGGATCACTCAGAAATGTAATGAACAAGTGACACAAAGATTTATACGAGGAAAAAGCCCTTGATCAAGAGTTGATCTCCGGCATAAAAAACCTCGAGTGATGGAAACTACCGATCACCAACTCAAATTAAACAAGAAATGTATTACAACTTCGGATGATAGCGAGCTAGTTACAAGGATCACTAGAGTGCATTGTGCAAAAAAGTGTGTAATTGCCAAGTGAATTGTCGAGAGCTGATGAGAGCAGTTACGAGTGTGTGTGTTAAGCTAAAAATAGCCAAGTGTTCTAATTTAGCTCGCTATCCCCTTTAAAAATGGAAAATATCTAAGCTAACAAACTTTCCGCATTTCATGCAAGTCTCCCACGAACTCCATAACATCCATTTCAGTCAAGCACGTGCGGAATAAATGTGGAATATGCTCCAGGAATATAGCCAAGACCAAGTCCAAGCTCGTACTCCTGCAAAACAACATCATATTCAAAGTAGACAATCGTTAGTGTAAGGATCACTATGATGATCCATGATCCTGATCCTGCAATACTTTCTGAGGATCACTAATTCAACAGAATTGAGGATCACTAAGCCCTACAGTAATTGAGGATCACTGATCATTGGAAAATCCTCCCCTAATAATTGCCACCAAAATATAAGGAGTAAAATGCAAAATAACAAGTTATATTTTCTCATCCTTATCCGTAATAAACCAACGGATATATAGCCGTTGAATCCTGACTAGCCGTTGCCAACATGACGTCAGTGAGGTGACTATCCTGCAAAATCATCATTATAAATTGAAGTTAGAGATAAGGGTTAGAGAGCATTTAAATTCATGCGTTTCATCCTTTAAATCTTCATTCGAAGATCTGATCAGGTACACCTCTTCCCTTTCTCTCTTCATATTCTCCTCCTGCATCTCTTTCTTCACCACCTTTATGACCAAGATGATGTTACGATCCTCACCGGCTAAGGATCACAAGAAGGACAGTCCCTTGAAGAGCCAAAAGATCATCGAAGACTCTGCAAAGGAACGATGTTGCTTTTCTGATCCACAGATAGATAGGATTCGCCATTGTTTTCCGGCAAACACCGTTTTTAAACCATTTGATCCAGTTACCCCATTCACAATAGGATACTCATATCCTTTTCCAGATTTCACCCAATCCTTCTTCTCTCTCACCGGCATCTCCTACATCCAAGCAATGCCTATGATTTGGAGGGTTTTGTATACCCTTGAAAGAATCATTGAGCAGCAAGGTATTGATCTGGGAATGTCGGAGTTTGCAGAGATGTATGACCTTGTGAGCCATGGATCTCACCGATATCTACTCAAACATAAACCTAGTGAAGAACATCCCATCTTCAAAGCCACTAAGAATGACACCAACTGGAAACGGCGATTCTTCTTTGTCAGAAGGGATTCTATCCCTGATAGAAAGGATCTGCCTAGAAAATGGACCACCCATGGTAGGATAGAGGATCATGAGAAGGATCACAGGATAACCTTATTTCTGCTGAGGATCAGTAACATCCTTTCGTTTCTATTTTGCAGCTGTTACTGTCGCACACCTTATTACAACACCTGCAACGAAGGAAAGACTTGCTGCTTTCCGGAGGCTTGATCCTGCAATAAGATCGTTCCAAGCAAATACCCAGGATTCTCAAGAGGTATCCTCAGGTTCTGTCACAATGTCGAGTAAGTATCCCATTTTGTGCATAACTAAATATTTAAATAAAAATGAAATAAGGATACTTATCTGTTTTGGATGTGTAGGTGCTGGAAAATCATCGAAGTCTGCTACCCGTTTCAGTGTCACTGACCTTGATGTTGTCAAATCCTCAAAGAAGAAGCTTGCTGCTAGTCCATCCGTCCCGGTCCCCAAGGCAACCACTTCAAAGGGAAAGGGGCGGAAAGAAGAGGAAAACCTCTGAGGCTGACAATCTAGAAGGCTTGCCTCTAATTCGCCACCAATTCCTTGAATACTTTGCTGATGTAAGGATCACTGACCTATCTTAATTATCCTGCCCACTTGAGGATCACGTGATCCTGAACTCTACATTGTCTTTTTGCAGAAATTTGCTGAAATTGAGGACTACGTAGGCAGTGTTGAAGAGGTTGAGCAAAAGTGTGTGGACCTCCAAAAGTTCATGCTAGCCAAGGATAAGAAGATTGCCTCCCTTGAAAATGACGTCAATCTGGTGAAGAGGGAGCTTGTCCTGGCTCATATCACTGCTGATCAAGAGAAGGCTGAGATCACCAATGATGCCAAAGTCTCCGCTGCCATTGCTATGTACAGAACCAAGCTGCAGATGGCCCAAGAAGCTCAGGATCCTGACTTTGACAAGAGCAGCTGGGATGTAGAGGGCTGAAAGGCAAGGTTAACTGAGCTGGACGACGAAGAAGAGGCTGATGAGGTCCTAGCAATCGAGGCTGGCGGCAGTGGCAAGGATCAGGCAGGTGATGATGCTGGAGCTGGAGGTGATGGTGATGCAGCAAAGGTGTAAGCTGCAGGAATGGGCGATGAAGGACATTTCTAGACGTAGCCGGAGCCCATTTTTTAGAATTTGGTAGTTTAATTTTGGTTATGGTGTTTTGGAACAATGTTGGGTTGTACTTGAACAATAGTTTCTAGGGTGAAGGATCATGGATCCTTGGACAATAGGTAGGATAATGGGTGGTGGATGGATCCTTTGTTTGGGGGATCAAGCCACTCGTTATCCTTCTGCCTTTACTTCCTGCAATCTCAAGACCCGTAAACAATGGACACCCTTTGCCAATCCATGTGGACGGGCCACGTTTTGCTGGTAGAAACGTGGGTTGGCAATTTTGACAACCTTAAAGGGTTTAACGTTTTGTGAATAAAATAACTTTAACTTTCTGGCTATTTCCCGTGTTGTTATCCTTGTAAAGACTTTACTTTTCAATTGATGTGATATACATTTTGTTTAAATATCTTCAAAAAGTTTAGAATATAATCAAGGATCACATATCCTTTAGTTGGTAAGTTCTGAAAAGTAATATAGTTTAAGGATCATAGGTTCAGTTGTCAAAGGATAAGGGTCACTCAAATGAATAATGAATAAAATCAAAATAGTTAAGGATCATACCTGAGAATCCAAGTTAGGATCCTATGCTTTAACACTTATAATCAGGATAACCAAAAGACAAACCTTAGTGGAAGGTAAGGATCATGGATCCTTGGTCATTTAGCTTCGAAAACCTGAAATAGGATACAACTTGGGACTAAGCCAATATAAGACAAAAGTTAGTAACTGGGGACAAACCCAACAATTCTGGGGACAAGCCCAATATACTGGGGACAAGCCCAAAGGATAACTGGGGACAAGCCCAAAGGATAACTGGGGACAAGCCCAAAGGATCGTGTGTAAACTGGAGTATGGCCCTCACTGGCGACTATCCAAACTTAGTGACATGAAAATGCTAAAACCTTAGCTAACGTGAAAACGTTAGAAACCTTAGGAACGGATGCATGGTACGTCTACCATTATACGTAGGATCCTGAATATAGCCAGTACAATGAAATTGTCAGCCCCTAAAGCAAGTACTGGTCCCATTGCCATGAACTATACCAGGATCATCGTGCGCTACTGGCGAAACTGGGGACATGCCCAAACTGGGGTCAAGCCCAAATAACTGGGGTCAAGCCCAAATAACTGGATACTTCTATGGATACTCAATCCTTAGTTAAGGATACCTGAACCTTCAAAACTCAGAATCAAGTGAAAGGAGGATAAAGGATACAGGATCCTTATCCTTATATAGGATAATTAAAAAATGAAATAGTTTGAGATTAGATCATTACCACAACGAGGATCATCTGTCCTGTAAGGATCCTTCAAGGATACTTGTCAGGTAAGTATCATGATTCCTTGTTACATAAAGTATCTCTTTAAGTGGACAGCATTCCAAGCTCTTGGTAGCAAATCACCTTCCATTGTTAGCAATCGATATGCCCCCTTTCCTGCTTCAGCTTCAATCAAATAAGGGCCTTCCCACTTTGGTGCCAACTTTCCATTAGCAGGATTGGTGGTATTCTGAAATGCTTTCCATAACACCATATCGCCAACTTGGAATTTCCTGATCCTGACATTTTTGTTGTAAGCTCCAGCCATCCTTTGTTGATAACTGGCCATCCTTATCCTTGCCAAATCCCTGAGTTCTTCTATAGTATCCAGATCTTCAACCAAGTTTTCAGCATTTTCTTCAGGATCACGAATGCTTGTTCTTGCAGTAGGAACCACCATCTCTGTAGGGATCACTAATTCTGCCCCAAATACCAAAGAAAATGGAGTTTGGCCAGTGGCATTCTTGGGAGTTGTCCTATCAGCCCATAGTACATAAGGTAGTTCTTCTGCCCACATTCCTTTCTTGGATCCAAGGTTTTTCTTCAAATTGTTAATGATGATCTTATTGGATGATTCTGCCTGACCATTAGCTTGTGGGTGGACTGGTGTTGATGTTATCATCTTAATCCCCCAGCTGTCACAAAAGTTAGTAGTTCTATTCCCAATAAATTGGGATCCATTATCACAAACAATTCCAGAAGGGAAACCAAATCTAGTAATAATGTTTCTTTTAATAAAGGATATCACTTCTTTTTCCATGACTTGAGCAAAGGCTTCAGCCTCTATCCACTTAGAGAAGTAATCTGTCATAGCAAGCATGAATACTTTTCCATCGGGTGCCTTAGGAAGCTTTCCAACTATATCCATTCCCCATCTCATGAATGGCCAAGAAGAGGATATAGGATGCAAAAGTTTTGCTGGTTGGTGAAGGATATTACTGTGTCTCTGACAAGGATCGCATTTCTTGGCATATTCGACAACATCCTTCTTCATAGTAGGCCAATAGTATCTTGTCCTCAGGATCCTTGAGAATAATGCTCTGCCCCCAGTGTGGCTTCCGCAGTCTCCTTCATGGAAATCCTTTCGGACTTCTTGGATTTCAGGATCCTCAATGCAACTTAGATATGGACCTGCAAGAGATCGTTTATATAACATGTTATTCAATATTGTAAATTGAGATACCTTGATTTTGAAAGCCCTGGGGTTTTCTCCTGTAGGAATCTCTCCATATTGTATGTATCTCATGATTTGAAGGATCCATGATCCTGAATGAGATTGAGTATCTTCACTAGGGATAATTGCAGAATCCTCTCCTATCTCCATAGCTACATGATCCTCGATAGCAGGGGTCATGATATGGATAATAGGGATCTTGATATCCTCCGGGATCTTCAAGGATGATCCTAGATTGGCCAATGCATCAGCCTCTGCATTCTCTTCCCTTGGTACCTGTGTCAAACTAAAGGAAACAAAAGAGAGTGCCAATTCTTTGACTATCTCTAAATATTTGATTAGCTTTTCACCTTTTACAGCATAGGATCCATTAAAGTGATTAGTGATCAATAATGAATCCACATATACCTCAAGATACCTGATCCTCATATGCTTGGCAATTTGCAAACCAGCTATCAAGGCTTCATACTCAGCCTCATTGTTGGTAGTTTGAAATTCACAAGCTATGGAGTGGGGTATTATGTCCCCCTATGGCGATTTTAGTAGTATTCCAAGTCCTGTCCCTTTTACATTAGAGGCTCCATCAGTGAAGAGTATCCACGGATCCTTAGTTTCTTCAAGCTGTTGGACTTCTAACTCAGCTTCCTTTTGCAAGTCACTACTGAAATCTGCCACAAAGTCAGATAAGGCTTGGGATTTAATGGTAGTTCTAGGCTCATATCTTATATCATAAGCACTAAGCTTCACTGCCCACTTAGCCATCCTTCCTGACATTTCAGGTTTCCTGAGAACATTCTTAATTGGAAAATTAGTCTTAACAATAATGGCATGAGTCTCAAAATAATGTCTTAATTTAGTATATGCCATAATTAATGCAAGGATAAGTTTTTCTAAATGTGAATACCTGGATTCAACATCAAGCAAACTCTTACTTACATAATAAACAGGATGTTGTGTACCTTGGTGATCCTTAACAAGGACCGCACTTACTGCTTTTGAGGATACTGCTAGGTATAACGATAATATATCACCCTTTTCTGGTTTCATCAAGGCGGGGGCTGAGGATAGGTAATCCTTGAGAGCTTTTAGGGCACTTTCATGTTTCTCAGTCCATTCAAATATCTTGTTCTTCCTCAGGATTTCATAGAATTCCTTACACTTTTCTGAGGATTTGGATATGAACCTGTTCAAGGCTGCGATCCTGCCTGTCAATCTTTGCACATCCTTGGCATTTGCAGGAGATTTGATATTCACAATAGCCTTAATCTGCTCTGGACTTGCTTCAATGCCCCTCTTTGTCACCATATAGCCTAAGAATTTACCTGCTTTAACACCAAAATGACACTTGGAAGGATTTAGTTTCATATTAAATTTATCAAGGATATCGAATGCTTCCTCCAAGTCTTTAAGGTAATCCTCAGCTTTCTTGGACTTAACCACCATGTCATCTATATAGACTTCCATAGTGTGTCCAATCTGTTCCTTGAACATCATATTGACTAGCCTTTGATAAGTAGCACCTGCATTCCTTAGTCCAAATGGCATAGCAATATAACAATATATACCAGTTGGGGTCATAAAGGCTGTATCCTCTTGATCAGATGGTTCCATCTGAATTTGTTGAAATCCAGTTGAAGCATCCATAAAAGTCAACAACTCATGACCCGCGGTAGCATCCACCATGGAGTCAATGTAGGGTAATGGGAAAGGATCCTTGGGACATACCTTGTTTAAATCGGTAAAATCGACACATACCCTCCAGTTTCCATTTTTCTTTTGAACAACAACCACATTGGCTAACCACCTTGGATACTTAACCTCTCTTATCATACCTGCCCGAAGTAGTTTGTCTACCTCCTCCTGGATAATAGCATTCCTTTCAGATGCAAACTTCCTTCTTTTTTGATGTATAGGCTTGAATGACCTGTCAATGCCAAGCTTATGAGTAATTATATCCTTAGATATACCTGTTATATCCTCATGCTTCCAGGCAAAGGTAGTTTTCCTTCTTCTAAGGAAGGATACTAGATCCTGTTCAATGTCGCTAAGGATCCCTAATCCTATGAAGATCTTGGATTCAGGATCATGGGGATCCATGAGGATTTCTTTCACATCCTGCTCTCTTGCCTGCAAGACATCTCTTGAAGGATACTTTAATTGCTATTGCTCCCTTGGTCTTGAGGCTGGCTTCATTGATGAGGTATAGCAATTCTTAGCTTCTTGTTTATCACTCTCAATTTTCACCACTCCCCATGGACTAGGAAGCTTCATGCACTGATGATATGTGGATGGGACTGCCTTCATGTCATGTATCCATGGCCTGCCAAGGATAACATTACAACAAGATAAGCAATCTATAACACAAAACTTCTGATAAGAATGGAGTCCTTCAATATAGATAGGGAGTTTGATGTCCCCCAATGTGTTTTTAGTTTCCCCGCTAAATCCCACAAGTACTGAGGATCTTGGGACAATATCAGACTCCGGGATATTCATCTTCTTGAGGACATCAAGCTGAATGATGTTCACAGAGCTTCCTCCATCTATAAGGATCCTGCGAACAAAATGATTAGAAATAAACAGGGTAATAACAAGACCATCATGTTGAGGATCCTGAACATCAAGACGATCATCCTCATCAAAAGTTATGATCTTATCCTCGGTGACAGCGGACGTCCGGATGGGTCTGTCTCCATTATCCATCTTGGTTTCCTTGGCATGTCTTTTGGCTGCTGAAAAGGGAGTCCCACAAATGTCTGATTCGCCGGATATGAAGTTTATAACTTGTGCATCTGCTGGAGGAGCAGGAGCCTTTTCCGGGATCCTTTCAGGATCCTGGATCCTTGACTTCTTTCGTCCCAGAAGCTCTTTCAAATGCCCGTTGCTTAACAAGTAACCAATTTCCTTTCTAAGTGCAATACACTCTTCAGTGAGATGCCCGAAATCCTCATGATATGCACACCACTTGGACTTATCCTTTGTAGCAGGTGGTTTATCACTTTTTCTCGGCCACCTAGCTTTCTCACCTAGATTCTGCATTGCAAGAATTAGCTCATTATTATCAACAAAAAAACAGTATTCAGAAATGGGAGGATAATCCTCATCATCCTCTTCTTGTTCCACTGCATTCACGTTCTGGTTATCAGATTTGTTATAGGATTTTGATTTGTTGTTCCTGAAGTAGGATCCTTGCTTCTCTTGTTTTGAGGATCCTGTCAATCACTCCTGGATCCTTTTGTCATCCTCTAGGCGGATGAACCTAAGGGCCCTGGTTCTTACTTCATCAAGATTCCTGCATGGGGTCATAACAAGATCATCATACAACAATGAATCCCTAAGCAAACCCATTTTAAAGGCTTCTACAGCCGTAGCAATATCCAAGTTGGGAATGTCTAAGGATTCTTTACTAAACTTAGTGATGTAATCTCTAAGTGATTCATTTTGACCTTGTGTTACCCTATATAAATCACTAGTCAATCGTTCAAACTTTCTACTACAAGAGAATTGACTATTAAACAAATTAACTATATTAGCAAATGAAGTAATAGAGTAAGGGGGAAGACTTAGCAGCCATTTAAAAGCATATACATGCTTCTTTTAACCTCTCCGGAATTGGATTGATCTCCATCCTCTCCCTGTATTGAGCTACATGCTCCTCTGGATCCGTTGAACCATCATATAGCTTCATGGATGGTATCTGGAATCTTTTGGGTATCTCAGCATCACATAAGGGTGGTGCAAAGCAAGATATCCTATGGCTACCATCTGCGATCTCAGGAATGGGCTTGACCACTCCTGGAATACTGGATATCATATCCTTAAGCTTCTGTAATTCCCGAGCCATGGCTTGATTGATACCTGTATCCTGCATAGAGCCATAGTTAGTGTTACAAGAATTATTGAAAGTGTTACCTCCCAAAGGATTCATGTTTGGAATTCCATATGTGAATCCATATTGGCGGGACTCCGGTATGATCGAAGGACCAGAAGAAGCAATGGTCTGCATTGGTATGAAGTCTCCTTGATGAACATCCAAACTTGGAGGCTGCATACTCCTTTAGGATCCATGATCCTGAAAGATGTTGGATCCTTGATGCTGGGAGGATCCTTGAACCTGAAAGGATCCTTGAGGCTGAGAGGAGGATCCTTGAACCATGGAGGATCCTTGGACCTGAGAGGATCCTGGAACCATGGAGGATCCTTTGACCGAGTGCATTCCCAAATATCCTCCTGAGCTGACGAAGGATCCCTGATGCTGGACAGAGGCTCCGGAAGGTTGAAGGTAAGATCCTAGAGCCTGAGTCATTGTTGTTGTTCCATAACGTCTTCCTGGTAATTCACCCAAGTATTGCACGTCCGGAGCTGCTGAGTGCTGGGAAGTTATGAATGGAGTGTCGAAGTTCAGCGACCTGGGCATCAATGGGGAATGATCCTCCACCGATTTCTTCTGTTTCTTGATATCACCTATCTCCCTGAGGATCATTTCGTTGGTTTTGTCCTGCTCTTGCATGCGATCCCTCATCTGCAAAATCAGATTAAAAAGATCATTAGTAGTAGGATTAGTGGAAACAGAAGAAGTTGGCGGTTTTGGAAAAATGGGGGTTTGTCTCTTCGCAGCATTATCAGCATTCTTCTGGGATCCAGAAGGTGGTGGAGGCAAAGGAGGAATGCCCTGTGAAGAACTGAATGATGGCATTAAACTTGAAGTGTTCTTCGCTGAGGAAGCCATCTGCTTGGTTGTAACGAACCAAAATGCCACAAAAATATGAATCTTCTTAGGAATGAAGCACCAATTGCCCCACGGTGGGCGCCAAACTGTTTTGGTCAAAAATCAAGCTAAGATGATGTAACCAAACTTTCTGTTGTGAGGTATGATGCTTGAATCAATGAACAATGCTAAGGATCACTCAGAAATGTAATGAATAAGTGACACAAAGATTTATACGAGGAAAAAGCCCTTGACCAAGAGTTGATCTCCGGCATAAAAAACCTTGGGTAATGGAAACTACCGATCACCAACTCAAATTAAACAAGAAATGTATTACAACTTCGGATGATAGCGAGCTAGTTACAAGGATCACTAGAGTGTATTGTGCAAAAAAGTGTGTAATCGCCAAGTGAATTGTCGAGAGCTGATGAGAGCAGTTACGAGTGTGTGTGTTAAGCTAAAAATAGCCAAGTGTTCTAATTTAGCTCGCTATCCCCTTTAAAAATGGAAAATATCTAAGCTAACAAACTTTCCGCATTTCATGCAAGTCTCCCACGAACTCCATAACGTCCATTTCAGTCATGCACGTGCGGAATAAATGTGGAATATGCTCCAGGAATATCGCCAAGACCAAGTCCAAGCTCGTACTCCTGCAAAACAACATCATATTAAAAGTAGACAATCATTAGTGTAAGGATCACTATGATGATCCATGATCTTGATACTGCAATACTTTCTGAGGATCACCAATTCAACAGAATTGAGGATCACTAAGCCCTACAGTAATTGAGGATCATTGATCATTGGAAAATCCTCCCCTAACAATAAGGATAATATATCCCCTTTTTCTGGTTTCATTAAAGCTGGAGCTGAGGATAGGTAATCCCTAAGAGCCTTGAGAGCATTTTCATGCTTTTTAGTCCATTCAAATTTCTTGTTCTTTCTCAGGATGTCACATAATGCCTTGCATTTCTCTGATGACTTTGAGATGAACCTGTTCAAGGCTGCGATCCTCCCTGTCAATATTTGCACATCCTTGGCATTGGCAGGAGACTTAATATTCACAATCGCCTTGATTTGCTCTGGACTTGCCTCTATGCCTCTTTTTGTCACCATGTAACCTAGGAACTTGCCTGCTTTCTAGGGATGTAAACGAACCGAACGTTCAGCGAACAGTTCGTGAACCGTTCGGCGGGAAGTTCGTTTATGTTCGTTCGTTTAATAAACAAACGAACATGAACAAAAACTTTCATTCGGTTAGTTAAATGAACGGACATGAACAGAGGTCTCGTTCGTTCGATTGTGTTCGTGAACGTTCGGTAAGGTGTTCGTGAACGTGTTCATGAACATTCGTTGATTTGCGTTCGTTTATGTTCTTATGTATGTGTTTTAATTGAAGATCATTGTACTTACATATATTTTATGTGTGCTTTTTATATTATTAAACTTTTATTTATTTTATTACCCTAACAATTAAACTAGGAAACCCTCTTTCACCTTGTTTATGCACTATTTCCCTTTCATTTCTCATTATTTATATCGGCGAATACGATCGACCCCTATTCCACAATAAGGGATTCAAGTTCGAGTGCTACCCTCTGGGCCATCTATCTTTATCCTTCCCCGGGTTCGCCAAATTTATTTGTGTTCGTTTGTGTTTGTGAACCGTTCGCGAACACGCTCATTTCCTTAATGAACGAACACGAACATAAAATCTCGTTCGGTAAGTGTTCATGAACCGCTCCTGAACACATTTATTTCCTTAACGAACGAACACGAACAAGGCTTTGTTCGTGTTCGTTCGGTTCGTTTACAGCCCTACTGCTTTCACACCGAAATGACACTTGGAAGGATTCAATTTCATATTGAATTTATCAAGGATATCAAATGTTTCCTCCAAATCTTTAAGGTGATCCTCAGCTCTCTTAGACTTAACCACCATGTCATCTATATAGACTTCCATCGTGTGTCCAATTTGTTCTTTAAACATCATATTGACTAGCCTTTGGTATGTAGCACCTGCATTTCTTTGTCCAAATGGCATAGCAATATAACAATAGATACCAGTAGGGGTCATAAAGGCTGTATCCTCTTGATCAGATGGTTCCATCTGAATTTGTTGAAATCCAGATGAAGCATCCATGAAAGTCAACAACTCATGACCCGCGGTAGCATCCACCATGGAGTCAATGTGGGGTAATGGGAAAGGATCCTCAGGACATGCCTTGTTTAAATCAGTAAAATCGACATATACTGTCACAGCCCCCGACCCCACCCTGGGAGCGGGAGCCGCGAACCAGCCAGATGGTATCGGTGTTTATTAATTACGCAGCGGAAATTTTTTTTATCAGGATCGTAGTTAGGAAATAATTTCAGAGTTTATAAAACACCAACTTTTAATATTAAATAAACGGGCTAAAACCCATATTTAATTCAATTGTTTTTATAGGGATAAACCCAAATAAATAAAACATAATTTTCTTCTTTTATTCGGGTATTTGTAGCCACTTTATTTAAGCCTTCAGTGCTCCATAGCTGGCTTCTACTATCTTTATAGCAAGTTACCTGAAACGTGTTTTGAAAACATTTTATCAGTAATAAATACTGGCGAGTTCATTCCATTTTTATAAAAATATATTGTTATACTTTTACAGCAACAAGGTTTTTATATTTATTTATATTTACCCAAAAACTCAATCAGTATTTGTCACATGGTGGCAGTTCCGATGTGACGGTGGTCATATTACTCATTGGCTCACTTTCGTCCAATAGTGAATTTTTCAAGTAATAGATATATAGTATATCTTACTATTATATTGGTCACTAGGCGATTCCTGTGACGGTGGTCAAATCACTGTTGATCATTCTTTCAACTAGTGACTCGGGTCATATTACTGTTGATCATTCTCTCAACTAGTAATAGTGGTCATATCACTGTTGACCATTCTTTCAACTAGTGACTCGGGTTATATTACTGTTGATCATTATCTCAACTAGTAATGGTGGTCATATAACTGTTGATCATTCTTTCAACTAGTGACTCTGGGCATAACACCGTTGATCATTCTCCCAACTAGTGCCTCTGGTCATGTCACTGTTGATCATTCTCTCAACTAGTGACTCTAGACTTAGTAGTGTCCCGTGATATTACTTTGTCAAATATATTTTCTATGGCACAAAACCACTTAACCCAGAAAGTGAAATATATCATTTTCTGCCAAACTAATATCTATAACTTTATCAAATATTAATTAAATAATTTAATTAACGTAACTAAGATTAAAATATAATCCTGGTATATTAAAAGTAGAATATATTATTTTTGACATATTTTATTATGATATACATTTATGTCAAATGTAACAAGTAATAATAGTATATTACATATTATATTATATTTGTAGAAAATATATGATGCTTAATAGTCTAGTAAAATATATTTAAGTCTTTTTCTTTTTCATTATTTATATATAAGTTTATTCATCATGTCAATTTGCTTTGACAATCTTGGCCTAGCTAGGTGTCCCAAACCAACCGCATAACATTGCCCATTCCATTTATATAAATTTATAAGATATATTTAATATTTTAATATAGTAATGTAAAAATAATATTAGTTATAGGCTATGGCTTCTTGGGCATAATTCCCCCTGTGATTGTGGTCATGTTACTATTGGCTAACTTTTTGGTCAATAGTAACGATGGTCAAATAATGTATAAAACCTCCCATACCGGCAGTTATTACAGAATATAAAAATTTAATCACTGTAAGTATAACTGGTAAACATTTAGAATTTTGTAAATCATTTTTAAATATAATTGTATCACAAAAAGGTGATAAAACTGTGAGAAAAGAGAATGGACTCACAAACGGTGAGAAAAGAGAAATGAACTCACCTTGTAACTTTAAGATTTAACTAGAAAGCCTCCTGGTAGAATCTTGGGTATAACTTCTGAGCTATTTTAATAAATATATAATGCACTCGTGTTAAGTATAGTACCCCTAATTCAACCTTATCCCTATGTCACGAGACAGAACCCCAACGAACTTAGTTGGGCAAAGCCTTGACATGCGTTATGGGGCTCCAGATCAATCGGAAAGGGTAGCGGTGATCGGGAGTTAAACACTTAAAACGGGGCAGGGCTTTATTATTTATTAAATAATAAATATTTTTAGAGAGAGAGGAAGTTGGCGAATTTTAGAGAGAGAGATAAAGAAGGAAAGATGAGATGGTAAAAGCTGAATACTATCTTCTATTTATAGTGGGAAATTGGCGTGAAGGCTAAGCAACTTTTCCAATGTCTTGTCATCCATCCTATCCTACGTAACTTACATATGTAAGTTTTGAATTTAGTTTATTATTTTATTTTATTTAATATATATATTATTATATCCCATATGTTTATCTTTTAATAATTATCATTATTATTTTATTTAAAATCGGACACGTACGTCCATGAAAAGTTGGATTTACTATTATTATTTTATTAATTTACTTATTATAATTAATTCAACTGCTTCATTTGTTTGGCGCTTATAACTTCTAAAATATAACGTTTTATAAAATAATAAATATGTCATTAGAACGAGAATAATCTTATCTACATTTTGAACCAAGTTTCACTAAAAACGGAATAAGTCCAAATACAATGTATTTTTATAATTTAATTATTAGATGGTCACTAGGGCCGTATAGGTACTTTATATTTCTAACATTCAACTTACCCGTAATCTACTCGTCTAATAATATAAGTTTTATATACTTTAATTTAATATAGAAAATAAAAATGTCACACATATACAAGCCAATTAATTAGTCTAACATTCCAACCAAAAACATTTTTTTAAAACTATTTGTGTCGAATAAATATATTAAAAATAAAATTAGTTAATAAATTTAAACAAACCTATAATTCTTATATGATAAAAATGGGAATGTTACACATACCCTTCACTTTCCATTTTTCTTTTGAACAACAACCACATTGGCTAATCATCTTGGATACTTAGCCTCTCTAATCATACCTGCTCTGAGCAGCTTATCAACCTCCTCCTGGATGATGGCATTCCTCTCAGGTGCAAACTTCCTCCTCTTTTGATGTATGGGTTTGAACGACCTGTCAATGCCAAGCTTATGAGTAATAATATCTTTAGAAATACCTGTCATGTCCTCATGCTTCTAGGCAAAGGTCGTTTTTATTCTCTTTAGGAAGGATATTAGATCCTCTTCAATATCGTTGAGGATCTCAGATCCTATAAAAACTTTGGATTAAGGATCCTGAGGATCCATGAGGATATCCTTGACATCTTGTTCTCTAGCCTCCAGGACGTCTCTTGGAGGATACTTTAATTGCTATTGCTCCCTAGGTCTTGAGGTTGGCTTCATTGATGAAGTGTAACAATTTTTGGCTTCCTGTTGGTCACTTTCAATCTTCACCACAACCCATGGAGTAGGGAGTTTGACACATTGATGATAGGTAGATGGAACTGCTTTCATGTCTTGTATCCATGGCATGCCAAGGATAACAATGCAACAGGATAAGCAATCTATAACACAAAATTTTTGAAAAGAATTAACTCCCTCTATGTAAATTGGAAGTTTAATGTCCCCCAATGTGTTTTTGGTTTCTCCACTGAATCCCACAAGAACTGATGATCTTGGGATAATTTCTGATTCAGGGATGTTCATCTTCTTGAGGACATCAAGTTGAATGATGTTCAATGAGCTTCCTCCATCTATGAGAATCATGCGAACAAAATGGTTAGATATAAATAAAGTAATAACAAGACCATCATGGTGAGGATCCTGAATATCCACACGATCGTCTTCATCAAAGGTTATAACTTTCTCCTGTGTAAGGATCGAGGTTCGAATGGGTCTGTCCCCATTATCCATCTTCGTTTCTTTAGCATGCCTCTTGGCTGCTGAGAAGGAAGTGCCACAAATTTCTGATCCACCAGATATGAAATTGATAATCTGTGCATCTGCTGGGGGAGCAGGAGCTCTTTCCGGAACTTTTTCAGGATCCTGGATCCTTGACTTTTTTCTTCCAAGAAGCTCCTTCAAATGCCCTTTGCTTAACGAATAACCAATTTCCTTCCTGAGTGTTATGCATTCTTCAGTGAGATGGCCGAAATCTTCATGATATGCACACCATTTGGATTTGTCTTTTGTTGCAGCTGGCTTATCACTCTTTCTGGGCCATCTTGCTTTTTCACCTAGATTCTGCATTGCGAGGATTAGTTCATTGTTATCAACAGAAAAGCAATATTCAGAAATGGGAGGATAATCCTCATCATCCTCTTCTTGCTCCGCTGCATGCACGTTCTAGTTATCAGATCTGTTGTATGGTTTGGATTTGTTGTTCCTGAAGTAGGATCCTTGGTTTCTTGCTTTGAGGATCCTGCCAGTCTTTCTTGGATCCTTTTATCATCCTCTAAGTGGATGAATCTAAGGGCCATGGTTCTTACTTCATCAAGATTCCTGCAAGGGGTTATGACAAGATCATCATAGAACTGTGAATCCTTAAGTAAACCCATTTTGAAGGGTTCTACAGCCGTAGCTATATCCATGTTAGGAATTTCCAAGGATTCTCTACTGAATTTAGTAATATAATCTCTAAGTGATTCATTTTGACCTTGTGTTACCCTATATAGATCACTAGTTAAACGTTCAAACCTCCTACTGCATGAGAATTGGCTATTAAACAAATTAACTAGATTAGCAAATGAAGTAATAGAGTAAGGGGGAAGACTTAGCAGCCATTTAAGAGTCGATCCTGTCAATGTGGATCCGAAACCCTTGCATAGACATGCTTCTTTTAACCTCTCGGGGATGGGATTGATCTCCATCCTTTCTCTGTACTGAGCTACATGTTCTTCAGGATCAGTTGAGCCATCATACAACTTCATGTTTGGTGTTTGGTGTTTGGAACCTCTTTGGTATTTCTGCATCATAAATAGGTGGTGCAAATCGAGATATCCTGTAACTCCCATCTGGAATTTCTGGAATGGGTTTGACCACTCCCGGAACACTGGATATCATATCCTTGAGCTTCTGTAACTCTCTAGCCATAGCTTGGTTGATTCATGTATCCTGCACAAAGCCATGGATAGTATTATAAGTAGTATTTAAAGTGTTACCTGCTAATGGATTCAAGGGTTGAACTCCTGATGTGAATCTATATTGACGTGATTCTGGCATGATCGAGGGACCAAACGAAGCAATAGTCTGCATAGGGATGAAGTCTCCCAAATGAATCTCTGAACTTCCGGGTTGTACACTCCTTAAGGATCCTTGATCCTGAAAGATGTTTGATCCTTGATACACCGAGACTGGGGATCTTGGAGGATAATCCATGGATCTGTAAACCTGAGATGAGGATCCCTAAACCTGAGAGGAGGATCCTTGAACTTGAGAGGATCCCTGAACCTTAAAAAGGATCCCTGACCCTGGAATGAGGATCCTTGAACCGTTTGCGCTCCTGTATATCCTCCAGAACTGAAAAAGGATCCTTGATGCTGGGAGGAGGATCCTTGAGGCTGAAGAGAGGATCCAGAAGGCTGAAAGTAGGATCCTTGAGCCTGAGTCATTGCCAACGATCCATAGCGTATACTAGACAATCCACCCTGGTATTGAGTGCCTGATGCTGTGGAGTGCTGGGCTGTTATGGCTGGAGAATCAAAATTTAGTGATCTGGGCACCAATGGAGAGTGATCCTCTGTTGATCTCTTCAATTTCTTGATGTCAACAATCTCTCTGTTTTGGTCAAAAATCAAGCAAAGATAATGCAACCAAATCTTTTGTAGTGAGGTGTGATGCTTGAATCAATGAACAATATTAAGGATCACTCAGAAATGTAATGAACAAATGACACAGAGATTTATACGAGGAAAAAGCCCTTGATCAAGAGTTGATCTCCGGCATAAAAAACCTCGGGTGATGGAAACTACCGATCACCAACTAAGATTAAACAAAAGTAAGTTTACAATTCGGGATGATAACAAGCTTGTTACAAGGATCACTGGTGTGCAATGTGCAAAAAAGTGTATGAAATCGCCAAGTATTGCTTGAGAGCTGACTAAGAGCTGTTACGAGGGTGTGTGTGTATGCCAAAATTAGCTAAGTGTTCTACTCCAGCTTATTATCCCCATTTTAAATTAGAAAATAAGTAGTCTAATTAACTATCCGCAATTTGTGCACTCTCCCCACGATCTCCATAACATTCACAATGGTCAAGCACGTGCGGAATATTGAGGGAATATACTCCAGGAATTTCGGTGAAACTTGGTCCATGCTCTCGTTCCTGCAAAACAAGTTTACGTACAAGGAAGACAATTGTTAGTAGTAGGATAACAACAGTGATCCTGAATCCTGATCCTGTGACACCTGCTGAGGATTCTTAATTCAAATAGAATTGAGGATCCATGATCCTAGTAGCACTTGAGGACCCGTGATCCTTAGGATATTGAAAATCCTCCCCTAACAATTGCCCCCAAAATATAAGGAGTAAAGTGTAAATTGTCGAGTTATATTTTCTTGATCTTATCCGTAACAAACTAAAGGATATATAGCCGTTATGATCGAACTATCCGTTGCAGATCTTACGTCATCTGAAGCGACATCCCTGCAAAATCATGATTATAAATTCAAGTTAGAGATAAGGGTCTAGAGGCATTTAAAATCGTGCGTTACATCCTCTAAATCCTCATTTGAAGATCAAGCAGGTACTTCTCTCCCCTTTCTCTGTTTCTCTTTCTTGCTCTGTTCTTCTTCTTTCTCAAAATCTCCGAATCACAATGAAGCTAAGATCATCCCCTGCTAAGGATCATCGAAAAGATAGTCCCTTAAAAAGCCAAGGGATCATCAAAGACTCTCCGAAGGAACGTTGCTGCTTTACTGATCCTGAGATCGACATGATTCGTCATTGCTTCCCGACGAACATTGTTTTCAAACCCTTTGACCCTACCGTCCGGAGTGATTTTATCTCTGAAACCTGGGTTGCATTTCCAGTCACCCCATTCTCGATAGGATACTCCTACCCTTTTCCTCATTTTACCCAATCTTTCTTCTCTCTTACCGGCATATCCTATATCCAGGCTATGCCAATGATGTGGAGGGTTCTATTTACCCTTGAGAGGATCATTGAGTTGGGAATGTCGAAGTTGTCTGAACTATACAACCTTGTGAGCCATGGTTTACACCGCTTTCTATTCAAACATAAACCCGGTGAACCTCATCCAATCTTGAAAACCACCAAGAACGATAACAAGGGGAAGAAACATTTTTTCTTCATCAGGAGGGATTCTATCCCTGATGGGAAGGATCTTCCCAGAAAATGGGCCACTCATGGTAGGATAGAGGATCCTTATAGAAGGATCATAGGATACCCCGTTTCTGCTGAGGATCACTAACCCCTTTGTTTCTATTTTGCAGCTATTTCTGTTTCACACATCATAACATCACCTGCAACCAAAGAGAGGATCAAAGCCTTCCGGAATCTTGATCCTACAGTAAGAACATTTCAAGCAAGCACCAAGGATTCTCAAGAAGTATCCTCAGGCTCTGTCACCATGTCAAGTAAGTATCCGTGTTTGTATATAATTAAATGTTAAAACGTAAATATAACAAGAATACTTATCTTTTGTGTTGGATGGATAGGTGCTGGAAAATCCTCATGGTCTGCTTCCCGCTTCAGTGTCACCGATCTTACTACTGTTGGTCCCAGGTCTGGGAAGAAGAAGACGGCTGCTAGCCCAAGTGTTTTGGTTCCAAAGCCTACCACCTCCAAGGGGGGAAAGAAAAGGAAGGCCTCTGAGGCTGAAAATCTTGAAGGCTTGCCTCTTATCCGCCAGCAGTTCCAAGAATACTTTGCTGATGTAAGGATCACTGACCCCGCCTGATTATCCTGCCCACCTGAGGATCACGTAATCCTGAACTTTACCTTGATTTTTTGCAGAAATTTACTGAGGTCGAAATGCTGTTTGATGCATACGTTGAAGAGGCGGAGCAGAAGCATCAGGAGTTCCAAAAGTTCTTCCTGGCCAATGATCAAACCATCTCCTCCCTTGAAAAGGACCTCAATCTGGCGAAGAAGCAGGTGGTCATGGCCCAGATAGATGCTGATCATGAAAAAGCTGAGCTGCTGGAGGATGCTAAAATCTCTGCTGCCATCACTATGTACAAAATCAAGCTACAAATGGCTCAGGAGGCTGCGGATCCTGACTTCGACCGGACCACTTGGAACAAGGAGGGTTGGAAGGCAAAGCTGGCAGAGCTGGAGGATGAAGAAGAGGCTACTGAGGTCTTGGCAATCGAAGCGAGTGGTAGCGGGAAGGATCAAGCTGGCGGTGATGATGCTGGTGGTGATGCAGCCAAGGTGTGAGCTGCTGAAATGGGCGATGATGGATATTTCTAGACGTGGCCTGTTTTGGTCAAAAATCAAGCAATGATAATGCGACCAAACTTTCTGTTGTGAGGTATGATGCTTGAATTGATGAACAACAATAAGGATCCCTCTGAAATGTAACGAACAAGTGACACGAAGATTTATACGAGGAAAAAGCCCTTGATCAATGAATGATCTCTGGCATAAAAAACCTCGGGTGATGGAAACTACCGATCACCAACTCAAATTAAACAAGAAATGTATTACAACTTTGGATGATAGCGAGCTAAGTACAAGGATCACTATAGTGTATTGTGTAAAAAAGTGTGTAATCACCAAGTGAATTAACGAGAGCTGGTGAGAGCAGTTGTAAGAGTGTGTATGTAGCCAAAAATAGCCAAGTGTTTTCTATTTTGCTCGCTACCCCTTTAAAAATAGAAAAATATCTAAGTTAACAAACATTCCACAATTCATGCAAGTCCCCCACGAACTCCATAACGTCCACTTCAGGTAAGCACGTGCGGAATAATTCATGGAATATGCTCCAGGAATATCGCCAAGACTAAGTCTAAGCTGGTTCTCCTGCAAAACAATACCATATTCAAAGTAGACAATCATTAGTATAAGGATCCTTAAGATGATCCATGATCCTGATCCTGAAACACTTCCGAGGATCACTAATTCAAACAGCAAGTGAGGATCACCAAACCCAACAGTAATTGAGGATCACGGGTCATTGAGAAATCCTCCCCTAACAATTGCCCCCAAAATATAAGGAGTGATTATGTAAATAAACGAGTTATATTTTGTTCTTATCCGTAACAAATCAACGGATAACTAGCCGTTGGAGTCGGACTAGCCGTTACGAGCATTACATCATTGAGGTGACTATCCCGCAAAACCATCATTATAAATTGAAGTTATGGATAGGGATTAGTTCGCATTTAAATTCAAGAGAAACTCCCTTTAAATCCACATTCAAAGATCAAGCAGGTATCTCTCTTCCTCTTCTCCCTTTACGTTTTATTTCTCTGTTCATCTTCTTCTTTACCAAGATGATGCTAAGATCATCTCCGGCTAAGGATCACATTAAAGACAGTCCTCTTAAGAGCCAGGGGATCATCAAAGATTCGGCGAAAGAAAGGTGCTGCTTCACTGACCCATAAATAGACAGGATCCGACATTGCTTTCCGGCGAACACCAATTTCAAATCGTTTGATCCCACCATTCTAAGCGATTACATTTCTGAAACTTGGGTAGCTTTCCCAGTCACTCCTTTTACAATAGGATACTCGTATCCTTTCCCTGAATTCACCCAGTCTTTTTTCTCCCTCACCGGCATCTCCTACATTCAAGCTATGCCAATGATCTGGAGGGTCTTATATACCCTTGAGAGGATCATTGAGCAAGAAGGAATTGCTCTAGGTGTGTCGAAATTGGCAGAGATGTATGATCTCCCAACATTTGGATCCCACCGATATCTATTTAAGCGTAAACCCGGTGAAGAACACCCCATCTTTAAAGACACTAAGAATGATACCAACTGGAAACGGCTATTCTTCTTTGTCAGAAGGGATTCTATCCTGGATGGAAAGGATCTGCCAAGGAAGTGGACCACCCATGGTAGGATAGAGGATCCTGGGAAGGACTACCAGATAACCTTGTTTTTGTATAAGGATCACTAATACCCTTTTGTTTCTGTTGTACAGCTATCTCTGTTTCGCACATTATACCATCACCTGTTTTGGGTGTGTAGGCGCTGGGAAATCCTCAAAATCTGCCTCCAAATTTAGTGTTACTGATCTTGACACTGTCAGATCCTCAAAGAAAAAGTCTGCTGCTAGCCCCTCCGTCGTAATCCCCAAGGCAACCACTTCAAAGGGAAGAAGTGGAAAGAAAAGGAAGACCTCTGAAGCTGACAACCTACAAGGCTTGCCTCTGATCCGCCATCAGTTCCTAGAGTATTTCGCAGATGTAAGGATCACTGACCTAGCTTAGTTATCCTGCCCATTTGAGGATCACTTGACTCTAATCTTTGCATTGTCTTCTTTGTAGAAATTTGCTGAGATCGAGGACTATGTTGGGAATGTTGAAGAGCTTGAGGAGAAATACTCTGACCTCCAAAAAGTGGCAGTGCTCAAGGATCACAAGATTGCTTCCCTTGAAAAGGATCTCAATGATGCCAAAGCTCAGATAGTTGCAACTCAGATCAATGCTGATTATGAGAAGCACGAGATCACGGAGGATGCTAAGGTCTCCGCTGCCATTGCCATGTACAAAACCAAGCTACAAATGGCCCAAGAATCTCAGGATCCTGCCTTTGACAAGAGCAACTGGGACATGGTAGGCTGGAAGGCTAGGTTGGCTGAGTTGGAGGATGATGAAGATTAGGCTGACGAGGTTCTAGCAATCGAAGCTAGTGGCAGTGGCAAGGATCAGGTGAAGGATATAGGAGCTGGAGGAGATGGTGATGCAGCGAAGGCATAGGCTGCATGAATGGGCGATGAAGGACATTTCTAGACGTAGCCGGAGCCCATTTTTTAAGTTTGATAGTTTGTTTTGGTTATGGTGTTTTCTTGTTGAACAATGATGGGTTGTATTTGAACAATAGTAATTAGGGCTAAGGATCATGGATCCTTTGAACAATAGGTAGGATTACAAATGGTAGAGGGATCCTCTGTTTGGGGGATGAAGCCATTGTGATCCTGCCGTCTTTTGATCCCTGCACTTGAAAGACCTATTAACGGTGGACACCCTTTACCTACCCCAGCGGACGGGCCACGTATTGCTGGTAGATGCTTGGGGTAGGTAATTTTGACAACCTTGAAGGGTTTAATAAAATAACTTTAACTTTTTTACTATATCCCGTGTTGCTATCCTTGTTGGTATTTTACTTTCCAATTGTTATGATGTTCATATTGTTTAAACTTATCAAGTAAAGAAAAAATTTAAGAAATATCCCCAAAAAGTTTAGGATATGATCAAGGATCACATATCCCACAATCGATAAGTTCTGAAAAGTAACACAGTTTAAGGATCATAAGTTCAGTTGTCAAAGGATAAGGGTCAATTAGATAAATAATGAATAAAATCAAAATAGTTAAGGATCATACCTGAGAATCCAAGTTAGGATCCTAACCTTTAACACTCATAATCAGGATAACCAAAATACAAACCTTAGTAGAAGGTAAGGATCAAGGATCCTTAGTCATTTATCTTCACAAACCTGAAATAGGATATAACTTGGGACTAAGCCAATATAATATGAAGGTTAGTAACTGGGGACAAGCCCAACAATTCTGGGGAGAAGCCCAATATACTGGGGACAAGCCCAAAAGATAACTGGGGACAAGCCCAAAGGATAACTGGGGACAAGCCCAAAGGATAACTAGGGACAAGCCCAAAGGATCGTGTGTAAACTGGAGTATGGCCCTCACTGGCGACTATCCAAACTTAGTGACATGAAAATGCCAAAACCTTAGCTAACGTGAAAACGTTAGAAACCTTAGGAACGGATGTATGGTACGTCTACCATTATACGTAGGATCCTGAATATAGCCAGTACAATGAAATTGTCAGCCCCTAAAGCGAGTACTGGTCCCATTGCCATGAACTATACCAGGATCATCGTGCGCTACTGGCGAAACTGGGAACAGGCCCAAACTGGGGACTAGCCCAAATAACTGGGGTCAAGCCCAAATAACTGGATACTTCTGTGGATACTCAATCCTTAGTTAAGGATACCTAAACCTTCAAAACTCAGAATCAAGTGAAAGGAGGATAAAGGATACAGGATCCTTATCCTTATAAAGGATAATAAAAAATGAAATAGTTTGAGATTGGATCATTACAAAAATGAGGATCCTCTGCCCTGTAAGGATCCTTCAAGGATACTTGTCAAGTAAGGATCATGGATCCTGATCACATGAAATATTTCTTCAAATGGACAGCATTCCAAGCTCTTGGTAGCAAATCACCTTCCATTGTTAGCAATCGATATGCCCCCTTTCCTGCTTCAGCTTCAATTAAATAGGGGCCTTCCCACTTTGGTGCTAGCTTTCCATCAGCAGGATTGGTAGTATTCTGAAATGCTTTCCTTAATACCATATCACCAACTTGGAATTTCCTGATCCTGACATTTTTGTTGTAAGCTCCAGCCATCCTTTGTTGATAACTGGCCATCCTTATCCTTGCCAAATCCCTTATTTCTTCTATAGTATCCAAGTCTTGAACCAAGTTTTCAGCTTTTTCTTCAGGATCACGAATGCTTGTTCTTGCAGTTGGAACCACCATCTCTGTAGGGATCACTGATTCTGCTCCAAATACCAAAGAAAATGGAGTTTGGCCTGTGGCATTCTTGGGAGTTGTCCTATCAGCCCAAAGCACATAAGGTAGTTCTTCTGCCCATTTTCCTTTCTTAGATCCAAGCTTCTTCTTCAAATTGTTGATGATGATCTTGTTGGATGATTCTGCCTGACCATTAGCTTGTGGGTGGACTGGTGTTGATGTTATCATCTTAATCCACCAGCTGTCACAAAAGTTAGTGGTTCTATTCCCAATAAATTGGGATCCATTATCACAAATAATCTCAGAAGGGATGCCAAATCTAGTAATAATGTTTCTTTTAATAAAGGATATAAATTCCTTTTCTCTGACTTGAGCAAAGGCTTCAGCCTCTATCCATTTAGAGAAGTAATCAGTCATAGCAAGCATGAATACTTTTCCACCAGGTGCCTTAGGAAGCTTTCCAACTATATCCATTCCCCATCTCATGAATGGCCAGGAAGAGGATATAGGATGCAAGAGTTTTGCTGGTTGGTGAAGGATATTACTATGCCTCTGACAAGGATCACACTTCTTGGTATACTCCACAGCATCCTTCTTCATCTCCTTCATGGAAATCCTTTAAGACTTATTGGATTTCAGGATCCTCAATGCATCTTAGATATGGTCCTGCATGAGATCGTTTATACAACATATTATTCAATATTGTAAATTGAGATACCTTAGTTTTGAAAGCCCTTGGGTTTTCTCCTGTAGGAATTTCTCCATGTTGTATGTATCTCATGATTGGGAGAATCCATGAACCTGAATGAGATTGAGTATCATCACTAGGGATGACTGTAGAATCTTCTCCTATCTTCATAGCTACATGATCCTCGATAGCAGGGGTCAGGATATGGATAATAGGGATCTTGATATCCTCAGGGATCTTCAAAGATGATCCTAGATTGGCTAATGCATCAGCTTCTGCATTCTCTTCCCTTGGTACCTGTGTCAAACTAAAGGATACAAAAGAGAGTGCCAATTCTTTGACTATCTCCAAATATTTGATTAGCTTTTCACCTTTAACAGCATAGGATCCATTAAAGTGATTAGTGATTAATAATGAATCTACATGTACCTCAAGATACCTGATCCTCATATGCTTAGCAATTTGCAAACCAGCTATCAAGGCTTCATACTCAGCCTCATTGTTGGTAGTTTGAAATTCACAAGCTATGGAGTGGGGTATTATGTCCCCCTGTGGCAATTTTAGTAGTATTCCAAGTCCTGTTCCTTTCACATTAGATGCACCATCAGTGAAGAGTATCCAAGGATCCTTAGTTTCTTCAAGCTGTTGGACTTCTAATTCAGCCTCCTTTTGCAAATCACTACTAAAATCTGCCACAAAGTCAGCTAAGGCTTGGGATTTGATGGCAGTCCTTGGTTCATATCTTATATCATATGCACTCAGCTTCACTGCACACTTAGCCATCCTTCCTGACATTTCAGGTTTCCTGAGAACATTTGCTTTTGAGGATACTGCTAGGTACAAGGATAATACATCCCCTTTTTCTGGTTTCATCAAGGCTGGGGCTTGTTTTGATCAAAAATCAAGCAATGACAATTTAACCAAACTTTCTGTTGTGGGATATGATGCTTGAATTGATGAACAACAATAAGGATCACTCTGAAACGTAATGAACAAGTGACACGAAGATTTATACGAAGAAAAAGCCCTTGATCAATGAATGATCTCCGGCATAAAAAACCTCGGGTGATGGAAACTACCGATCACCAACTCAAATTAAACAAGAAATGTGTTACAACTTTGGATGATAGCGAGCTAAGTACAATGATCACTATAGTGTATTGTGTATGAAAATGTGTAATCGCCAAGTGAGTTAATGAGAGCTGGTGAGAGCAGTTGTACGAGTGCATGTATAGCCAAAAATAGCCAAGTGTTTTCTAATTAGCTCGCTACCCCTTTAAAAATGGAAAATATCTACACTAACTAACATTCCGCAAACGGTGCAAGTCTTCCACGACTCCATAACGTCCATTTTCAGCCAAGCACGTGCGGAATACTTCAAGGAATATACTCCAGGAATATCGCCAAGACCAAGTCCAAATTGATACTCCTGCAAAATAATTTCGAATTCAAAGTAGACAATTGTTAGTACAAGGATCCTTATAGTGATCCATGATCCTGATCCTGAAGCACTTCTGAGGATCACCAATTCATACAGAAGTAAGGATCACTAAGCCCAACGGCAATTAAGGATCACTGATTACTTAGAAATCCACCCCTAACAATTGCCCCCAAAATATAAGGAGTAATTATGTAAGTAAATGAGTTATATTTTGTTCTTATCCGCATTTAACCAATGGATAACTAGCCGTTATAATCGGACTAGCCGTTGCGAACATGACGTCACTGAGGTGACTATCCTGCAGAATCATCATTATAAATAGGAGTTAGAGATAGAGATCAATCTGCATTTAAAATCAAGAGTAACTCCCTTTAAATTCATATCCGAAGACCAAGCAGGTATTTCTCTTCCTCTTCCTTCTTTACGTTTTCTTTCTCTGCTCCTTCTTTCTTCAACTTCTTCAAGATGATGCTAAGATCCTCACCAGCCAAGGATCATAAGAAGGACAGTCCTCTCAAGAGCCAGGGGATCATTAAGGATTCACCGAAAGAAAGATGTTTTACTGATCCACAAATAGACAGGATCCGACACTGCTTTCCGGCGAACACCATTTTCAAACCGTTTGATCCCACCGTTTTAAGCGATCATATTTCAGAAACTTGGGTAGCTTTCCCAGTCATACCTTTCACAATAGGATATTCGTATCCTTTCCCTGAATTCACCCAATCCTTTTTCTCCCTCACCGGCATCTCCTATATTCAAGCTATGCCAATGATCTGGAGGGTCTTATATACCCTTGAAAGGATCATTGAGCAAGAAGGAATTGACTTGGGAATGTCAGAATTAGCTGAGATGTATGATCTCACAACCTTTGGATTCCACCGATATCTATTCAAGCGTAAACCCGGTGTAGAACATCCCATCTTTAAGGCCACTAAAAATGATACCAACTGGAAACGGAGATTCTTCTTCGTCAGAAGGGATTCTATCCAGGATGAAAAGGATCTGCCAAGGAAGTGGAGCACCCATGGTAGGGTAGGGGATCCCTAGAAGGATCACTGAGTAAGCTCATTTCTGATGATGATTACTAATATGCTTCTGTTTCTTTTGTACAGCTATCACATTCTCGCATATTATTCCTTCAGCTGCCACCAAGGGGAGACTTTCTGCTTTTAGAAAACTTGATCCTGCCACAAGATCATTCAAAACAAACACCCAGGATTCTCAAGAGGTATCCTCAGGTTCTGTCACTATGTCAAGTAAGTATCCTGTACTTTTTATATTTAAATGTTTGAATAAATAGTTAAAAAGAGATAGGATAAGGATACTTATCTGTTTTGGGTGTGTAGGCGCTGGAAAATCATCAAGATCTGCCTCCAAATTCAGCGTCACTGAGCTTGACACTGTTCGATCCTCCAAGAAAAATTCTGCTGCTAGCCCTTCCATCGTCATCCCCAAGGCAACCGCTTCGAAGGGAAGGGGTGGAAAGAAAAGGAAGACTTCCGAAGCTGACAACCTACAAGGCCTGCCCCTGATCCGCCATCAATTCCTCGAGTACTTCAATGATGTAAGGATCACTGACTCAGCTTAGTTATCCTATCCACTTGAGGATCACTTGACTCTAATCTTTACATTGTCTTCTTTGTAGAAATTTGCTGAGATAGAGGACTACGTGGGGAATTTTGAAGAGCTTGAGGAGAAATACTCCGATCTCCAAAAGGTGGCGGTGCTCAAGGATCACAAGATTGCTTCCCTTGAAAAGGATCTCAACGATGCCAAAGCTCAGATAGTTGCAACCCAAATCAATGCTGACTATGAGAAGCACGATATCACACAGGATGCTAAGGTCTCCGCCGCTATTGCCATGTACAAGGCCAAGCTACAGATGGCTCAAGAAGCTCAGGATCCTGCCTTTGATAGGAGCAGCTGGGACGTGGAAGGCTAGAAGGCCAGGCTGACTGAGTTGGAGGATGAGGATGAGGCTGATGAGGTTCTGGCAATTGAAGCTAGTGGCAGTGGCAAGGATCATGCGAAGGATACTGGAGCTGGAGGGGATGATGATGCAGCGAAGGTGTCGGCTGCTTGAATGGGCGATGAAGGACATTTCTAGACGTAGCCGGAGCCCATTTTTTTAGTTTGGTTATGGTTTTTGTTTTGATGATGTTTTGATGAACAATGGTTGGTCTGTACTTAAACAATAGTAATTAGGGTTGAGGATCATGGATGATCCTTTGAACAATAGGTAGGATAATGGGTGGTGGATGGATCCTCTGTTTGGGGGATGAAGCCGCTCGTTATCCTTCCGTCTTTAATTTCCTGCACTTGTTAGACCTATGAACAATGGACACCCTTTACCTACCCCAGCAGACGGGCCACGTATTGCTGGTAGATGCTCGGGGTAGGTAATTTTGACAACTTAGAAGGGTTTAATTTTTTGTGAATAAAATAACTTTAACTTTTTGGCTTATCCTGTGTTGATATCTTGCTTTCCAACTGTTGTGATGTATATTTTGTTTAAACTTATCAAGTAGAGAAAAATTTTTAAGAAATGTCCCAAAAAGTTTAGGATATGATCAAAGATCACATAACCCATAATTGATAAGTCCTGAAAAGTAACATAATTTAAGGATCATAAGTTCAATTGTCAAAGGATAAGGGTCAATCACATAAATGATGAATAAAATCAAAATAGTTAAAGATCATACCTGAGAATCCAAGTTAGGATCCTAACCTTTAACATTTATAATCAGGATAACCAAAATACAAACCTTAGTTGAAAGTAAGGATCAAGAATCCTTGGTCATTTATCTTCACAAACCTGAAATAAGATATAACTTGGGACTAAGCCAATATAAAATGAAAGTTAGTAACCAAGCCCAACAATTCTGGGGACAAGCCCAATATACTGGGGACAAGCCCAAAGGATAACTGGGGACAAGCCCAAAGGATAACTGGGGACAAGCCCAAAGGATAACTGGGGACAAACCCAAAGGATAACTGGGGACAAGCCCAAAGATCGTGTGTAAACTGGAGTACGGCCCTTACTGGCGACTATCCAAACTTAGTGACATGAAAATGCCAACACCTTAGCTAACGTGAAAATGTTAGAAACCTTAGGAACGGATGTATGGTATGTCTACCATTATACGTAGGATCCTGAATATAGCCAGTACAATGAAATTGTCAGCCCCTAAAGCGAGTACTGGTCCCATTGACATGAACTATACCAGGATCATCATGCGCTACTGGCGAAGCTGGGGACATGCCCAAACTGGGGACTAGCCCAAATGACTGGGGTCAAGCCCAAATAACTGGGGTCAAGCCCAAATAACTGGATACTTCTGTGGATACTCAATCTTTAGTTAAGGATACCTGAACCTTCAAAACTCAAAATCAAGTGAAAGGAGGATAAAGGATGCAGGGTCCTTATCCTTGTAAGAGAATAAAAGAATGAAATAGTTTGAGATTGGAATGTTACTAGAAAGAGGATCATCTGTCAGTAGGGATCCTTCAAGGATACTTGTCTGGTAAGGATAACGGATCATGATCACATGAAATATTTCTTCAAATGGACAGCATTCCAAGCTCTTGGTAGCAAATCACCTTCCATTGTTAGCAATCGATATGCCCCCTTTCCTGCTTCAGCTTAAATCAAATAGGGGCCTTCCCACTTTGGTGCTAGTTTTCCATCAGCAGGATTGGTGGTATTTTGAAATGCTTTCCTTAATACCATATCCCCAACTTAGAATTTCCTAATCCTGACATTTTTGTTGTAAGCTCCAGCCATCCTTTGTTGATAACTGGCCATCCTTATCCTTGCTAAATCCCTGATTTCTTCTATAGTATCCAAGGCTTGAATCAAGTTTTCAGCATTTCCTTCAGGATCACGAATGCTTGTTCTTGCAGTTGGAACCACCATCTCTGTAGGGATCACTGATTCTGCCCCAAACACCAAAGAAAATGGAGTTTGGCCAGTAGCATTCTTGGGAGTCGTCCTATCATCCCAAAGTACATAAGGTAGTTCTTTTGCCCATTTTCCTTTCTTGGATCCAAGCTTTTTCTTCAAATTGTTGATGATGATCCTGTTGGATGATTCTGCCTGACCATTAGCTTGTGGGTGGACTGGTGTTGATGTTATCATCTTAATCCCCCAGCTGTCACAAAACTTAGTGGTTCTATTCCTGTTTTGGTCAAAAATCGAGCAGTGACAATGTAACCAAACTTTCTGGTTGTGAGGTATGATGCTTGAATTGATGAACAACAATAAGGATCACTATGAAATGTAATGGACAAGTGACACGAAGATTTATACGAGGAAAAAGCCCTTGATCAATGAATGATCTCTGGCATAAAAAACCTCGGGTGACGGAAACTACCGATCACCAACTCAAATTAAACAAGAAATGTATTACAACTTCGGATGATAGCGAGCTAAGTACAAGGATCACTATAGTGTATTGTGTAGAAAATGTGTGTAATCGCCAAGTGTGTTAGCGAGAGCAGATGAGAGCAGTTGTATGAGTGTGTGTGTAGCCAAAAATAGCTAAGTGTTCTAAAAGATAGCTCGCTACCCCCTTAAAATTAGAAAATATCTAGCCTAACTAATATTCCGCAAATGGTGCAAGTCCTCCACGACTCCACAAAGTCCATTTCTGGCCAAGCACGTGCGGAATAAACTTAGAATATTCTCCAGGAATATCGCCAAGACCAAGTCCAAGTTGATACTCCTGCAAAACAATTACGAATTCAAAGTAGACAATTGTTAGTACAGGTATCCTTATAGTGATCCATGATCCTGATCCTGCAACACTTCTGAGGATCACTACTTCAGACAGAATTGAGGATCACTAAACCCAACAGTAAATAAGGATCACTGATCATTTAGAAATCCACCCCTAACAATTGCCCCCAAAATATAAGGAGTAATTATGTAAATAAATGAGTTGTATTTTGCTCTTATCCGTAACGAATTAATCAGATAACTAGCCGTTGGAGTCGGACTAGCCGTTACGATCATGACGTCAGTCAGATGACTATCCTGCATAATCATTATGATAAATAGGAGTCAGAGATAGGGATCATTTCACATTTAAGTTCAAGAGAACTCCCTTTATATTCTCATCTGACGATCAAGCAGGTAACTCTTTTCCTTTTCTTCCTTCTCTTACTCTGTTTTTCTTTCTTTACCATCATCTCGTCAAAAATGATGCTCCGAAACTCACCGGGCAAGGATCACAAGAAGAACAGCCCCTTAAAGAGCCAAGGGATCATCAAAGATTCCGCAAAAGAACGCTGTTGTTTCACCGATCCACAAATTGAAAAAATTCGCTATTGTTTCCCGGCGAACACCATTTTCAAATCCTTTGATTCCACTGCTTTGAGTGACTATATCTCTGAAACTTGGATTGCCTTTCCTGTTACCCCATTCACCATAGGATACACCTATCCTTTTCCAGCCTTTACCCAATCCTTTTTCTCCCTTACCGGCATCTCCTACATCCAGGCTATGTCGATGATCTGGAGGGTCTTATATACCCTTGAAAGGATCATCGAGCAGGAAGGGATTGACCTAGGAATGTCGGAGTTGGCTGAGATGTATGATCTCACAACATTTGGATCCCACCGATATTTGTTTAAACGAAAACCTAGTGAAGAACACCCCATTTTTAAAGCCACCAAGAACGATACAAACTGGAAACGACGCTTTTTCTTTGTCAGAAGAGACTCTATCCCGGATGGAAAGGATTTGCCAAGGAAATGGAGCACTCATGGTAGGATAGGAGGATCCTTAGAAGGATCACTAAGTAAGCTCATTTCTGATAATGATTACTAATATGCTTTTTTTTCTTTTGTACAGCTATCACATTCTCGCATATTATTCCTTAAGCTGCCACCAAGGGGAGACTTGCTGCTTTTAGAAAACTTGGTCCTGAAACAAGATCATTCAAGACAATCACCCAGGATTCTCAAGAGGTATCCTCAGGCTCTGTCACCATGTCAAGTAAGTATCCTGTTCTTTTTATATTCAAATGTTTAAATAAATAGTTATATATGAATAGAATAAGGACACTTATCTGTTTTGGGTGTGTAGGCGCTGGAAAGTCATCAAGATCTGCTTCCAAATTTAGTGTCACTGAGCTTGATACCGTACGATCCTCCAAGAAGAAGCTTCCTGCCAGCCCAACTGCTTCGATCCCCAAGGCACCCGTTAAAGGAAGGGGTGGCAAGAAAAGAAAAGCCTCTGAAGCTGAGGATCTGCAAGGTCTGCCCCTGATTCGCCACCAGTTCCTTGAATACTTCAACGATGTAAGGATCCTTATCCCTGCTTTAGGTGTCCAGCTTATTTGAGGATCACCCGTTCTTGAACTGTTCTTTATCTTCTTTGCAGAAATTTGCTGAGATTGAAGACTACGTTGGGCATGTCGAGGAGTAGGACAAGAAGATTGCTGACCTCCAACAAGTCGCATTGCTCAAGGATCTTAAGATTGCTGACCTCCAAAAGGACCTCCAAAATGCCAAAGCTGAAACGGCCAAGGTTCTGATCAATGCTGATTACGAGAAGCATGAGATCACCCAGGATGCTAAAGTCTCTGCTGCCATAGCGATGTACAAGACCAAATTGCATATTGCCTTGGAAGCTCAGGATCCTGACTTCGACAGGAGCAACTGGGATGCGGAAGGCTGGAAGGCAAGGCTGGCTGAATTGGAGGATGATGATGAGGCTGAGGAGGTTTTGGCGATCGAAGCTGGAGGCAGTGGGAAGGATCATGGTGGTGAAGCTAGTGGAGCTGGAGGGGATGAAGATGCAGCGAAGGTGTAGGCTACATGATTGGGCAATGATGGACATTTCTAGACGTAGCCGGAGCCCAATTTTTTAGTTTGGTTATGGTTTTTTTTTTTATGATGTTTTGATAAACAATGGTTGGTCTGTATTTGAACAATAGTAATTAGGGTTGAGGATCATGGATGATCCTTTGAACAATAGGTAGGATTACAAATGGTGGAGGGATCCTCTGTTTGGGGAATGAAGCCATTGTGATCCTGCCGTCTTTAATTTCCTGCGCTTGTTAGACCTATGAACAATGGACACCCTTTGCCAACCCATGTGGACGGGCCACGTTTTGCTGGTAGAAACGTGGGTTGGCAATTTTGACAACCTTAAAAGGGTTTAAACTTTTGTGAATAAAATGACTTTAACATTTTGGCTATATCCTGTGTTGATATCCTTATTGTTATTTTATTTTTCAATCTATTGTGATGTTCATGTCGTTTAAATTTATCAAGTAAGGAAAAAATTTAAAAAATATCCCTTAAAAGTTAAGGATATGATCAAGGATCACATAAAAAATAGTTTAAGGATCATAAGTTCAGTTGTCAAAGGATAAGTGTCACTTAAATACATAATGAATAAAATCAAAACAGTTAAGGATCATACCTGAGAATCCAAGTTAGGATCCTATCATTTAACACTTAAAATTATGATAACCTAAGATACAAACCTTAGTTTAAAGTAAGGATCAAGAATCCTTGGACATTTATCTTTACAAACCTGAAATAAGATATTACTTGGGACTGAGCCAATAAAAGATGAATGTCAGTAACTGGGGACACGCCCAACAATTCTGGGGACAAGCCCAATACACTGGGGACAAGCCCAAAAGATAACTGGGGACAAGCCCAAAGGATAACTGGGGACAAGCCCAAAGGATAACTGGGGACAAGCCCAAAGGATCGTATGTAAACTGGAGTATGGCCCTCACTGGCGACTATCCAAACTTAGTGGCATGAAAATGCCAAAACCTTAGCTAACGTGAAAACGTTAGAAACCTTAGGAACGGATGTATGGTACGTCTACCATTATACGTAGGATCCTAAATATAGCCAGTACAATGAAATTGTCAGCCCCTAAAGCGGGTACTGGTCCCATTGCCATGAACTATACCAGGATCATCGTGCGCTACTGGCGAAACTGGGGACAGGCCCAAACTGGGGACTAGCCCAAATGACTGGATACTTCTGTGGATACTCAATTCTTAGTTAAGGATACCTGAACCTTCAAAACTCAGAATCAAGTAAAAGGAGGATAAAGGACGCAGGATCCTTATCCTTGTAAGGGAATAAAAAGAATGAAATAGTTTAAGATTGGAATGTTACCAGAAAGAGGATCATCTGTCAGTAGGAATCCTTCAAGGATACTTGTCTGGTAAGGATCACGGATCATGGTCACATGAAATATTTCTTCAAATGGACAGCATTCCAAGCTCTTGGTAGCAAATCACCTTCCATTGTTAGCAATCGATATGCCCCCTTTCCTGCTTCAGCTTCAATCAAATAGGGGCCTTCCCACTTTGGTGCTAGCTTTCCATCAGCAGGATTGGTGGTGTTTTGAAATGCTTTCCTTAATACCATATCCCCAACTTGGAATTTCCTGAGCCTGACACTTTTGTTGTAAGCTCCAGCCATCCTTTGTTGATAACTAGCCATCCTTATCCTTGCTAAATCCCTGATTTCTTCTATAGTATCCAAGTCTTGAATCAAGTTTTCAGCATTTTCTTCAGGATCACGAATGCTTGTTCTTGCAGTTGGAACCACCATCTCTGTAGGGATCACTGATTCTGCCCCAAATACCAAAGAGAATGGAGTTTGGCCTGTAGCATTCTTGGGAGTTGTCCTATCAGCCCAAAGCACATAAGGTAGTTCTTCTGTCCATTTTCCTTTCTTAGATCCAAGCTTCTTCTTCAAATTGTTGATGATGATCTTGTTGGATGACTCTGCCTGACCATTAGCTTGTGGATGGACTGGTGTTGATGTTATCATCTTAATCCCCCAACTGTCACAAAAGTTTGTGGTTCTATTCCCAATAAATTGGGATCCATTATCACAAATAATCTCAGAAGGGATACCAAATCTAGTAATAATATTTCTTTTAATAAAGGATATAACTTCCTTTTCTCTGACTTGAGCAAAGGCTTCAGCCTCTATCCACTTAGAGAAGTAATCAGTCATAGCAAGCATGAATACTTTTCCACCAGGTGCCTTAGGAAGCTTTCCAACTATATCCATTCCCCATCTCATGAATGGCTAAGGAGAGGATATAGGATGCAAGAGCTCTGCTGGTTGGTGAAGGATATTACTATGCCTCTGACAAGGATCACACTTCTTGGCATACTCCACAGCATCCTTCTTCATAGTGGGCCAATAGTATCCTGTCCTCAGGATCCTTGAGAATAATGCCCTGCCCCCAGTGTGGTTTCCACAATCTCCTTCATGGAAATCCTTTAGGACTTCTTGAACTTCAGGATCCTCAATGCATCTTAAATATGGTCCTGCAAGAGATCGTTTATACAACATATTATTTAATATTGTAAATTGAGATACCTTAATTTTGAAAGCCCCTGGGTTTTCTCCTGTAGGGATTTCTCCATGTTGTATGTATCTCATGATTGGAAGTATCCATGATCCTGAATGAGATTGGGTATTATCACTAGGGATGATTGCAAAATCTTCTCCTATCTCCATAGCTACATGATCCTTGATAGCAGGGGTCAGGATATGGATAATAGGGATCTTGATATCCTCAGGAATCTTCAAAGATGATCCTAGATTGGCTAATGCATCAGCTTCTGCATTCTCTTCCCTTGGTACCTGTGTCAAACTAAAGGATACAAAAGAGAGTGCCAATTCTTTGACTATCTCCAAATATTTGATTAGCTTTTCACCTTTAACAGCATAAGATCCATTAAATTGATTAGTGATCAATAAAGAATCTACATGTACCTCAAGATACCTGATGCTCATGTGCTTTGCAATTTGCAAACCAGCTATCAAGGCTTCATATTCAGCCTCATTGTTGGTAGTTTGAAATTCACAAGCTATGGAGTGGGGTATTATGTCCCCCTGTGGCGATTTTAGTAGTATTCCAAGCCCTGTTCCATTTACATTGGAGGATCCATCAGTGAACAGTATCCAAGGATCCTTGGTTTCTTCAAGCTGTTGGACTTCTAGTTCAGCCTCCTTTTGCAAATCACTACTAAAATCTGCCACAAAGTCAGCTAAGGCTTGGGATTTGATGGCAGTCCTTGGTTCATATCTTATATCATATGCACTCAACTTCACTGCCCACTTAGCCATCCTTCCTGACATTTCAGGTTTCCTGAGAACATTCTTAATTGGGAAATTAGTTTTAACAATAATGGCATGAGTCTCAAAATAATGTCTTAATTTAGTAGATGCCATAATTAATGCAAGGATAAGTTTTTCTAAATGTGAATACCTGGATTCAGCATCAAGTAAGCTCTTACTTACATAGTAAACAGGATGTTGTGTACCTTGGTGATCCTTAACAAGGACCGCACTTACTGCGTTTGAGGATACCGCCAAGTATAAGGATAACACATCTCCCTTTTCTGGTTTCATCAAGGCTGGGGCTGAGGATAGGTAATCCTTAAGAGCTTTAAGGGCACTTTCATGCTTTTGAGTCCATTCAAATTTCTTGTTCTTCCTCAAGATATCATAGAACTCCTTGCACTTTTCTGAGGATTTGGATATGAATTTGTTCAAGGCTGCGATCCTGCCAGTCAACCTTTGCACATCCTTAGCATTGGCAGGAGATTTGATATTCACAATAGCCTTAATTTGCTCTGGACTTGCTTCAATGCCCCTCTTCGTCACCATATATCCTAAGAATTTACCTGCCTTTACACCAAAATGACACTTAAAAGGATTAAGTTTCATATTATATTTATCAAGGATATTGAACGCTTCCTCTAAGTGTTTAAGATGATCCTCAGCTTTCTCGGACTTAACCACCATGTCATCAATATAGACTTCCATAGTGTGTCCAATTTGCTCCTTGAACATCATATTGACTAGCCTTTGATAAGTAGCACCTGCATTCCTTAATCCAAATGGCATAGCAACATAACAGTATATACCAGTTGGGGTCATAAAGGCTGTATCCTCTTGATCGGATGGTTCCATATGAATTTGTTGAAATCCAGATGAATCACCCATAAAAGTTAACAACTCATGACCCGCGGTAGCATCCACCATGGAGTCAATGTGGGGTAATGGGAAAGGATCCTTGGGACATGCCTTGTTTAAATCTGTAAAATCGACACATACCCTCCACTTTCCATTTTTCTTTTGAACAACAACCACATTGGCTAACCATCTTGGATACTTAACCTCTCTAATCATACCTACTCGAAGTAACTTATCTACCTCTTCCTGGATAATAGCATTTCTTTCAGGTGCAAACTTCCTCCTCTTTTGATGAATTGGCTTGAATGACCTGTCAATGCCAAGTTTGTGAGTAATTATATCTTTAGATATACCTGTCATGTCTTCATGTTTCCAGGAAAAGGTGGTTTTCCTTCTTTTGAGAAAGGATACTTGTTCCCGTTCAATGTCGCTAAGGATCCCTGACCCTATGAAGATGTTGGATTCAGGATCATCAGGATCCATGAGGATTTCTTTCAAATCCTGTTCTCTTGCCTCCAAGATATCTCTTGAAGGATACTTTAATTGCTATTGCTCCCTTGGTCTTGAGGCTGGTTTCATTGATGAGGTATAGCAATTCTTAGCCTCCTGTTGATCACTCTCAATTTTCACCACTCCCCATGGACTTGGAAGCTTTACACACTGATGATAGGTGGATGGGACTGCCTTCATATCATGTATCCATGGCCTGCCAAGGATAACATTACAACATGATAAGAAATCAATAACACAAAACTTTTGATAAGAATGCAATCCTTCAATATAGATTGGGAGTTTGATGTCCCCCAATGTATTCTTTGTTTCCCCACTGAATCCCAAATGTACTGAGGATCTTGGGATAATATCAGACTCTGGGATATTCATTTTCTTGAGAACATCCAGCTGAATGATGTTCACAGAGCTTCCTCCATCTATAAGGATCCTGCGAACAAAGTGGTTAGAAATAAACAATGTAATCACAAGACCGTCATGATGAGGATCCTGGATGTCAACACGATCATCCTCATCAAAAGTAATGACTTTATCCTGGGTGACAACAGAGGTCCGGACGGGTCTGTCTCCATTATCCATCTTGGTTTCCTTAGCGTGTCTTTTTGCTGCTGAGAAGGATGTACCACAAATGTCTGATCCACCGGATATGAAATTTATGACTTGTGCATCTGCTGGAGGAGCAGGAGCCCTTTCCGGGATCTTTTCAGGATCCTGGGTCCTTGACTTCTTTCTTCCCAAGAGTTCCTTTAATTGCCCCTTGCTCAACAAGTAACCAATTTCCTTTCTAAGTGCAACACACTCTTCAGTGAGATGCCCGAAATCTTCATGATATGCACATCACTTGGATTTATCCTTTGTAGCAGCTGGTTTATCACTTTTCTTTGGCCATCTAGCTTTCTCACCTAGATTCTGCATTGCAAGGATTAGTTCATTGTTATCAACAGAAAAACAATATTCAGAAATAGGAGGATAATCCTCATTATCCTCTTCTTGTTCCACTGCGTGCACATTCTGGTTATCAGATCTGTTGTAGGACTTGGATTTGTTGTTCCTGAAGTAGGATCCTTGTTTATCCTATTTTGAGGATCCTGTCAATCTGTCCTGGATCCTTTTGTCATCCTCTAGGCGGATGAACCTAAGGGCCCTAGTCCTTACTTCATCAAGATTCCTGCAAGGTGTCATAACAAGATCATCATAGAATAATGAATCCCTAAGCAATCCCATTTTAAAGGCTTCTACAGCCGTAGCAATATCCAAATTAGGAATATCTAAGGATTCTTTACTAAACTTAGTGTTATAATCTCTAAGTGATTCATTTTGACCTTGTGTTACCCTATATAGGTCACTAGTTAATCGTTCAAATTTTCTACTACAAGAGAATTGACTATTAAACAGATTAACTAGATTAGCAAATGAAGTAATAGAGTAAGGGGGAAGACTTAGCAGCCATTTAAGAGCTGATCCTGTGAGTGTGGATCCGAAACCCTTGCATAGACATGCTTCTTTTAACCTCTCCGGGATGGGGTTGATCTCCATCCTTTCCCTGTATTGAGCTACATGCTCTTCTGGATCCGTTGAACCATCATACAGCTTCATAGATGGTATCTGGAACCTTTTAGGTATCTCAGCATCACATAAGGGTGGTGCAAAACGAGAGATCCTATGGCTACCATCTGCAATTTCAGGAATAGGTTTAACCACTCCTGGTACACTGGATATCATATCCTTAAGCTTCTGTAGCTCCCTATCCATAGCCTGATTGATACCTGTATCCTGCATAGAGCCATGGTTAGTGTTATATGAATTATTAAAAGTGTTACCTCCCGGAGGATTCATGTTTGGAATTGCGGATGTGAATCCATATTGACGAGACTCAGGCATGATCGAAGGACTAGAGGAAGCAATGGTCTGCATTGGTATGAAGTCTCCTTGATGAACGTCCGAGCTCTGAAGCTACATACTTCTCAAGAATCCTTGATCCTGAAAGATGTTGGATCCTTGAAGTTGAGATGATCCTTGAACCTGAAAGGATCCTGGAACTAGAGAGGATCCTGGGACAAGGGAGGATCCTTGGACCGGGAAGGATCCTTGGACCTGGGAGGATCCATGTACCTGGGAGGATCCTTGGACCTAGGAGGATCCTTGGACCTGGGAGGATCCTTGGACCTGGGAGGACCCTTGGACCTGGGAGGATCCTTGGACCGGGAAGGATCCTTGGACCTGGGAGGATCCTTGGACCTGGGAAGATCCTTGGACCTGGGAGGATCCTTGAACTGCATGCATTCCCAAATATCCTCCTGACGTGAAGTATCCCTAATCCTGATCCTGAAACACTTCTGAGGATCACTAATTCAAACAGAAGTGAGGATCACCAAACCCAACAGTAATTGAGGATCACAGGTCATTGAGAAATCCTCCCCTAACATGGCCGGAGCCCATTTTTTAGGATTTGGTAGTGGTTTTTTGGTTATGGTGTTTTAAACAATGTTGGGTTGTATTTTGAACAATAGTTTCTAGGATTATGGATCAAGGATCCTTAGACAATAGGTAGGATAATAGGTGGTGGAGGGATCCTCTGTTTGGGGGATGAAGCCACTTGTTATCCTGCCATCTCTTATTTCCTGCACTCTTAAGACCCGTTAACAATGGACACCCTTTGTCAACCCAAATGGAGGGGCCACGTATTGCTGGTAGAAATTTGGGTTGACAATTTTGACAACTTTTAAAAGGGTTTAACCTTTGTGAATAAATAAAACTTTAACTTTTTGGCTATTTCCCGTGTTATTATCCTTGTGAACTCTTTATTCTTCTATTATAGTTATCCACTCTGTTTGAATTTATCAAGTTTAATAAATCATGTTTAAAAATTTTAGGATATGATCAAGGATCAAATATCCTATAGTCGATAAACTCAGAAAAGTTATGCAACTCAAGGATCATTAGTTCTGTTGTCAAAGAATAAGGGTCACTTATATATATAATGAATAAAATAAAAAATGATCAAGGATCATACCTGAGAATCCAAGTTAGGATCCTAATCCTTTAATATTTATTATCAGGACAACCAAAAGACAAACCTTAGTAGAAAGTAAGGATCAAGGATCCTTAGTCGTTTAGCCTCAAAAACCTGAAATAGAATATAACTTGGGACTAAGCCAATATAAGAGGAAATTTAGGAACTGGGGACAAGCCCAACAATTCTGGGGACAAGCCCAATATACTGGGGACAAGCCCAAAGGATAACTGGGGATAAGCCCAAAGGATAACTGGGGACAAGCCCAAAGGATCTTGTGTAAACTGGAGTATGGCCCTCACTGGCGACTATCCAAACTTAGTGACATGAAAATGCCAAAACCTTAGCTAACGTGAAAACGTTAGAAACCTTAGGAACGGATGTATGGTACGTCTACCATTATACGTAGGATCCCGGATACAGCCAGTACAATGAAATTGTCAGCCCCTAAAGCGAGTACTGGTCCCATTGCAATGAACTGTACCAGGATCATCGTGCGCTGCTGGCGATACTGGGGACAGGCCCAAATAACTGGGGTCAAGCCCAAATAAGTGGGGTCAAGACCAAATAAATAGGGTCAAGCCCAAATAACTGGGGTCAAGCCCAAATAACTGGATACCTCTGTGGATACTCAATCCTTTGTTAAGGATACCTAAACCTTCTTGCAAAACTCAGAATCAAGTGAAAGGAGGATAAAGGATCCAGGATCCTTATCCTTATATTTAGGATAATTAAAGAGTGAAATAGTTTAAGATTAGATCATTACCAAAATGAGGATCCTCTGTCTTGTAAGGATCCTTTAAGGATACTTGTTAGCTAAGGATCATGAATCCTTATTACATGAAGTATTTCTTCAAGTGGACAGCATTCCAAGCTCTTGGTAGCAAATCACCTTCCATTGTTAGCAATCGATATGCCCCCTTTCATGCTTTAGCTTCAATCAAATAAGGGCCTTCCCACTTTGGTGCTAACTTCCCATCAGCAGGATTGGTGGTATTCTGAAATGCTTTCCTTAATAGCATATCACCAACTTGGAATTTCCTGATCCTAACATTCTTGTTGTAAGTTCCAGCCATCCTTTGTTGATAACTGGCCATCCTTATCCTTGCCAAATCCCTGAGTTCTTCTATAGTATCCAAGTCTTGAACCAAGTTTTCAGCATTTTCTTCAGGATCACGGATGCTTGTTCTTGCAGTAGGAAGCACCATCTCTGTAGGGATCACTGATTCTGGTCCAAATACTAAATAGAATGGACTTTGGCCAGTAGCATTCTTGGGAGTTGTCCTATCAGCCCAAAGTACGTAAGGTAGTTCTTCTGCCCATTTTCCTTTCTTGGATCCAAGCTTCTTCTTCAAATTGTTGATGATGATCTTGTTGGATGATTATGCCTGACCATTAGCTTGTGGGTGGACTGGTGTTGAGGTTATCATCTTAATCCCCCAGCTGTCACAAAAGTTAGTAGTCCTACTCCCAATAAATTGGAATCCATTATCACAAATAATTTCAGAAGGAATACCAAATCTAGTAATAATATTTCTTTTAATAAAGGATATCACTTCTTTTTCTCTGACTTGAGCAAAGGCTTCAGCCTCTATCCACTTGGAGAAGTAATCAGTCATAGCAAGCATGAATACTTTTCCACCAGGTGCCTTAGGGAGCTTACCAACTATATCCATTCACCATCTCATGAATGGCCAAGAAGATGGTATAGGATGAAAAAGCTATGCTGGTTGATGAAGGATATTACTATGTCTCTGACAAGGATCACACTTCTTGGCATATTCCACAACATCCTTCTTCATAGTAGGCCAATAGTATCCAGTCCTCAGGATCCTTGAGAATAATGCTCTGCCCCCGGTGTGGTTTCCACAATCTCCTTCATGAAAATCCTTTAGGACTTCTTGGATTTCAGGATCCTCAATGCATCTTAGATATGGTCCTGCAAGAGATCGTTTATATAACATGTTATTCAATATTGTGAATTGAGATACCTTGATTTTGAAAGCCCTGGGGTTTTCTCCTGTAGGAATCTCTCCATGTTGTATGTATCTCATGATTGGAAGGATCCATGATCCTGAATAAGATTGAGTATCATCACTAGGGATGATTGCAGAATCCTCTCCTATATACATGGCTACATGATCCTCGATAGCAGGGGTTAGGATGTGGATTATAGGGATCCTGATATCCTCTTCAAGGATGATCCTAGATTAGCTAATGCATCAGCCTCTGCATTCTCTTCCCTTAGTACCTGTGTCAAACTAAAGGAAACAAAAGAGAGTGCCAATTCTTTGACTATCTCTAAATATTTGATTAGCTTTTCACCTTTAACAGCATAGGATCCATTAAAGTGATTAGTAATTAACAATGAATCCACATGTACCTCAAGATACCTGATCCTCATATGCTTAGCGATTTGCAAACCAGCTATTAAGGCTTCATATTCAGCCTCATTATTAGTAGTTTGGAACTCACAAGCTATGGAGTGGGGTATTATGTCCCCCTGTGGCGACTTTAGTAGTATTCCAAGCCCTGTTCCTTTGACATTGGAGGCTCCATCAGTGAAGAGTATCCAAGGATCCTTAGTTTCTTCTAGCTGTTGGACTTCCAACTCAGCTTCTTTTTGCAAGTCACTACTAAAATCTGCCACAAAGTCAGCTAAGGCTTGGGATTTGATGGCAGTCCTTGGTTCATATCTTATATCATATGCACTAAGCTTCACTGCCCACTTTGTCATCCTTCCTGACATTTCAGGTTTCCTGAGAAAATTCTTAATTGGAAAATTAGTCTTAACAATAATGGCATGAGTTTCAAAATAATGTCTTAATTTAGTAGATGCCATAATTAATGCGAGGATAAGTTTTTCTAAATGTGAATACCTGGATTCAGCATCAAGCAAACTCTTACTTACATAATAGACAGGATGTTGTGTACCTTCGTGATCCTTAACAAGGACCGCACTTACTGCTTTAGAGGATACCGCTAAATACAAGGATAATATATCCCCTTTTTCTGGTTTCATCAAGGCAGGAGCTAAGGATAGGTAATCCTTAAGAGCTTTAAGAGCATTTTCATGCTTTTCAGTCCACTCAAATTTCTTGTTCTTCCTCAAAATGTCATAGAATTCCTTGCATTTTTCTGAGTATTTGGATATGAATCTGTTCAAGGCTGCTATCCTACCTGTTAGCCTTTGCACATCCTTAGCATTGGCAGGAGATTTGATATTCACAATAGCCTTGATTTGTTCTGGACTTTCTTCAATGCCTCTTTTTGTCACCATATAGCCTAGGAATTTACCTGCTTTAACACCAAAGTGACACTTGGAAGGATTTAGTTTCAGATTAAATTTATCAAGGATATTGAATGCTTCCTCCAAGTCTCTAAGGTGATCCTCAGCTTTTTTGAACTTAACCACCATGTCATCTATATAAACTTCCATAGTGTATCTAATTTGTTCCTTGAACATCATATTGACAAGCCTTTGATAAGTAGCACCTGCATTCCTTAGTCCAAATGGCATAGCAATATAACAATATATACCATTTTGGGTCATAAAGGCTGTATCCTCTTGATCAGATGGTTCCATCTGAATTTGTTGAAATCCAGATGAAGCATCCATAAAAGTCAACAACTCATGACCCGCGGTAGCATCCACCATGGAGTCAATGTGGGGTAATGGGAAAGGATCCTTGGGACATGCCTTGTTTAAATCAGTAAAATCGACACATACCCTCCACTTTCCATTTTTCTTTTGTACAACAACCACATTGGCTAACCACCTTGGATACTTAACCTCTCTTATCATACCTGCCCGAAGTAGTTTATCTACCTCTTCCTGGATAATAGCATTCCTTTCAGGTGCAAACTTCCTCCTCTTCTGATGTACAGGCTTGAATGACCTGTCAATGCCAAGCTTATGAGTAATTATATCCTTAGATATACATGTCATATCCTCATGCTTCCAGGCAAAGGTGGTTTTCCTCCTCTTAAGGAAGGATACTAGATCTTGTTCAATGTTGCTGAGGATCCCTGATCCTATGAAGATGATGGATTCAGGATCATGGGGATCCATAAGGATTTCTTTCACATCCTGTTCTCTTGCCTCCAAGACATCTCTTGGAGGATGCTTTAATTGCTATTGCTCCCTTGGTCTCGAGGCCAGCTTCATTGATGATGTGTAGCAATTCTTAGCTTCTTGCTGGTCACTCTCAATTTTCACCACCCCCCCCCCCCCCCCATGGACTAGGAAGCTTCACGCACTGACGATAAGTAGATGGGACTGCCTTCATGTCATGTATCCATGGCCTGCCAAGGATAACATTACAACAAGAAAAGCAATCTATAACACAAATTTTTTGATAAGAATGGAGTCCTTCAATATAGATGGGGGGGGTTGATGTCCCCCAATGTGTTTTTGGTCTCTCCGCTGAATCCCACAACTACTGAGGATCTTGGGACAATGTCTGATTCAGGGATGTTCATATTCTTGAGGACATCAAGCTGAATAATGTTTACCGAGCTTCCTCCATCTATCTGGATCCTACGAACAAAATGGTTAGAAATAAATAGAGGAATAACAAGACCATCATGATGAGGATCCTGCACATCAACACGATCATTCTCATCAAAAGTTATAATTTTATCCTATGTGACAGTGGAGGTCCGGATGGGTTTGTCTCCATTATCCATCTTGGTTTCCTTGGCATGTCTTTTGGCTACTGAAAAGGAAGTACCACAAATGTCTGATCCACCGGATATGAAGTTTATAACTTGTGCATCTGCTGGAGGAGCAGGAGCCTTTTCTGGGATCCTTTCAGGATCCTGGATCCTTGACTTCTTTCTTCCCAAAAGCTCCTTCAAGTGCCCCTTGCTTAACAAATAACCAATCTCTTTTCTAAGTGAAATACACTCTTCAGTGAGATGCCCGAAATCCTCGTGATATGCACACCATTTGGATTTGTCTTTTGTTGCAGCTGGTTTATCACTTTTTCTTGGCCACCTAGCTTTCTCACCTAGATTCTGCTTTGCGAGAATTAGCTCATTGTTATCAACAGAAAAACAGTATTCAGAAATTGGAGGATAATCCTCATCATCCTCTTCTTGCTCTACTGCATGAACATTCTGGTTATCAGACTTGTTGTAGGATTTGAACTTGTTATTCCTGAAGTAGGATCCTTGCTTTTCCTGTTTTGAGGATCCTGCCAATCTTTCCTGGATCCTCTTATCATCCTCTAATCGGATGAATCTAAGGGCCCTGGTTCTCACTTCATCAAGATTCCTGCATGGGGTCATAACAAGATCATCATAGAATAATGAATCCCTAAGCAAACCCATTTTAAAGGCTTCAAGAGCCGTAGCTATGTCTAGGTTAGGGATATCTAAGGATTCTTTACTAAACTTAGTGATGTAATCTCTAAGTGATTCATTTTGACCTTGTGTTACCCTATATAGGTCACTAGTTAATCGTTCAAATTTTCTACTACAAGAGAATTGACTATTAAACAGATTAACTAGATTAGCAAATGAAGTAATAGAGTAAGGGGGAAGACTTAGCAGCCATTTAAGAGCTGATCCTGTGAGTGTGGATCCGAAACCCTTGCATAGACATGCTTCTTTTAACCTCTCCGGGATGGGGTTGATCTCCATCCTTTCCCTGTATTGAGCTACATGCTCCTCTGGATCCATTGAACCATCATATAGCTTCATAGTTGGTATCTGGAATCTTTTGGGTATCTCAGCATCACAAATAGGTGGTGCAAAACGAGATATCATGTGGCTACCATCTGCAATTTCAGGAATGTGTTTAACCACTCCTGGAACGCTAGATATCATATCCTTAAGCTTCTGTAGCTCCCTAGCCATAGCCTGGTTGATACCTGTATCTTGTATAGAGCCATGGTTAGTGTTATAAGAATTATTAAAAGTGTTACCTCCCATTGGATTCAAGTTTGGAATTGCAGATGTGAATCCATATTGACGGGATTACGGTATGATTGAAGGACCAGAGGAAGCAATGGTCTGCATTGGTATGAAGTCTCCTTGATGAACATCCGAGTTTGGAGGCTGCATACTTCTTAAGAATCCTTGATCCTGAAAGATGTTGGATCCTTGATGCTGAGAGGATCCTTGAACCTGAAAGAATCCTTGGGGCTGAGAGGATCCTTGAACCTGAGAGGATCCTTGAACCTGGGAGGATCCTTGGACCTGAAAGGATCCTTGGGGCTGAGAGGATCCTTGAACCTGAGAGGATCCTTGAACCTGGGAGGATCCTTGGACCTGGGAGGATCCTTGAACTGTGTGCATTCCCAAATATCCTCCTGACCTGATGAAGGATCCCTGATGCTGAAAAGAGGATCCCGATGGTTGAAAACAGGATCCTTGAGGCTGGAAGTGAGACCCAAAGGCTTGACTCATAGTTGTTGTTCCATAACGCCTTCCTGATGGTCCACTCTGATACTGGATGTTCGGAGCTGCAGTTTGCAAGGCGGTTATAGCCGGAGTGTCAAAATCCAATGACCTTGGTATCAGAGGGGAATGATCCTCCACTGATTTCTTCTGTTTCTTGATATCACCAATCTCCCGGAGGATCCTTTCATTGGTTTTGTCCTGCTCTTGTATGCGATCCTTCATCTGCAAAATCAAAGTAAAAAGACCACTATTAGTAGGATTAGAGGCAATAGAAGAAGTTGGTGGTTTTGGAAAAATTAGGCTTTGTTTCTTTGCAGCATTTTCAGCATTCTTCTGGGATCCAAAAGGTGGTGGAGGCAAAGGTGGAATGCCCTGTGAAGAACTGATTGCCGACATAGAGCTTGATGTGTTCTTTGCTGAAGAAGCCATCTGCTTGGTTGTGATGAACGGAAATGATCACAAAAACAAGAGTTTCTTAGGAATGAAGCACTAATTGCCCCACGGTGGGCGCCAAACTGTTTTGGTCAAAAATCAAGCAAAGATAATGCAACCAAATCTTTTGTAGAGAGGTATGATGCTTGAATCAATGAACAATATTAAGGATCACTCAGAAATGTAATGAACAAATGACACAGAGATTTATACGAGGAAAAAGCCCTTGATCAAGATTTGATCTCCGGCATAAAAAACCTCGGGTGATGGAAACTACCGATCACCAACTAAGATTAAACAAAAGTAAGTTTACAATTCGGGATGATAACAAGCTTGTTACAAGGATCACTAGTGTGCAATGTGCAAAAAAGTGTATGAAATCGCCAAGTATTGCTTGAGAGCTGACTGAGAGCTGTTACGAGGGTGTGTGTGTATGCCAAAATTAGCTAAGTGTTCTACTCCAGCTTGTTATCCCCATTTTAAATTAGAAAATAACTAGTCTAACTAACTATCCGCAATTTGTGCACTCTCCCCACGATCTCCATAACGTTCACAATGGTCAAGCACGTGCGGAATATTGAGGGAATATACCCCAGGAATTTCGGTGAAACTTGGTCCATGCTCTCGTTCCTGCAAAACAAGTTTACGTACAAGGAAGACAATTGTTAGTAGTAGGATAACAACTGTTAGTGCATATGTCTGTTGACTTCATCTTATGTCTAGGGTCTTAATATGTCATGATTGTATAGTACAGGGGTCAAATTGTAAGTTTAAGTTTATGTTTAAGGGGTTTCTCTTGAAGGTGGTACATGTCAAGTTCAAGCGAAACCTGATGATTAGGGTTCGCTTGAGACTGGTTCAAGAGAAACCCAGGGCCTATATATAGGGGCTAGTTGTTTCTCATTTGGAATAGTCCCATAGTTCTGGTGCTGAACTGCTGTTGGATTTTCAAGTCAATATTTGAATGAGAAACAGTGTTTAAAGTGATATTCTTCTGTTTTCTACTCCATTCTCTTTGATTCAATCTGTTTGTGTGTTTCCGCCACATAAACAGTGGTATTTTGACTCAGATTGACTCATTTGATCGTCAATATCGATCCTACAATTGGTATCAGAGCCAGTCATGAGCCAATATACCTGAATCAAAGCATTTTTCTACACAAAATCTGATTTTTGGACTTTTACACAGACAAAATGGACTGAATTTTGGACAGTGTGTGTAAAACTGAGTTTTAACAAACCCTTGAGAATATCAGCTTAAAATTCGAAGTAAAACTTGTAAAAATGGCCTGAAAACCTGGTTTCACTTGAACGAACAGTTGGGTTTCTCTTGAAAAAGTGGTGTTGTTTGAAGCGAAACTCAGGCTTTCACTTGAATATTCAGGTTTCGCTTGAATTTGTGAGGTTATTTCAAGAGAAACCGACTATTGTTGTAGTTTTGCTTGAAACTAGCTTTCACTTGAATATTCAGGTTTCGCTTGAATTTGTGAGGTTATTTCAAGAGAAACCGACTATTGTTGTAGTTTCGCTTGAAACTAGCTTTCGCTTGAATATTCAGGTTTCGCTTGAATTTGTGAGGTTATTTCAAGAGAAACCGTCTATTGTTGAGGTTTCGCTTGAAACAGACTATTGTTGTGGTTTCGCTTGAAACCAGCTTTCGCTTGAAATATTCTGAGGTTTAGCTTGAACTTTGCTGAGGTTTCGCTTGAAGTACACATTTTGCTTGAAAATTGTTTTCTTCTTGAAAACTGCTTTTGCTTGAGTATAGCTGATTTCTTAGAAAAGTCCATAGTGTTCGTGATACTGTTCGATCGTCTGATTTTGTGAAAAGTGTGTGTTTGAAAACGTGAAATTTTGTATTGTTTGAAAATCTGTCTTTGAAAATCTTTCAATAACGAAACATGGATTGTGAGTCGTCTTTCGGATATGGTATGCGTGTTCAGAATCCAGCAGATATTGCACAGAAGAAATTTGACAGTTTTACGGGTATCAAGGGAGAATCTACAAAAGAACTGATTGATAGATATTGCCATCTAGTTTTGGAAATGGGGAGATTGAAGATAACCAAGGCTAATGAGGTGTGGATTGATAAGTTGGTGAATGCTTTACCAAAGGATGTGTGGGGTACTTATTTGCTGGAGTTGAAAAACAATTCAAATTTTGCTTATTTGAATCTTAGTGCATTCGTCGAGAAGATTGAAGCTCAAGAACTTGAGTTCCAAAAGATTAGAAAATCGAAGTCTGATTCAGGAGAGAAGTGTTTAAACTGTGAAAAATCTGAATCAGACAATACCAAATTCTTGAAGGATTTGGAGAGTTTGACATTGGAAATCAAGAATTTGAATAATAAGAAGAAATCTGATGATAAACAGATTCTTGAACTGCAGGAAAATTATGAGAAATTGAAATCTGAAAATGTCAAACTGTTAAGTGATTTGAACAGTTTGACATTGAAAAACGAGATTTTGAAAGAAAAAGAAAAAGATTTTGAAAATGAAAAATTGAAAAAGATTTTCAAAGTCAAATGAAGATTTTAGAAGATGAAAAATCTGTTATTTTAAAAAATAATCTTGAAAAACAGATTGAAATAAATTCTAATCTTCAGAAAATCATTCGGCTTGAAAATGAAGCTGAAAAAGCTCAGATTAAAATCAAAGGGCTTGAAGAAAAATTGAAAGGTTTTGAGACTTCGTCATCAACACCAGATTATCCATGTCCAAAACCGATCAATTCTGATCCAATAAGTGACAATGTCACAAATTTTGACAAAGTCAAAATTGAAGATTGTGATGAGAAAACTGATGATGAAAATGAGAAAAATGAGAAAAAGAAAATATTTTTGAAATTAAAAGAAAAATTTCAAGAAACTGTTCTGCAATCAACTGAAAAGGGTGAATGCTCTATGCAAAAACCCTTGAAGAAGAAAGTAGAACAAAAACAAAAAGTAAAAAATTCAGAAAATGTTCAAAACAAGAATAAAAGCTCATCAGTTCAATCATCCAATCAAGATAAAAAACCACAAAAATTGAAAAACCAAAACTCACAAAAAGTTGGTGATATGTGGTGCAGGTTTGACCACAGTGCTTCAAAGATAAATCCAACTTTCAGGAGGAGTGATGATTACCACAAAGCCAGACAATGTTATGATCTGAGCATTTGGTGTAAAAGTGGTGAATGGTACGATAACAGAGTGTGCTACACTTGTGGTATTCAAGGACACATTGCTGTTAACTGCCAGAATCAGTGGTTTGAGACGAGGAGATGCTATAATTGCCAAATCAAATGTCACATTGCCAGAGATTGCCCAATGAGATCAATGGAAAGATCGAGGGCTGAATCTCAGAAAAAGATGAAGAAATCAGTCAAGGTCGAAGAAAAGCCCAAAGAACAGAAGGTGAAAGAACAGAAAGTGAAACTTTCACAAGGGCAGAAAGACCGACTGAGAAAGAAAAGGAAGAAAGCACGAGAGTATCTCGAAAGGATTTTGTCCTCGGATATAACAAGAAAATCAGATAAAAGTTCTGATAAATCGTCTTACTCTCTAAAGAATGACAAATCAAGCAAAACGAATTCATCAGATACAAATCTGAGGACAGAATGGTGTGTGAAGAAAGAACAAGTTCCTGGCGATGAATTTGTTTCTTCGAAAACAAAGGAGCCACGTGTTGGCGATGAATCTGACTCATCAAAGTCAGAAGAGCCACCAGTTGAGCAAAAAGGAGAGAATTATGTTCAGCCAATAGATGATATCAACTTTCCACCATTGCGGACTGAAAATTTTAAACAAAAAGATGGGAAAGTGAAAATTTCGAATCAGTTCTATTCTGAAAAGAAAGAATTTGATGTTGAAAAGGCTTTTAATAGCAAAGTAAAAAATATTTTTGGAAAAATGGTCGAGGGTAAGGTAAGAGGAGTTAAAGAATTTTATGAATCAAAAAGGTATTTTCAAAACACCCAAGGACCGTCAGGCTTGGGTGAATCTCTTTAACTGAAAAACCTGACTTGCCGGAATCGGCATATTTCTTGAGAAATTCACTCTGGTGATATTTCGACTTACAAGTAGTTAATCAAGGACATTAAGTTGTACTTGATTTAACTATCTTACAAGTGGTATGATTGTTGGAAGTTGTTTTTGTGATAAACCTACAAGTGGTTGAAAACAATGTAATGATAAAACCCCATGTTTGTGAAACGACAAACAAATCTAATTTTCCGGAAAAACCATTTTGATTAAAACAAACTTAAGTGTTTTGAAATCATAATGGGAAAATAGTTTGTTGTCAGGGGGAGTTCTGATTGTTTATGCCAAGTGGATGGCGAATTGAAGCGATTTGATATTATGTTGTCACTTTATCTGTACAGTTTGTTTTCAAATTTTCTCAGAAAATCAAAATTGTAACATATTTTTATTTTAGGGGGAGAAAATTTTTTTAAAAAATTAGAAAATTTGAAAAATTCAAAAACATTTGAAAAGTAAAAAATGAGTTTTGTTGTGAAAAAGAGGAAATGATAGTACATCAGTGGACTGTCACAGCATGCTAAAGAAATGGAAAGTTAAAATGTGATAAACGGTCAAAGATGTGACGATAGGCTCAGCTAGACTAGTAGATTTGCGATAACGATACAAACCTAAAGCAAAAAGCCTAGTTCTAGTGGGAAACATGGTCAAAAGCATAGTACTTAGTTTTGTCCTTCTTGATTGTGTGCCTTCTCAGTAATCGCTGATTGTCGAAAGACATAAAACTAGTTAAGTCTGTGAACCTTCACAACTTTGCTAAAAAGTCGCTGTGATTGTGCATTTCATTTTGCCAAGATTTAAACTTGTTTTATTTCTTTATTTTGTTTAATCATTGGACATCCTATGCGTATACGTGAGTATCGACCTGGATGTTATTGCCCAAACGTTCTGCTTTATTTTCTTTGGTGTTTCGTTTAAGCTTTGGACCTCCTCTGCGTATACGAGAGTATCGACCTGGTGGTTAAAGCCTAAACAACTTCAACTTGTTTTATTTTTCTTATTTTGTTTAAACATTGGACTTTCTCTGCGTATACGGAAGTATCGACCTGATTGTTAATGTTTAAACATTCTGCTTTGTTTTAGCACAATTCACAGTTGATAAAAGTTTAAAGGCATTACTTGAGTTAGTGTATTGCATGATGAGGGGATATGCTGAGATCGTGGGGTCCATAAGAACTTAGTGCATAATTAATATACCTTAACGTATCGATAAGAATTTCGAAAGTTTTTAGATTGAGTTTAAGTGGACAACAATATCGTCAATCTATGTGAATCGTTTAGAACTTAAAATGTTTAAAGCTTAATGGTGTTGATGATATGTCTCATAAAATGATATGATTCTCTTACACAAACTTACAAAAATATTGTCTGTATATATTTCTTTACTGCATTTCATTAAAAACAAAAATCTAAAAAGATTTTCGACAACTCATGTTGAAGAGCTGATTTTCAAAATCCCAAGTGCTAAACATTATGAATGATATTGGATTGGGAAAGTTTATTTGAGTTGAGAAAGGTTTTTGAAATGGATAATTGGATCATTAATTTGAAACCAATTTAATCATTTTAAATTCAAGTGGTAAGCATAAAGTTTATCTTACTGTTGGTTAGAGTATATGCAGGTATGCAGCTAGTGAATTCCAGACTGCAATCCTAGCTTGTCGAAACGGGGAGTTTGTAGACGTAAAAGCCAGGTTCCTGATCTTGTTGCTACGGAAAGCCAAGAGATGATCCTGAATTTGTGAAAGCTGTTAATGCTGAAAAGATAAAGAGTGCTATATCAGATTGTGATCTCGGAACAACTTAAGGGGGAGTCTGTTAGCAAAAGGAAGTTTGAAAAGTGAAAAAGCTAGACTCAGATTCTGGAGAATAGCTGTTAATGGTGTTTGAAGAAAATGTCAAATATTCTGGAAAGCGTGAAGACTGATTAAGACTGAAGTTTTGACATACTAACGTTTCGTACTGAAGACTCCGTCAACATCCAAGGGGGAGATTGTTAGTGCATATGTCTATTGACTTCGTCTTATGTCTAGGGTCTTAATATGTCATGATTGTATAGTACAGGGGTCAAATTGTAAGTTTAAGTTTATGTTTAAGGGGTTTCTCTTGAAGGTGGTACATGTCAAGTTCAAGCGAAACTTGATGATTAGGGTTCGCTTGAGACTGGTTCAAGAGAAACCCAGGGCCTATATATAGGGGCTAGTTGTTTCTCATTTGGAATAGTCCCATAGTTCTGGTGCTGAACTGCTGCTGGATTTTCAAGTCAATATTTGAATGAGAAACAGTGTTTAAAGTGATATTCTTCTGTTTTCTACTCCATTCTCTTTGATTCAATCTGTTTGTGTGTTTCCGCCACATAAACAGTGGTATTTTGACTCAGATTGACTCATTTGATCGTCAATATCGATCCTACAACAACAGTGATCCTGAATCCTGATCCTGCGACACCTGCTGAGGATCCTTAATTCAAATAGAATTGAGGATCCATGATCCTGGTAGCACTTGAGGACCCGTGATCCTTAGGATATTGAAAATCCTCCCCTAACACTCTCGAAGGATCCTGTCATTAGTTCTGTCCTGCTGCTGCATGTGTTCCTTCATCTGCAAAATCAAAGAATAAAGATCATTGTTAGTAGGACCAGAAGAAGCAGTAGAAGTTGCTTTTGAGAAAACGGGGGTTTGTTTCTTCGCAACATTCTCAGCATTCTTCTGGGATCCAGAAGGTGCAGGTGGCAAAGATGGAATGCCCTATGAAGAGGTGATTGCCGGCATGGAGCTTGAAGTGTTTTTTCCCTAGGAAGCCATGTGGTTGAAGGTAATGAACTGAAATGAATGAAATGAACAAAATTTCTCAGAAATGAAGCACCAATTGCCCCACGGTGGGCGCCAAACTGTTTTGGGTCAAAAATCACACAAGGATAATACAACCAAATCCGATTTTGTGAGGTGTGATGCTTGAATTAGTAAACAAATGTATGAACAATGTATGAATGAAATGAATGTTGGACACAAGGACTTATACGAGGAAAAAGCCCTTGATCAATGTACGATCTCCGGCACAAAAAACCTCGGGTGATGGAAACTACCGATCACCAACTATATTAAACAAACGATGTGTACAAATCGGGATGATAACAAGCTTGTTACAAGGATCACTAGTGTGCAAAAAGTGTGTAATCGCTAATAAGTTGTAGAGAGTTCTCGAGAGTAGTGTGTGTTGCTAATTATATCACTATCAAGCTTGTTATCCCCATTAAAAATAGAAATCAACTAAGCTAACTAACAATCCGAAAAAGATGCTAGCTTCCCACGATCTCCACAACGGTCACGAAGGTCATGCATGTGCAAAATTAGAAGGTATATTCCCCTGGAATCTCGGCAAGACCAAGTCCCACTCGAATACTCCTGCAAAACAAGTTCAAATATAATGGAAACAATTGTTAGTATAAGGATCATAATGGGGATCCTGGATCCTTAATCCTGCAACGTCTTCGGAGTATCCTTAAACCAAACTGAACTGAGAATCCGTTATCCTGGCTGCACTTGAGGATCCTTTATCCACAAATTGTGAAAATCCATCCCTAACGAAAAGTTATAGCATCAAGTGACTCAAAGTCAACAATGTCAAACTGATATTTTATAACGTGTTTAAGAAGCATGAGTTAAAAGGGATAACCTAGAAATTTGAGGGAAAGGAAATAAAACAAAAGCGCCCTTGAATCAAATATTTTTAAATACTCGGTATTTATTCTATATTGAAAGATAAATGCTTATTAAAATAAGTAATAAATAATATTAGGAGTTTTTAGATTTGTTACAACTCTATATCTAAAAATAATTACGTGTTAATCGTGCTTTAATTTATATACACCCATCTAAGAGTTTTTAAAAAGTATATATTTATTTAATTAAAATAAATGAATTTCAAAGTATAAGTTAAAGCTCTTAAAATTTCATATTTAGTAATGAGTTTTGGTTATATATTTTTTATATCAAATCAAATCAAACCAAACTAAATAATATATCCATAATATATTAGTTTTTATGTGTATTGTGTACATACTTCACTCAAAATTATCTATTTACTTTTTTTTTCAATTTTCAATTTTGATGGTATTTAAAATTTCAACATATAGTTTAAATAATTTAATATGATTGTGAGTCATCTTGATAATAAAAACATCTGTAATTATGCCTTGTACACATCTTGGAATCTCACAATATCTTTCACCATTTATTTTACATTCCCAGATAATTTGATTTTCTCATCCAAGTATGTTTTTTTTTTTTACTAAAATCATCACATCCTCTAGAGAAAGATAATTGACAGACGGATGGCCCTGCCGGTGAGTATCCGGCCACCTCATGATTGTGATCTAAATATATGTTTTAAATGTTAGTTCCTGATTGATTCCGACAGTGACACAGACACAGACACAGACACAGACACAGGCACATGCGTGGCGGTGGAGGTCATTTGTGACATTGACCGTGAAATCCGGTAGGGGGTCGACCGGAATTAGAGATGACGCAGGTTTCAAGTAGATCTGAGAAATCGGCCTTGCATGTCCTTAAGGCAGAAGTGAAATTTCATAGGTACCTTGTCTTTTTCCAGTGTATTTCGTTGTTGTTAGCGTCGGCGACAACCGGCCATGGAGTGTTTTTGTTGTTTTGTGCAGGCAAGCGGCAATGGTGGTGCTTGGTGGTTACCGGCGGCTGTTGCTTAGTGTGTGTAACGTGTGACGGAGAACAATGTCAACCTAAAAAAAAGCAACATAGAAGGGCATATTGTAATTTTCAATGATGGCACTTTTGTAATATTGATCGATGCACTGTAATGGCTCGCTGTTACCGTTACCTTGAATCCACTGTTCCTCAGTTATGTTATCAATTAATATAGTATATCAATATCAATATGAGTTTCAGTTTAAAAGACTTTTATTTTTTATTTTTTAATCTAATAGTTTGGTTTTTATATCAAATTAAATATAGTCGACTAACTCTATCCAAATTTATTGTTAATTTATCTTGAAAATACCAAATTACCATTAGCCTATTTATAAACTAGCTCAAAATTATGTTAACTAGTTGATTTTATGTCCGCGCGTTGCGGCGGGGACCCAATGACTGCAAAACGCGTGTTAGCAACGGCAAGCAGCTACCGAATATCAAAAAATAAATAAAAATGACATGGTAAGGATAGTCACTCCGTTCTAAAAAAAGATTTTAAATAACCTAATATATAATAATAGGACCCCACACGTCCTACACGTTGGAAATTCGGTTGTTTTCAGTTCAGTTATTTCGGTGCTAACACGTTAAAATATGGATGAGCTCGGTACCGGTAACGGCACCGAAAGTACCGATCCGGAAAATCATCGAAATTAGGTACCTGCACCGAAAATGCTCGGTACAATACGGTATGGTATTTGAAGGTAAAAATCAATAAATACAGGTATGGTGCTAGACCGGTGTTGAACTGAAAGTAACGATTCTGAAAACGCCAAAAGGTGGGTACCAAATTGGTGCCGAAAATGATTTGGTATAGTAAATTTGGTACCGATACGATACCGGTTTGATTACAGGATTTGATACGATTTGCTCATCAATAATCTAAATATCCAAGTTAATTTTACATGTTATAATTCATTTATTACAGAAAAAGACAAAAAAGGAAGCGAAATAAGTTGTGTATATAAAACCTCATTCAAATGAAATACAATTTACTTACTGTGTGTATGAAAAGTAATCTAAACGGTGCAATTACTTGCATTGTTACGTTGCTACAGGATTTTATGAAATCCCCAAAAGTGGGTACCGGTACTGAATATATCTGGTACGGTACAGTTCGGTACCGATCGATACTGGTACAACACCGGTATTTGAGGGTAAAAACCGGTGAATACCGGTGCCGAACCGATACCGAAAATACAACCGGTTTGCTAAATTTGATACTGGTACCGGTACCCGATACCATTTGCTCATCACTTAGTGATGTTACTATTGATTTAATTATATTTTTAATATATAGGCCCAAAAGTGTGTATCTGTATCAAATATACCTGGTACGGTACGGTTTGATAACGGTCGGTACTGGTACGGCACCGGTAATTGAGGGTAAAAACCGGTGAATATCGGTGTCGAACAGGTACCGAAAATACACCCGATTTGGTAAATTTGATACCGGTACCGACACTCGATACCATTTTTTTTTTTTTTTGGAAGGTGACTTTCTATGTACTGGACCAGTGGTCACCGGGTTCATGTCGAAGACAATCCCCCGTCAGCCCCGCACTCTCGGACGCGATGTTCGATCGGGCCCCGGCCGCCGCGCAAGCTGACTTCCGCCCGGAAACCATACTGCCCCCACACGAGAGACTCGCTGGGGTAACAGCTGGGTAAAACCGGGTTGCCCATTTGCTCATAATTATTATCATATAGTAATAGGTTATTATCATATATTAATATAAAGCTACTGTTCATATAGTAATTGAAATATTGAAAACACTAAGGATAATGATAATAGTTGTTTTATATGAATATATCCTAAGAATTTCAAATATCTAATGTGATCAGATGGATGGTATGAATTGTAAAAATACAAGATATATCAGATACTTAAAAATAGGTGCTGTTAAAAAAATCTAAGTTTCAGTTCTTAATTTTTTTTATATGTATCTATATATTTATATTTACAATTTAAGTTAACTAACTATGCAAAAAGGATATTTAAAATGACTAAATACACTTTAATTAAATGAACATTTATTAATTACAAAAGTTAATACATAGTTAAAAGAATATTTTAAAATTGACTTAACAAAATTTATAGTTGTCACATCAAAATTCATTTTTTTTTTAGAAAATATACTGATAACTGTGTGTATCAACAAATTACATTATACTTAATATAACCCGTGTCATGCACGGCTTTATTTAACCCCTACAATACCCGGGTTGCTTAAAAACATACTATTTTATTATTAAGTATTTAATATTATATTTATTCGACCCGTATAATCCACATGATTATAAACTATCACGTTATATTACAAAGTCAACTTCCGGACAAGAAGAATCTCTAGGTGGAATTTGGACAAATTCCATTGCTACCAACTCCTATTTGGTTAGGCTGATTCTAAACACCCCCCTCCTGATTATACCCCCCCCCCCCCCCCCCCCCCCTTGTGAGAGGAAAACTGCCGGTCCCATGCGGGCTCCACCTGTAAGTATGTGAGAGGAGATGGGTGTAAAAAGTAATTAGGGGAGGGGGGTTGTAGAAAGTAGCACCCATTTGGTTACTTTCATATACCCAACGTGTAAGCAAGCTTGCTTGAAACATAAGTGGATGTAAAAGTGATTTATGGTATAATGATTTGATGTGTATTATTTCATCTTTTTAAGAGCTTTAGATCCAGTTTAAACGTCCGCCTTGCTCCCACTCGACCTGTGTGGAATATTAACAATTATATTTATATAATTATGTATAATTTATAATCAGTTGTGTGAATATGTATAGGCTAGGCACATTGTAAACCCATAGGGCTCTCTTAACTTTACTCAGTTTAAAAGGATACCCTAATGAAATGCAGAAAGAATTATTAGACCATAAAATACTTTTAAGATATACTAATTCTAAGCACTAATTAGGGATGGGCATTTGGTACCGGTATCATACCCTACCGGGTATATTTGGTACCGGTATCTATTTTCCACGCTTTTTGGTACTGGTACCAAACCAGTATATTCGATACCGGTAACGATACCAATTTTCCCTGTTTTTTTGGTACCGATACCAGGTCAGTACCGAACAGGTACCGTACTCATATCTGGTAGTGCTAAATTCATCAAGGTAATCTATAATCCCCTTACTAACTAGTAAGTAACTAGTGGTCTAGTGTGGGATAAGCTCAGAGGAATGTGAGCTAGATTATGCCCAATGGGCTGAACATCATCCGAGCCCAGGTCAGACGTCTAAGCCCAACCGATCATCAGCCCCCTAGTTAATTTGAACATAATGTATAGTTCTAACTAGTAACAACTGCTAATTTAATATACTTAATTAATTAATACCCATTACCTTGCATAAAACGTTAATACCCTTGTCTGAGTGACACTAGTTACTAAATAAATTTATTAGAACAATGTTGATACTATATTTCCTCCCATTTCTTCATCTGAAAAAATAAAAAAACTTATAATCTGAAAAAAAAAACCGACCTGTGGAGTTTGTCGATGGAGGATGCGGCTGAGGAAGGAGGATGCGGCTGAGGAAGGGTGGGTGTCGGCTGGTGTAGTTGGAGAATTCTAGGGTTTGTTTTTTAGAGGTGTTGTGTGTTTTGAGTTTAGAAGAGGTAAGAAGAGTGTGTTTCATGTCCCCACCAAAAAGATGTGGTGTAGACAGTTTTTAATGATTTCACTTCAAGAAAACAAACAATCTGCAGACTCAAACGTCTACGCGTGGTCTATATGGGGGCAGACATAAGAGCTCAGGAATAGCTTTTTATAAAAAAAAAAAAAAAAAAAAAAAAAAAAAAAAACCCTCTTAGTGTAATTATAGAAACGGAGATATGGAAATGGATGTGAATGATCTTAAGAAGCAATTTCAAATCTTTATAAAGCTATGTAAGTTGAAAAGGAATTGATAAATCCTCTAAAAATATGTGCTTTAGAGCATTCACACTCCTTCCATCATTTCTACTCTATAATTACATTAAAAACATTACATTTTCTCTTCTTTCAATTAAATAATATTTTTTATACCTTTATCATTACATTTTCCTTCTCATTCACTTACAAACACTTTCAAAATATATTAAAAAACAATTATAGAAGGTTAATACTGTCCCTTCAAATATACAGATAAACAGTAACATTTTCTCTTTCCTGTACTCACAACTAGTTACAACCACTTTTTATAATATAAAGTAAATTACAAGTTTTGTATTTTATGTTTACACCAAATTATAGGCGGTGTCATTTGCCTTTAAAATTGACGGGTTTTGTACTTAATGTTTCAAAATCTTGCACGGTATGTCCTTTGAGCCTAACCCAGTTTATTTTATTTTATTTTTGTTAAAAATGGTCATGTGCCATGCACATGAGGGCATTCTTGTCATTTGACAATTCCAGGGGTTATTATATAAATAATATATAGATTGGGTCTGTTTTGTAAAAATAAAATTTTTTTTTACCTCTTTCTTCTGCACTCTCTCTCTCTCTCTCTCTCTCTAACTTTCTCTCCCTCTTTCTTCTCTCTCTAAGCTCTCCACATTCTCTCTATAAAAAACCACTGCCAGAGTGGTGGGTTTAGCGGTGGTGGGTGGTGAATTGTGGGGGGTCTAGAGGTGGTGGGAGGCGTAAGGTGGTGGGTGGGTGCGATGGTGATGATGGGTGGCGGTGAAGGAGGTGTACGGTGGCGGGTTGTGGATGGTGAAGGTGAGTTTGCAGGTGGTGGTGGCCGGAGTAGTGGGTTCTAGATGGTGATGGTGTATGATGAAGGTAAAGTTTGGATGTTTTTAGGTTTTGTTATCTAATTCAACTACTTTTTGTTGTTGTTTTCTTTATGCTTTTAATGGAATTGGCTCGTATGTGTATGATATTTATTGCATCTGAATTAATTCTGATTACCTTTTTAAATTTTGGTGATTTGGAGATTTGGTGATCACTTTCTTGAAATTGAATTTTACTTTTGGTGCCACTAGTTTACACTCTAGTAGTTATGTTTAATGGGGTGTTTGCAGGTGGTGATGGCCGGAGTGGTGGGTTCTGGATGGTGAAGGTGGGTTAGGCGGTGGTGGGAGGTGGTGTTAGGGGTGTTGCAGGTGGATTGATGTTGAAGATATGTAGAGTTATAAATTATTTTTGTTTTATTTTTTAAAATGATATTAAATAAATGGGGTAAAAAGACTAAAATACCCCTGGGTGACAAGATTTAACAAAAAAAAATAAACCGGGTTAGGCTCAAAGGACATACCATGCAAGATTTTGAAACATTAAGTACAAAACCCGTCAATTTTAAAGACAAAGGACACCGCCTGCAATTTGGTGTAAACATAAATGACAAAACTTGTAATTTACTCTATAATATAAAGAGTACAAAAGATGTGAATCCACTTATATAAAAATAAATCATGTGTAGCTTTGATCTACTTATATAGAGTTTTCTACAAAGAACCAACACCGCAAAACTAGATTTGGAAGTTTGACCATTAGTTATTTGGTGATCCGTTAGCTTTGATCTCTTTTTAACAGTTAATTTCACTTGTCCAAATTTGAACCTGATCTTTTATCAAAGAGGTTTTTGCCTCTTTCACCATTAGTTAGCTTTGACATCCTAGATTTCTACTTTCTTATAGGTCCCTCATCTCGTAGAATTTAAAAGTCATCTCTTGCAAAAGCAAAAATTCATTAGCATATTATCATCGTCATCAGGATCAATTATTGAATGAGAAGATGCGAGATTGTGAGCTTAATTGTTAACTATCACCATATTATACACTTCTTTATATCTATTTCCAATACCACCTTACTACCTTCGTGAAATAAGTTGGTGATCATTGTCAATTTGTCATATTAGTGTGTTAAAAACAATGGTATAATGATGAATGATATCAAACAACAAAATATGAACACGAATATAGCAACAAAACAAAGTGACAAAACTCTTATTAACCCAAACCGAAAAGATTTACCCCCCAAATATCCCAATGATCTTACAAATGTAAGATCTGAACAATACAAAAGATACCAAGAGTCTTGATGATCATCAACAGATAATCATCTATACCAAACAACCACAATAATATCTCGAACACAGGTGAGAGATACAGAGATGCAACAACTCGCCACAACTCCTAAAAAACTATACAGAGAAAAGTGAGAGTGAACAAATGAACAGGGAGAATGAATGAAGCTTCCTGAACCAGGCTTTTATATCTGGGAATAACAATTTTACACTTCAGTCCAAAAGTTTCACCAAAGATGATCGCAGTCCCTTATAACTTTCATAAAACCCCTTAAACTAACATACCTAATACAACAACCTCAACAACCATAATAATCAGTGAAAGAGCCCAATAATAAGAGCCCAAATAAATAAACATAATGTCAGCCCAATATGAATGAGAAACAAGCCCAATATATTTCAACATTCCCCCTTCATTCATTTGGCTGAAAAGAAATCCACCAGACCCAATTTTTCACAAAACAACTCATGAACATTAACACTCAATCCTTTAGTAAAAACATCTGTAAGTTGATTCTCAGAATCAACCTCTTCATTTCCTATAAAACCATTAGATGTTTTTTCTCGCAAGAAAAACAAATCTATTTCAAAGTGTTTAGTTCGTTCATGGAAAATAGGGTTTGCTGCAATTGAGATAGCAACACTGCTATCACAATACAATTTAATAGGAAGTTTACAACTTAAATTCAACTGATTTAAAACATTCACAATCTAAAGAGGTTCACAAGTCGCTGAACACATGGACCTGTATTCAGCTTCTCCAGTAGATCTCGAAACAGTGCTTTGTTTCTTGCTTTTCCAGGAGATCAAAGTTTCACCCAGAAAAACACAAAAACTTGTAACTAATTTCCTGGTAACCAAACACTTAGCCCAATCTGAATCAACATAACACACCAAATCCAAATTGCGACTTTGTTTAAACATAAGACCCTTTCCAGGACTCAACTTCAAATACCTTAGCAACCTTAAGGCAACTTTAAGATGGCTTTCTAATGGACTGTGCATAAATTGACTAAGGTATTGAACAACATAACAAATATCAGGACGAGTCAAAGACAAATATATCAATTTTCCTATTAACTTTTGATAACCAGTGACATCAATAAGTTTTTCACTATTAGCTTCATTTTTGAATTAACAATATGACTCAATTATATCAGAGTATTCACAAGTTTACAACCTAGATACCCAAACTCACTAAGCAACTCCGAACAATATTTTCTTTGACTTAAACACAACCCAGACTGATTATACACAACTTCTATTCCCAAATAATATTTAAGTGTACCTAAGTCTTATATTTGAAATTTATCACTAAGCATACCTTTAACATTAGCAATTTCAATATTACTATTGCCAGTTATTACTATGTCATCAACATATACTAACAAAATAACAAATACATAATCTTTAGACAGAGTAAACAATGAATGATCACAAACACTTTGTACAAAACCAACACTTAATAACACATTTGTAAGGTTTTCATTCCACTTTCATGGAGCTTGTTTCAAACCATACAACGAGTTTACCAGTTTACACACTTTATTTTCATTTTTTGAATAATAACCTTATGGTAACGACATATATAAATCTTCAGAATTGGACCCATATAAAAAAGCGTTATTAACATCAAGTTAAAACAAAGACCAACCATTTTGAATAGCCAAACTTAAAACACATCTAACAGTAACCATTTTCATAACTGTAGAAAATGTTTCTCCAAAATCTATACCTTCATGTTGATTATAACTCTTAGCAACTAATCGAACTTTATATCTTTCTACCTCACCATTAGCTTTATATTTTATTTTATATATCCATTTACAATCTATTGGTTTTCTACCTTTAGGTAAATCAACAACTTCCCACGTCTTATTTCTATGTAAAGCTTCCATTTCAAGATTCATAGCATCAATCCACTTTGAATCTTTGGATGCTTCACTATAGGACCTTGGTTCATTAGACTTATTCAAACTACTAGTGAAGCACAAATTTTCAGTCGACAAACAATTATAACTCACAACTTTATTAACATCATATTTAACTGAACTATTTAAAACATAATCATCAAAACGTTTAGGCAAGACAGTACTTCTAGAAAATCTCCTAAGACCTGAAACGGTCCCCTCAGACGGGTTGATCTCATCAGTTGGTACAACAGTGTCCTCTGCCCTGCCAGACTCCTCCCTAACACTACTATCTACACTAGAACCTAAGTCATGCCTTGACTCTACATAACTAGGAGTGGCAGATGTAGAGGGAACTGGTTGCTGATCATCACTATTAGTACTATGAGAATCAGTAATGCCCACTTCATCATCGGGATTGTGAGAAACTTCAGACGTAAACATTTCATATGAGTCAAAAAAGTTAATATGATTTAATGTTTTATCAAAAACAATTTGTTCATTTATCAGTTTAGACTTGAACGGTTACACATGTTCATAAAACTTAACATCTCTAGAAAAAAAAGATTTTTTTTTCTCATCTAAACTCCAAAGTTTATAACTTTTTTTTGTATTAGAATATCCAGCTAACTAATTAAGGTCTGTGAGGTACCTTCACCTTGAGTCATGATAACAACACACAAGCAACAAACCAACAGATGTTATTAAGAAAATAACAAACACTTATGAGACAAATAGAAACAATATCCTAAGGCGAAGCTGAGTCAGGGACCAGATTCCAGGTTCGTCACTCAATGGTGCCTGGACAAGCCTTTACTCAGGAGCCACAACTAACTTAATAGACCTAAAACACAACAACTGAAAAACAAGAATAACAAATAACAACAACAATAAGATCTGTAAACAACACAGAATGTAACCACAATACAGATATAAACCAAACAAGAAATAATACAACAAATACAGACAATGCAACAAGTAGCAATTAGACTCGATCAAGTGCCGCCCCGACTAGTCCAGTAAACAGGGGATGCCTAGACGCAGAGATAAGATGATGCAGAAACAAAAATTAAAAGAGATAAGAGATAGGAACGATCTTACAGTGGGTACAAAAACTTCAAGAATTATCAGATTAGTAGTTTTCAAGAACTACTAGATCTGTTACAGCAACAATCAGATAACAAAATCTTGAATACACAGCGAATGAAAACAAACGATCATCAATCGGAGCACTGTGGCTCTGATACCATGTTAAAAAACAATGGTATATTGATGAATGATATCAAACAACAAAATATGAACATGAATATAGCGACAAAACAAAGTGACAAAACTCTTATTAACTCAATCCGAAAAGATTTACCCCCAAATATCCCAATGATCTTACAAATGTAAGATCTGAACAATACAAAAGATACAAAGAGTCTTGATGATCATCAACATATGATCATCTATACCAAACAACCACAATAATCTCTCGAACACAGGTGAGAGATACAGAGATGCAACAACTCGGCACAAACCCTAAAAACTATACAGAGAAAAATGAGAGTGAACAAATGAACAGAGAGAATGAATGAATCTTCCGGAACCAGGCTTTTATATCTAGGAATAACAATTTTACACTTTAGTCCAAAAGTTTCACCAAAGATGATCGCAGTCCCTTATAACTTTCATAAAACCCCCTGAACTAACATACCTAATACAACAACCTCAATAACCATAACAATCAGTGAAAGAGCCCAATAATAAGAGCCCAAATAAATAAACATAATGTCAGCCCAATATTGTAGCAACCCTCTTTTTGGGAAGTCAAAGTACAAGTCAAAGTCAAAGAAAGAAAAGATTGCTAATTGCGATCTGTCACTCCTTGCTTAACTACTGGCTGTGTCTCTTGACTTGTAATCGAATTCTATCATTTGTTTACTTTAGTTGTATTATGTGGAGTATCTATTAATAATCGAGGTTCAATCGCAATTTTAATCGCTAGTCGACTTATCGCTATCGCATCGCAACTCCAATTATGTGATTTGGATATTGTTTTACGTGTGTGTGCTATTATGTGTTACTTGTTCATGTTGTGTTTATGTTGAGGTGATTAATCGCAATCGCAACTCTATCGCAACGCAATCTAATCGCAAATGCTAAACGCAAGTTATTTATAGTGATTGTATGTTAGATATAGCAGTTAGGTTATTTGTGTAAATAATGGATAATACTATCGCATGGCTCACTCGAAATGCATCGCAACGCTCCTCACACAAAATGAAACGTCGAAACATAACCCGTCAGAGCCACTCGATCGAATGACCATCCGATCGGATTGCCATCCGATCGAAGTGTCATCCGATCGGTAAGCTATCCGACACCTGTTCCTACTTTCCCTTTTTTGGCAACCTAGACAGCTCTCCCTCACTCGACTAGCACGCTCAAGGCCTTCTTTCTCTCGATTTCTCGCGATTCTTGTAAGTTTTCAACTCAAATCTTGTACTTCTATGATCTACACGCACTTCTTCCTCATTTTCACCTTTGAATCTTAACTTTTAACCATGAAATCAACGGATTTGAGGTGTTTTAGGATGAGGTCATCATGGAGTTCTTATGAACTTCAAGATTTGGCTTCATTCCACCAATAACAACTCAGATCTGAAGGATTTCCACATGATTTCACAACGACTTCGCATAGATCTAAACATTTTCAAAGTTAAAAGGATTGAAAGATGGTTTCTAACTTTCTTTCAACTCTTTTACACTCAATGCACTCAAAACCGATAGAATCGGAGCTCCTTCTGGTCTTCTACTCATTTCTTAGTGAAGTGTCGGTTGAGATATGATTTCTATCAAAGAGATAACCGATTCCAGAGTAACCATGAATAACCGTCAAAGAATAGTCAACTGGTCGGATTAGGGTGATTCCTGTTTGATCGAGGGACTTGGGACTTGACGAGGTTCCGTTGTTTAGTACGTTATCATACCGTCTCGAACAAACCGCAAAACTTTCAAAATAATCAAGTCAAGACGATCAAATTCGTTGGGACAGATTGCTGTCCGATCGGATTGCCAACCAATCGAACTGCAATCTGATCGGATTGCACTTGGTTCCACACTTCACAATTTTCAAGTTTTCAAAAGATCTGAACGTCGAACGGATTGTTGTCCGATCGGATTGCCATCCGATCAGATTGCCATCCGATTGAACGACCATCTGATCAGTTGAAATTTGGAACTTCGACACTTAAACAATTTCATAATTCCAAAGACCATCAGTTCTAACGGATTGCCATCCGATCGGATTGTTATCCGATCGAGTGACCATCCTGCTGTGAACTTGTTCTCACTAAGTGTCCTGCTAATCAGATCGCTATCCGATCGAACGACCGTTCGATTGAACGACCTGAAAGGTAGAGATAGTTCTATGTTTTCAAAATGCTACAACGAAAACTTCAAAGCCATCATACACAAACACATCCTTCTCAAACGAATGTCAATCCGACCGAATGGCCATCCGATCGGATGACCATCCAAACGGATTGACATCCGATCGAATGACCATCCGATCGGATTGCCAACCGATTGGATTATCATCCGACACTTGTTCACTTCGCACCGTCCATTCGCTTATGCTACTGTTAACTGTTCAGGCTAATCACTCTAGCGCTCCCTTCAATCAATTAATTTCCATCACTATGAGTATACTCGATCCCTTTTTTCTTTACGCACTTTGGGGTGTTACATACGTTACTTATTCTAAATCACATCGATCACACAACGCAAATACTATTTATACGCTGACCGTCATTGCATGTTATGTGTTACTCGATGAATGCTTGTATGTTATGTTAACACAATGATTGTTGACTGACGCCTTAGAAACGTTAGTACTATAGTTTGGTCTCAGCACCTGTCGTGGACAGGGGTTGTTATGGTTACCTCTTCACGTGTCACAGTGGTGATATGTGTTGCACATTCTACAACTCGCAGTCTTGTCTGTGCATATCTCATTGTCGATAACCTACTAGCTTCACACTATACATGTTACATGCTGGTTATGCATAAACGCTTTCGAACTCTATTATTACTATTAAACTTGTTTGCTCATTTTAACGTATGTGACAGGTGCCTAGGATGTTGTGCTTTACCTGCTTTTGTGGAATCAAGTAGGAATGAGAGTCTAGAAACAAACAATTTAAATCTGAGTTGTCAGAACATGATATTTGTCTTTGAGATATTTGGTCTGTAATAATTATTTACTTTGGTATGTTAGGGTATGGGACATAATAATTAAATATCTGGTAAATTAGTTGTTATAGATTTCTCCTGGACAATATGTTTCGCTCAGTGCCGCGCCCCGATGTTTCCGTCATCGTTTGGGGTGTGACAGATTGGTATCAGAGCCATAACTATAGGGAATTAGGTCAGACTCGACCTAGTCCGGGTCAATGTCTTAGAAACGACCTAGTCTATAGTCTAAGTACCAACAGACCGACTTGTGCATACCCGGTGTGGGTTATGTACGAGCTTACTCGCTATCTCTCGCTCGAACTCGCTGTACGCTACACACTTGCACGAACATCGCATACTACAGTTCTGGGCAAGATCAGCCTTTCCTAAGGCTGGATACACACACAAACGAATGATTTGGTTAAGAATAGGGGTGAAAACTGCAAACTCTCGACGAAATCACTCGTTCTATTTGCTATTTTTACTATAAACAAGAGATTTTGTGTTGAATTAGGAGTGAAATCCATACTTTGAGTCAAATCTCCTTATCTATCTCATGATTTTATCGTATAAATAGGGATATAGTCGTTAAGTCAGGGGTGAAACCCGAACCTTGATGACTCGTTCCGCTCTATACTTTTGGTTTTACAAAACTCTCACCAAAGTCTCGACGGACTCCAACGACTTGAAGTCACACTGTAACTGGAAGGATGCGTGCCAAACGCCCAAATTAAGGCGAGAGCACAGCCCCGAAGGCCAAAGTGTGTACTTAAGGTCCTTGTGAATAGTCGAATCACTTTGGGTAGTCAACGTCTAAACACCCGAGACAATCTCTTTTTGATTTTATGTGTTACGATTCTAGATTTGTCGCCGCCAACTCTCTGATTTATCGCTTTTATGATCGATTTTATGTGAAATTTATGTGTTTTATATGTTTATTTGTTAGCGTTTTGAGATAAACAGTACGGTGGTACTGATGGTTTCGATCCCACGTTTCTCGCTCCACCAAAACACACACAACTCACACCATGCTAACAAATCGTTAGTCTTTATTCGCAATCGCTGCTCGCTAATAGCAATCGCTATACTTAATCGCTATACACTGCTGTGAAGGATAGGTGAATACGTGCAAAATATGTGCTTATATGCTACTGTGCTTACGTGAAATACATGCTTATGTGCTTATGTGTTTCTGTGGTTTATGTGCCTAGGTGAATTTTGTGAATGGCTGTGTTCCTGAGCTTTATAGCGAATCACTAGTCAATACAAGGGTTAATCGAAATTGTGTTTGAGTCCTATGGCGATGTCTGTTGCAAACAATGTCGTTTTTTGGATCATTCCACTCTCGCGCTGCTCACCGAAACCATGATAACAAACGAATCGATGCCCTCGTCTCTAAGCAAATGGCGAAATTCATCCCACAAGTCATCAGTGAGCTGAATGAGAATGCTAGCAAGTCCTCGGAGGAGTCCAGGACCGAAACTCCTAAAGCCGCTTTTAGCTTCAAGCAGTTCAAAGCCTGTGGTCCAAAAGAATTTACCGGCGAAGATGGGCCTACGGCTATGTTTCAATGGTTTGATTCAATCGAAGTCACCCTGTTCCAGAGTGGCTGTCCGGAAAACCTCCGCACTGTCAATGCTACCGGCGTCTTCCAATCCCGCGCTCTTGATTGGTGGACGGCCAAGAGGAACAAACGAGGAAACGATGCAGGTTTTGGATTGTCGTGGGACGAGTTGAAGAACATCAAGATGCAAGAGTTCTGCCCTCCCCATGAACTCCAAAAGCTAGAGGATGAATTCTGTCACATTAAGCAGGATGGCAGAGATAACGCTGGTTTAACTGCTCGCTTCAAGCAGTTGAGTATTATCTGCCCTGGTCAGGTTACTACCCCAGAGATTACGATCAAGAAGTATATCCATGCTCTTCCGGATTGTGTTGCCGACTTTATTCAGGCTGCAAAGACGACGACAATCGAGGAAACCTACCTGCTCGCCGCTGAGATCAACGATAAGCGAGTCAGGGCTGGTTATTTCGACAAAGCCTCCAAGAATCTGCATCAAGTCACCGCCGCTACCGCCGCTGAATCCACCGCCGCACCGCAATCTTCAAAGCTCTCACGCTGCAAGAGAAAGAACAACAACAGTTCCAGCAACAAGAACTATGTAGTTACTACCGCTCCACTCCAAATAGTACCTGCCCAACCGCAACCGCAACCTCAACACCGCCAAGTAGCGGCGCCTGTGGTCAATGCACTGCCTGCCAAGCGTGCATACACTGGACCGCACCCGCTCAGCCCTACTTGTACCTATCATCACCCGATTGGTATCGCATGCCGGTTCTGTGTTCATTGCAACATGTACGGCCACTTCACCGTAAACTGCCGTACAGGTCCATGCCAAGCTCCTGCACCCCAAGCTCTACTTCCTGCTCCCCAGGGCCATCAAGCAGCTACTGTACCCGCCGCTCACGCTAGAGCTTGCTTCGCATGTGGTGATCCAAACCACTTTGCAAACATGTACCCCAACAGGGTAGTGAAACAAGAGCTCTAGCAGCAGCCGCAACAACACCAACAGCAGCAGCCTCAATAACAGCAGCAGCCTGCAGACGTGCTTTCAACATCAACTCCCGCCAGGCTCAAGCAGACAACAATGTGGTTAATGGTACGTTCCTTGTAAATGGTATATATGCTTCGTGTTTATTTGATACTGGAGCAAATAATTGTTTTGTATCGTTTGAATTCGAAAAGCTCCTTAATCGTAAGCGCGCCCATCTACCCTCGACGTTCGATGTCGAAGTTGCCCTTGGAAGAACCGTCGCTGTCAATTCAGTTCTACGTGATTGTACGCTTGAACTCAACAATCACGTCTTCCCTATCGACCTTATTCCAATGCAGCTCAGTAGTTTTGACATCACAGAAAGCATGGATTTTCTTCGTGAAAATCGTGCTGAAGTTGTTTGCTTTGATAAAATGATTCGTTTCTCGCTCGCTAATGGGGATCAACTTTGTGTGTATGGAGAAACTCCTTCGAAAGGTCTTAAACTCATGTCATGTGTACAAGCTAGCAAATATCTCCGCAAGGAATACAGGGCTTTCTTGGCCAACATTGTAGTAGCGGAGAAGGAAAAGAAAGGAAACACAGGAGTGAAAGACATTCCCGTTGTTTGTGAATTCCCTAACGTTTTCCCCCAATGATTTACCTGGCCACCCTCCCACTCGTTGTCGCAAACCCCGTCCCCAATCTGTCCCGGGAACGGGCGGCCAGTTTTGCTGGTATCGGTGTTTATCATTTTGGCAGCGGAAATTTCATCAGGATCGTAGTTAGGAAAAATTTTATCAGAGTAAATACCACACTTTTATATAAATATATTAGGATAAAACCCAAGTTTCATTACAAACTGTTTTACTGGGATAAACCCCATTTTATTGAAATAAAACATTTTCTTTTATTTAGGTAACTTTTATAGCTACTTTTTCCAAGCCTTCAGTGCTGTCCAGCTGGCTTCTAGTTGGCTTTCATATTTTGTTACTTGAAAATCGTTTAAAAATATTTTGTCAGTGGAAAATACTGGTGAGTGAATCCCAGGTTAATCAAGAAGAGTTTTAGCTTTTAACAGTATTGAGAGCTATTACAATGTTTATTTCTACACAATTACTCATTCAGTATTGTCAATCCTGACTGGTGGGTCATATTACACATTGGCTAACTCTTTGTCCAATGGTAACGTGTTCCACATTTTGTATACAAAACCCCAACATACCGGCTGTAATTGAAGAACTACAAAGACTCAATCACTGCTAATCACATTGTAAAATATTTAAGGTTTTGTAAAAAAGTTTACAAAAAGGAGATTACTCACATTGTTGTTTTAGATTTCTATTAAGGGTTTCCTGGTGATTATCTATTAATTACACAAATGTAAACATGTTAGTATAATAACCTAATAATTACATTAGTAATACCCTCCCCGAGACGGCATCCCAATGACTACGTCGGGCAGAACCACGACAGCCATTACGGAACCCTGGATCAATCGGGCAGCGTATCTAATACGTAACCGGGGTTATAATACTTACAACGGGGCAGAACTCCGTTAATTAGGGGGGTATTATGTCCGGTTATAGTGCCTACTATAGAGAAATTGAGAGAAAGAAATGAATTTTGAACGATTTGTGAACTGTGCTCGTCGACTCAATTTATAGGGCTGATTGATGACCCTGTCGCGCCCAGCGAACGAAACCACGGAGGGCTTTGCGGCCCGCGAACGCCAGCTAGGGTAGGCCCAAGCTTGGCTGACTCGGATGCTAGACTCGACACGGTTATGACACGTGGCGGCACTAGAGGTGTCCTGGTGGCCTGGCTCGTCGCGACCCACGACGGAAGTGACTAGGGGCGTCGCACCCCGCGAGCACTTATGAAATATTGTTTTTAATTTAGTTTTATTAATTTAAAGGTACTTATGGTCCGTTTTTGCTTACGGGGGTATAATTTGGGACATATAGGGATATTTTGAAATATATTAAGGGTGTCGGAATATTTTTGGAGGGTTATTATATCCTCCCCACCTTATTTTAGAGCTCGTCCTCGAGATCTACTGGAACAGGTGTGGATATTTTCTTTGCATGTCTGATTCAAGCTCCCATGTGTATTCTGGTCCTCTTTTGGAGTCCCATTTCACTTTGACCAGAACTAATCTCTTGTGCTTGAGGTTCTTTACTTTCCTGTCTTCAATCTGTAGAGGCTTCTTTACAAACTTAAGTTGTTCATTTACCTCTATATCTTTAAGAGGCATTACGAGTGATTCATCAGCTAAGTATTTCTTGAGATTAGATACATGAAATACATCATGTATTCCTGCCATTTCCTCTGGCAGTTGTAGCTAATAGGCTACAGGTCATATTCTTCTAATAATCTCAAAAGGTCCAACGTACATGGGACTTAGCTTTCCCCTTTTGATAAATCTTACCACTCATTTCCAAGGAGAGACTTTTAATAACACTTTATCTCCTACCTGAAATTCCAATGGCTTTCGTCTGTTATCAGCATAACACTTTTGTCGATCACGTGCTGCTTTCAATCGTTCCTTGACTTGAATGATCTTGTCTGTTGTTTCTTGTACTATCTCAGGTCTAGATAGTTGCTTTTCTTCAATTTCTGCCCAACAGACAGGAGTTCGGCACTTTCATCCATAAAGTGCTTCGAATGGTGCAGCATTGATACTTGTGTGATAACTGTTATTATAAGAAAATTCTATCAATGGTAAATGATTGTCCTAATTACCTCCGAAATCAATTATACAAGCTCTAAGAATGTCCTCCATTGTCTGAATTGTCCTTTCACTTCGTCCGTCTATTTGAGGATGATAAGCGGTGCTTAGATTCAACTTGGTTCTCATTGCTTTTTGGAAACTTGTCCAAAAATGAGAGGTAAAACGACTATCTCTGTCAGAAACAATTGATAGAGGAATTCCATGTAATGAAACTATTTCATTTACATATAACTTAGCTAATTGTTCCATACTGAAAATTTCCTTCATTGGTAAAAAATGAGCTGACTTGGTTAGCCTGTCTACAATCACCCAGATTGTATCATTACCTTTTTCTTGTTTTGGGTAATTTAGTAACAAAATCCATTGTTATCAATTCCCATTTCCATACAGGCATTTCTAATTGTTGTAACAATCCTAAGGGTTTTTGATGTTCAGCTTTGACTTGTGATCAGGTTAAACACTTTGCAACATATGCTGCTATATCCTTTTTCATTCCTATCCACCAGAAATTCTTTCTTAAGTCCTGATACATCTTATCACTTCCAGGATGCATCGTATACTTAGACTTATGGGCTTCTTCTAATATACGGTGGCGTAGGTTTCCTAATTTAGGTATCCACATTCTTTTCTTATGGAATCTACAAATTCCATCTGTTCCTTGGTCTAGTTCCTTAATCATTTCTTTCAACTTTTCAGTATCATCCTTGATTACTGATTCTTGTGCCTTTCTAATTTGTTCATTTAAATCTACTTGCAGATTTAGGTTGAGTGAACGTACTCTTTTTGGTTTTTCATGATACTTTCGATTTAAAGCATCAGCTACTACATTTGCCTTTCCTGCATGATACTGGATATTACAATCATAATCACTAAGTATCTCCATCGCTGTCTCATATTCAATTCCTTTTGTCCGAAGACATACCTTAAACTCTTATGGTCGGTGAAAATGGTAAACTTACTACCGTAAAGGTAATGTCTCCAAATTTTAAGAGCAAAAATTATAGCTCCTAATTCTAAATCATGGGTTGAATAATTCTCTTCATGATTTTTAAGTTGTCTAGAGCCGTAAGCTATAACCTTTTGACGTTGCATTAACACACATCCATAACCTAACTTAGAAGCGTCACAATAGACTACAAAGTCTTCAGTTCCTTCTGGTAACGCTACTACGCTAGTATGGGTGCATGGGTTAGTCTTTGCTTAAGAATTCTAAAGGCTTCTTCTTGTTTTGGTCCCCATTCAAACTTAACGGATTTACAGGTTAACTTAGTTAAGGGAATGACTATTCTAGAAAAATTTCAAATAAATCTTCTATATTAACCGGCCAATCCTAAGAAACTTCTAACCTCGGTTGGTGACTCAGGGGTTTTCCATTTGGTAATTGCCTCGATCTTGGTGGGATCCACATGAATTCCTTCATGATTGACTAAATGTCCAAGAAACTATACTTGTCTTAACCAAAACTCACACTTCGAAAACTTAGCATAAAGCCTTTCTTTTCTTAATAGACTTAGAAGTGCGTGCAGATGCTTTGCATGATCCTCTTTGCTTTTAGAATAAATAAGAATATCATCTATAAAGACAATTATGAATTTATCCAAATATGGCTTACATATTCGGTTCATCATGTCCATAAATGCAGCTGGGGCATTGGTTAAACCAAATGGCATGACAGTAAATTCATAATAGCCATACCTTGTTCTGAAAGCGGTCTTATGAATGTTGATGCGTAGTCGAGTGTTATATATTTTAGGTGTATATTTTAAGCCCCTTTAACACTTTTTAGTCAAGTTTTAAATTTATAAAACACGATATTTACTAACACTAGACACACATATGGGCAAGTGCACCCATCGTGAGCGTAGTATAGTGTTGGTAAGATACCGAGGTCGTCCAAGGACACAAAAGCTTTTAGTACCGGTTTATCCTCAACGTCTAATCAAATCAAAAAGTTTAGACAAAAAATGTTTTAAACTAAGAAAAATAAAAACTAACTAAAAATGCTGAAAAATAAAATAAAAAGAAAAAACAGATAGACAAGATGAATCACTTGGTTCCGACTCGTATCTAGTGTAACCTTTGATTATTTCCGCACTTTTGCACTATTTTAAGAGATTATCTTAGTTATTGTAGTAGGCCCCTCTTTTGAAGGTGACGTTACCCTCACCCCAGTAGTTTGAGTCAGCAAGGATACAATCCTAAAAGGGTGGATTATTGGAAGATAATTAATTAAGTTATTAATGCAAATTATGGTAGGCCCCTCTTTTGGATGTGACGTTACCCTCGACTAAGTAGTCTGAGTCAGCAGGGATACAGTCCTAAATAGCCGGGATATAGTATTAATAGTAGTTAACTTATGAGGGGATCAAAGAGTTTGGACCCCCGCCATCCAATACCGTTAAATATTGAAGGAGGTCCTACTAAATTTGACCCAGGTCCATTGCAGGACCTCTAAACGCTGAACAATGGCAAGACCTTTACCAAACCGTTCCCTTAACCCCCGACCAGGTAGCCAACATACCTCCATATAGACCGTGGAGATATGAATGGTGAAAATCTTTTATTTTATATAGACAGTAAAATAATGCCAAGACACCACGGACAAACGATAAGGAAAGATCACCTTCAACATAAGCAACTAGTTATTAAAGTCATTAATACAAAACCAAGTAAAAAGTGCAAAAGATTAGAAATAAAAAGTATTACACTAGACACTTTGTCTTCACCAAGTGATGTAAGAGACTTAGGCAAACATGGCCTTGATTGTCAAGAACTCTTACGATCAATCTTGGATCCCGAGACGACTCACACACTCTACGATGGACAATGGATGATGGTGGTGGATGATGGTGGTGGATGATGGTGTTATGGTGGTGGTGGGTGGTGGGTGAAGTGTGAGAGAGGTGGTGTACCAAGGGATGGTTTGAGTTTGAGCCAAGCACTCCTATTTATAGGCTGAACAGAAGCCTGGACACGGCCCCGTGTCCACATCCTTCTCTTTCTTCATTTATTGCAGCTTGTCTTATTAGTTGACCACGCCCCCGTGTCCGCTGAGCACGACCCCGTGTGCAAAAGAATCTTTGTACTATGAAGATTTGCCTGGATTTTGCGAATCTTATAGTTGACCACGGCCCCGTGTCCGCTGAGCACGGGCCCGTGGTGGGCAATAGAAGCTTCTACAACTTTGTCTTTTCTGCAGACAGTTGAGCACGCCCCGTGTCCGCTGGACACGCCCCGTGTTGAGCTGAGCACGCCCCATGCTCAGCTGGGCACAGCCCCGTGCTCAGCTGGGCACAGCCCCATGCTTAGCTTTCTTCTTGTTTTTGCTTTGGGAGATGTTGTCGATGAGTCGGGCATGCCACGTTTCTTCCTTTTCTTTGTATTTATGTTGGTTTTGGCTGTATATTTGTTCCTTTTGTTCGTTTAAGCTCATTTGATCCTGAAAATACAAAAGGAAGACAAAAGCACGCTTTTTCCAACATTAGTACTAAAAATGGGGTTAGTTTTATGCCTCATTTGATGTAATTTATATGTTGCATTTTACACACATCAAATACCCCCACACTTGAATCTTTGCTTGTTCTCAAGCAAAACTCTTTATAATGTGTCTTACACTCCCAAATGGAATGGGTAGAAGAGAAGGTTTTAGGGCTTGTCATAGAGTGTCGGGATTTCCAAGATTCTTTATTAGGTTTTATTTTTATTTATTTACAATCCTATTCGTCATGATTTATTTAAAATTTTTCATAAGATAAATTACTTATTAGGGCATAACATGCCTTTTTAAAATTCTATTTATATACAAGTTCACATACCTCACGGGGATCACTCAACACTCGGCCGAAAATGTATTTTAGTGGATCACTCGAGAGCGGCATGGAACTTACTCCTACCATAAGCTTGACAAGCAATCAATCCTCCTCCTTTTTAACTATATACCTTTGTAAATACCAAGAGGACTTTTGGGTGAAGGGTTAGGCTTGGGTTAAAGGTAGGTGGTTGGGTTAGGGGTTAGTGGTTAGTGAAAGGGCGAAAAGCGTAACAAGCGTCGGTTTTCGTAAGACTTTTTTTTTTTTTGCAATCTTTATTTTGATGAAGCTTTCATTCAAACAAAGTTATTTTTGATAAACTTGTTTGTTTATTTCTCTTTTGCTTCATCATCAACACAATTTTTTTTTTTGAAAAGTCATACGTAAAATCGAGCTAGCTACTAAAACAAAGGGTTAAAAATAAAAAAAAGGGTTTTGGTGGGTAAAAGGGTGTTTGTTTTTGGGTTAAGAAATGAAAAGGTTTAGGCTCAAAGGGGTTAACTAGGGGGATTTTGGGTAGGTGGTAAAAAAAAAATGGTGTAGAAATAAAAAGGGTTAGTCCTAATGCCTCCGTCATTTACTTACTCGGGTTTTAGTTGGTAAGGACCGGGAATGTATCGTCGTGGCAAGTTCTAGAGTCGTAAGAACCAAGCGGCTATTCACACAAGAAACGAAAAATGAGCATTTAGTCAAATGATATGTAAGTGTTTGCTCAATAAAGGCTCAAAACTCACTTTTGTGGGAATGGGTTTTTATGTGATCAAGTATATATAATTAAATTTTAACTAAGCTTGTCATGCCTTTTCATAATTTTCTTATGTTGGTTCTTTTTATCACGACGTTATCGGTTGTAAATTTGTAAAAATATAACCTTTTTGAGAACTTGAATTTCCCGAGTTAAACCTAGACAAGTAAAAAAAAATTGAAAATTTTTGAAAAAATTTGGGGTGACTAGCGGTTCCAATAGAGTTTTGTGTAAGGCTTGTATTTAGGACTTGCAAGATTCAAGGTTTTAGCATCCCCTCCACACTTAAATTACACATTGTCCTCAATGTGTCCCAAAAATAAGTTTTTAGGTTGATTGAATGTGTAAAAGGTGTGAAAAAGCAAAAAATTTGTGTTACGGGGCGCTGAACACGACCCCGTGTTGTCCGGGCACGGCCCCGTGTTCAAGTGCCAGTAACAAAATTAAAACAAGAGAAACAGAAGCCTGGACACGGGGGCGTGTTGGGTGAACACGGCCCGTGTCCAGTTACCTGAACTGGGTCTTTTTCTTCAGACTGTGCAGCACGGGGCCGTGTTGGGTGGACACGGCCCATGTCGAGCTTACTGTAAACGAAGAAATTTGTCGGACGGTTCTGTTTTCCTGCATGGAGTGCTGGTTCAAGTTTCCCTTATATCCTTTGCCATCTCAAGTGTGTTTTATTCCTGAAAATTAAAACTAACTAGAAAACAAGAAAATAAATCTAAATTAAACTAAGGATAGTTCCACGGAATGCCTCCGTGGTGCGCCACGTTTATAAGGGTCCTTGGCTAGACCCACCTTATCAGGTGGTTCTGGCTCATCTTCAATTAGGGGGTCGTCATTGCCGAATGGATATTTCATTGATCGCTCAAGGTCGACACTTTTTTTGAATGCCCCTAATTGAAGAGGTAGATTGTTGTACTTCCGGTTTTTTAAAGCTTCGTGTGTTTTTACAAATGGTCGTCCCAACACTAGAGGAGCGTCATCGAGGATGACAAAGTCGGTCGGGATTACCATTTGATTTGTTTGAACCAAGACATCCTCAACTATACCGATTGATTTTATTACTTTCCGATTGGATAGAAAAATGGGTATTTGAAGTGGAGAAAAATCACTAATACTTAATTTTTCGAAAATGTAGTTAGGCATTATGTTAACACAAAGATCTTTATCAATTGTGATGTTACTAATAAACGAATTTTGAAAGAAACATGGAACCGGTGTAATGTTAATTTCAAATGGGTCTTCTTTTATTAGCGAGGTTTGATCATTAGTTAACTTAACTCTTACTGTTTCGTCAATTTTAGTGTTAGTGTTTAACTCTTTTAAAAACTTAGCATGAGTGGGTACTAAACAATGATTTTCGAAAGAAGGTGACAAGAGATTAATTTCTTCAAAATTAGACTCTTCTTGAATTTTAACGTTGTCGGACTTACCTTTTTCGTTGTTTAACTCATGTGTCGGCTTTTCCCTTATTTGTTCTTCCATTTTTACACTTTCAGTTATCTCTTCTTTTTTTAATTCTTCTCTTGCGCGGGACACCTCTTCCCTTGCGCGAGATTCTTTTATACATCGATCGATAACTCTAATGTGTTCTAATATCCTATCGGTTACTTCGGTTATAGAAAAAGAATCAGGATTTTCTAAGCTTGAATCCGGTTGTTCGACCCTTTGCTCCTCATAATACCCATATGAAGTAGATGGTTCGCACCATTGTTCTTCATTGTAAGCATATGATGGATAAGGTTCGTAGTTTTGTCTTCATAATACTCATATGAGGTGGGTTGTTCACGCCATGGTTCCTCATAATAAGCATACGAAGGTGGTGGCTCATATCTTGGTTCCTCAAAGTATGAGTATGAAGGCTCATACCTTGGTTCATCAAAATATGAGTATGAGGGAGGAGGTTCATACCTTTGGTCTTCATAGGATGTGTATGAAGTCGATGGCTCATACCTGGGCTCCTCATAGTAGGTGTATGAATTGGACGGTTGATATGAGCGATTATTTTGAACCGAGTGTGTGTTATGACAATTAGTGCAACAATTACCCCTATAATCATCCTCATCATAGGTGTAGTTGTAACCTCCTGAGTATTGATCCATAAGAATCACTCAGCAGACCACAACCAAGTCTCGAGATCAGAAAACAAAAATAAAAACGGAAACAGAGGCTGGACACGGCCCCGTGTTCAGTGGACACGGCCCCGTGTACAGAATCTGTATCTGGGCGTTTTAATTAAATTTACTGATTTCGTTGAGCACGTGGCGTGTTCAGTGAGCACGGCCCGTGTTCAAGCTACTGTTACTGGGTGTTTTTATGAAAATGTGCAGCACGGCCCTGTGTTCAGTGAACACGGCCCCGTGTACAGGTTACTGTAAATGCAAATCTAAACTAAAATGCAGAAAAAAGTGCGCACGTTTAAAAAGGTTTTGAAAAACTGATTAGGCCGTCGATTTTAAGCTTTCTTAAAATCCTTGTGTCCCAGGCAACGGCGCCAAAAACTTGATGCGTAGTCGAGTGTTATATATTTTAGGTGTATATTTTAAGCCCCTTTAACACTTTTTAGTCAAGTTTTAAATTTATAAAACACGATATTTACTAACACTAGACACACATATGGGCAAGTGCACCCATCGTGAGCGTAGTATAGTGTTGGTAAGATACAGAGGTCGTCCAAGGACACAAGAGCTTTTAGTACCGGTTTATCCTCAACGTCTAATCAAATCAAAAGGTTTAGAAAAAAAATGTTTTAAACTAAGAAAAATAAAAACTAACTAAAAATACTGAAAAATAAAATAAAAAGAAAAAACAGATAGACAAGATGAATTACTTGGTTCCGACTCGTATCTAGTGTAACCTTTGATTATTTCCGCACTTTTGCACTATTTTAAGAGATTATCTTAGTTATTGTAGTAGGCCCCTCTTTTGAAGGTGACGTTACCCTCACCCCAGTAGTTTGAGTCAGCAAGGATACAATCCTAAAAGGGTGGATTATTGGAAGATAATTAATTAAGTTATTAATACAAATTATGGTAGGCCCCTCTTTTGGAGGTGACGTTACCCTCGACTAAGTAGTCTGAGTCAGCAGGGATACAGTCCTAAATAACCGGGTTATAGTATTAATAGTAGTTAACTTATGAGGGGATCAAAGAGTTTGGACCCCTGCCATCTAATACCGTTAAGTATTGAAGGAGGTCCTACTAAATTTGACCCAGGTCCATTGCAGGACCTCTAAACGCTGAACAATGGCAAAACCTTTACCAAACCGTTCCCTTAACCCCCGACCAGGTAGCCAACATACCTCCATATAGACCGTGGAGATATGAATGGTGAAAATCTTTTCTTTTATATAGACAGTAAAATAATGCCAAGACACCACGGACAAACGATAAGGAAAGATCACCTTCAACATAAGCAACTAGTTATTAAAGTCATTAATACAAAACCAAGTAAAAAGTGCAAAAGATTAGAAATAAAAAGTATTACACTAGACACTTTGTCTTCACCAAGTGATGTAAGAGACTTAGGCAAACATGGCCTTGATTGTCAAGAACTCTTACGATCAATCTTGGATCCCGAGACGACTCACACACTCTACGATGAACAATGGATGATGGTGGTGGATGATGGTGTTATGGTGGTGGTGGGTGGTGGGTGAAGTGTGAGAGAGGTGGTGTCCCAAGGGATGGTTTGAGCTTGAGCCAAGCACTCCTATTTATAGGCTGAACAGAAGCCTGGACACGGCCCCATGTCCAGTGGTCACGGCCCCGTGTCCACATCCTTCTCTTTCTTCATTTATTGCAGCTTGTCTTATTAGTTGACCACGCCCCCGTGTCTGCTGAGCACGACCCCGTGTGCAGAAGAATCTTTGTACTATGAAGATTTGCCTGGATTTTGCGAATCTTATAGTTGACCACGGCCCCGTGTCCGCTGAGCACGGCCCCGTGGTGGGCAATAGAAGCTTCTACAACTTTGTCTTTTCTGCAGACAGTTGAGCACGCCCTGTGTCCGCTGGACACGCCCCGTGTCCGCTGGACACGCCCCGTGTTGGCTGGACACGCCCCGTGTTGAGCTGAGCACGCCCCGTGCTCAGATGGGCACCGCCCCGTGCTCAGCTTTCTTCTTGTTTTTGCTTTGGGAGATGTTGTCGATGAGTCGGGTATGCCACGTTTCTTCCTTTTCTTTGTATTCATGTTGGTTTTGGCTGTATATTTGTTCCTTTTGTTCGTTTAAGCTCATTTGATCCTGAAAATACAAAAGGAAGACAAAAGCACACTTTTTCCAACATTAGTACTAAAAAGGGGTTAGTTTTATGCCTCATTTGATGTAATTTATATGTTGCATTTTACACACATCAATGTCCTCTTCCTGTACCTTTAATTGATGATATCCTGATCGTAAATCGATTTTAGAGAAAAATCGTGCTCCTTGCAGCTGGTCGAACAGATCATCAATTCTCGGTAATGGATACCGATTCTTAATTGTGACCTTGTTCAATTCACGGTAGTCAATGCACATACGTATTGATCTGTCCTTCTTTTTAACGAATAAGATCGGTGCTTCCCATGGCGATGAGCTTGGCTGTATGAATCCTTTTTCCAATAATTCATCTAACTGTTTCTTCAATTGCTGCATTTCTGAGGGTGCCAAACGGTAAGGTGCTTTGGCAATTGGTGCGGTTCCTGGTATCAAATGGATTCTAAATTCAACTTCCCTATCTGGAGGTTGCCCTGGTAGCTCTTTTGGAAATACATCTGAAAACTGGGATAATACTGGAATATCCTTTAATTCTTTTCCTTTAGTTTTAATGATTATGGAAATCAAATACACTAATGACCCTTTTCTTACATAACTGGCTGTTTTCATCACAGAGATGAATTTTGTGGTTCTAGAGAGTTTATTTCCTTTGATTGTGATCTTTTCACCCCTTGGTGAATTTACTTGGATTGACTTTTGATCACATAAAATATTGGCTTTATTGGCTATTAACCAATCCATTCCTAACACGATATCAAATCCTGCCAGATTCATTGGGTAAAGGTTTGCAATACATTTTTGATTTAGAAATTCTATTCTTGCTCCTTGCAAGATTTCAGAAATCTTAATGGTTTCCCTATTTGCTGTCTCTACTAGACATTCTTGTGGGAGTTTAGTTAATGGTTGATTGAGAAGTTTGCAAAATGAAGTATTAATAAAACTTTTGTTTGCACAAGAGTCAAATAATACTTTAGCAAAAACATCATTAACTAAAAACGTACCGGCGATCACATCCGGGATCATCTTTGCTTCTTCTGCAGTTAGAACAAATGCTCTAGCATTTTTAGTATTCTTGGTGTTCGTGGCTGGAGCTAGTTTTGGACAGTTCGGCTTGATATGACCTTGTTCTCCACAGTTGTAGCATATCCTGTTGTTTGGTTTCTTCCTGCAATATTCCTCCTTGTGTCCAGATATTTTGCAAAAGTTACAGTATATGGAGCATCTTCCAGAATGCTTCCTTTTGCAATACTTGCAATAGGGTGCAGAAGTAGAACCTACATTTTTCCCTCGGTTAGAATTTCCAGAACGGAATTCTTGGGTAAGTTTCTGGGTTAGGTTCTTCCTCTGATCCTCTTCTCGTGTACGTACTAATTCATCTGTCAAGGTGTTTGCTAGTTCTACAGCTTCTTCTATGGTTTGAGGTCTAGCTGCCTTGACTACATGCCTAATCTCCCCAATTAATCCCCATATGTAACGGGAGATTAATACTGGTTCAGGTGATGCAAGGGTTGGTACTATTCGAGCATATTCAAAGAATAATGTAGTATAACCCTTCTACCCCAGTCATCCTAAGGTTTAGGAACTTATTGGCTATCTGTTCTTTTTCATTGGGAGGGCAGAATTTTCTTTCTACCATGTTCTTAAATTCATACCATTCCATATTGTAAGTTCTATCACTTCCCCTAGACTGGAGGATAGTGTTCCACCATTCTAAGGCTGAGTTCTTAAACAAATTGGAAGCAAACATTATCTTATCTTCGTTCGCACATTTGCTTATTCTTAAGACTGCCTCAGTCTTTTCTATCCAGCGTAGAGATGCAACAGCCCCTTTATTTCCCGAGAATTCCATTGGTTTACAAGACCAGAATTCTTTATAAGAACAACCATAAGACATGGTTCTTCTTCTTTTGGGAATGGGCACTTGAAGTATGGGTCCATTGTTTACGCTATGTTCAGGTTCAGAGGGTCGTTTACTATCATGTTTACTTTTATTTTTTGCTTCCTTAACCATTTTGATAATATATGGCATCGCATCTATTCTCCCTTGTACCACTATATGTTGCATGGCACTGTTATCCACTTGGTTTCCATTATTGTTGTTGTTCGGGTTATCGTTATCCGGATTATTGTTACTCTGGTTATCGTTATTCTGGTTTTCCTGGTTCATTTCGTTGTCCATCTGAATTTTAAACATTTGCCAATTATTAATATTACAAAATAATATTTAAGGCAAACAATCACACAACATACATATTAGTCAAAAGCATCGAGCATTGCGACTTACTCTTTCTTATAGTATGCATCTATTACAAACTAAAACTGGAATTTAAAATTACAATACTACTATGCATCACTAACCACGAGGTGGTCTATACTACAACATTTATTATTATATTATTATTTTTTTTTCATACACACACACACACACACATATATATATATATATTATCACCGTCACTGATATGGGTTCATCCAGAACTCCATATTACGCTCGTCGTACTTCCAGACGAGTCATTCTCCAACTTGCCTCATCGTCTCGCTACTATCTAAAATTTCTTCTCCGAAAGTTCGGAGCTCTTGCACATTTTCTACACTCATTGGGGGTGCAGGTGCTGGTACTGGTTCTGGGTACTGGGGCATGGGTTCTTCCTAAGGGTAGGAATTCTCTAAGATCTCCCTAATGTATTCATCATTATTATAGTAGGGATCTAGAGGGTCCAGACCTAGGTAGGCTGCTAAGTTTGGCATGGTTTCGTCCGTCAGGTGGTAGCGTTGCACATAATCCCTATGATCATCAAACCATAGATCGTAGTCTGGGTCTAAGGGATTGGGTGCTGGTACCCTAGGTATCTCCTCTGGGTTGAAATCATGCATTTGGACTTGGTTTTCGGGGTTGTTTTCTATCTCCATTGGCTGCGTGGGAAACAAGGGTAATGGTTGAGGGGCTACTAGTTGCTACAGGTTTGGGTCGGCAGCTGTGGTTGCTAGGATATGAAAATTGGCTAAGCTCCTATTAAGCATATCCTGTGTGTGGGCATCTGTCTCTCTCTTAGCGGCTACTAGGACTCGCTACTGTTGCAACTTTCTCATTCTCTTCCTATGCTCGTGTGCTCCCTTACTGAACCATCCTCTCTTTTTCTGAGGGAATGCCTCTTCAGACTAAGCCTTTAAACGAATATCCCTTCTTCATTGTCAGCTGAATACCCAGAGAGGGCAGGCTGTGAAGAGGTGCCTTCGCTTCTAGGTGAGCCGGACAACTGACGATAAGCGTTGGAGGGTCCTTGATCACTCATACTGTAAACTAACAAATATTCAAATAACACACAACAATAAAATACAAAAATGCACGTATTTTCGTAATTTATTTCTTAACAATTTGAATAATATCTTGGTGTCAGCAGAACACTTCTATGGCTGAATTAGTGGCTTAGCTCTGATACCACCGTCTGTCACAACCCCCGTCCCCTATCTGTCTCGGGAATGGGAGGCCGCGAGACCAGTTTTGGTGGTATCGGCGTTTATCATTTTGGCAGCATAAATTTCATCAGGACCGTAGTTAGGAAATATTTTATCAGAAATTTCACATTTTGTTACTTGAAAATCGTTTAAAAATATTTTGTCAGTGGGAAATACTGGTGAGTGAATCCCAGGTTAATCAAGAAGAGTTTTAGCTTTTAACAGTATTGAGAGCTATTACAATGTTTATTTCTACACAATTACTCATTCGGTATTGTCAATCCTGACTGGTGAGTCATATTACACATTGGCTAACTCTTTGTCCAATGGTAACGTGTTCCACATTTTGTATACAAAACCCCAACATACCGGCAGTAATTGAAGAACTACAAAGACTCAATCACTGCTAATCACATTGTAAAATATTTAAGGTTTTGTAAAAACAGTTTACAAAAAGGTTTACAAAAAGGAGATTACTCGCATTGCTGTTTTAGATTTCCTTTAAGGGTTTCCTAGTGATTATCTATTAATTACACAAATGTACACGCGTTAGTATAATAACCCAATATTTACATTAGTAATACCCTCCCCGAGACGGCATCCCAATGACTACGTCGGGCAGAACCACGACAGCCATTACGGAACCCTGGATCAATCGGGCAGCGTATCTAATACGTAACTGGGGTTATAATACTTACAACGGGGCAGAACTTCGTTAATTTTTTTTGGGAGGGGTATTATGCCCGGGTATAGTGCCTACTATAGAGAAATTGAGAGAAAGAAATGAATTTTGAACGATTTGTGAACTGTGCTCGTCGACTCAATTTATAGGGCTGATTGATGACCCTGTCGCGCCCCGCGAACGAAACCACAGAGGGCTTCACGGCCCGTGATGCCAGCTAGGGTAGGCCCTAGCTTGGCTAACTCGGATGCTAGACTAGACACAGTTATGACACGTGGCAGCACCGGAGGTGTCTTGGTGGCCTGGCTCGTCGCGGCCCGCGACGGAAGTGACTAGGGGCGTCGCGCCCCGCGAGCACTTATGAATTTTTTTAATTTAATTTTATTAATTTGAAGGTATTTAGGGTCCGTTTTTGCATACGGGGTATAATTTGGGACATATAGGGATATTTTGAAATATATTAAGGGTGTCAGAATATTTTTGGAGGGTTGTTATACTCGTGATATCGATTTCCAAATCGACCTCATTCCTGGAGCAAATCCTGTTGCTAAAGTGCCTTATCGTCTCGCTCCTTCTGAAATGCGCGAACTCTCGAGTCAGCTCCAGGAACTACTTGATAAAGGTTTTATTCGCCCTAGCACCTCTCCTTGGGGCGCGCTTGTCCTTTTTGTCAAAAAGAAGGATGGATCGTTTCGGATGTGCATCGACTATAGGGAGTTGAATAAGCTGACAATCAAGAATCGCTATCCCTTGCCTCGAATCGATGATTTGTTTGATCAGTTACAAGGTGCTACATGTTTCTCGAAGATCGATCTACGCTCAGGCTATCTCCAATTAAGCATTCAGGAGGAAGATATACCCAAAACCGCATTTCGAACTCGATATGGTCATTACGAGTTTGTTGTCATGCCTTTTGGTTTGACTAAAGCTCCCGCAGTTTTCATGGACCTAATGAATCGCGTGTGCAAACCCTTTCTGGACCGCTTCGTCATCATCTTTATCGATGATATCCTGATCTATTCCAAGTCAAAAACCAAACACTTGCAACATCTACGTTTTGTTCTTGAGTTACTCCAGGGAAACCGTCTCTATGCCAAGTTCTTCAGGTGCGAATTCTGGCTTGAGGAGGTCCAATTCTTGGGTCACATCGTCAATAGTCAAGGTATTCACGTCAACCCCGCGAAGATCGAAGCTGTTAAGAGTTGGGTTACACCCAAGAACCCGTTTGAAGTCTGTTCTTTTCTCGAACTGGCAGGCTATTATCGCCGATTCATCGCTGACTTTTCGAAAATCGTTGTGCCGCTTACCTTGCTACGCATAAGGACAAACCTTTTGTTTGGGGAACCAAACATGAGGAGGCCTTTCAAACTCTCAAAGCTATGCTTTGTAATGCTCCCGTACTCTCACTTCCCGACGGAAACGATGATTTCGTAGTCTACTGCGATGCCTCCAACCTCGGTCTTGGTTGTGTTCTCATGCAACGAGACAAGGTTATCGCGCACGCCTCTCGACAGCTCAAGATCCATGAGAAGAACTATACCACACATGTCCTCGAACTTGGCGCAGTTGGTTTTGCGTTAAAGATTTGGTGACACTACCTTTACGGTACCAAGTGTACGGTCTTCACCGACCATAGGAGCCTACAACTCATCTTTGACCAGAAAGAACTGAATATGCGTCAAACGCCGATGGGTAGAACTCCCCAATGATTACAATTATGAGATCCGTTACCATCCAAGCAAAGCAAACATCGTTGCCGATGCTCTCAGTCGACAACGCTATTTGCATAGCGTTCGTAATATCCAAGCCCAGCACACTCTCGAAGCTCTCATCCACGATACCCAACATGCTTGTTTTACCGAACGTACTTTGAAGAAGGAAAGAATTCTTAACGATGGATCCCAACTCGAGAATAAATCGAATGGTATCTTTCATTATCTAGGCCAAATTTGGATTCCCAAACGTACGAATTTACGACAAATTTTGATGGACGAAGACCACAAATCTCGGTATTTTATTCATCCCGGTGCCGACTAGATGTACCAGGACATGCGCTACAAGTACTTGTGGCCGGGCATGAAGAAGGATATCGCTATCTATGTTTCGAAGTGCCTGACTTGTTCCAAAGTCAAGGCCGAGCATCAACGACCCTCTGGCTTACTCATACAACCCGAGATCCTGATGTGGAAATGGGAGAGTATAGCTATGGATTTTATAACGAAACTTCCATGCACGCCATCAGGTCACGACAGCATTTGGGTTGTCGTTGACCGTTTGACCAAATCAGCTCATTTTCTGCCTATACGAGAAGACTTTAAGGTAGAAAAATTAGCTCGAATCTACACCGACGAGATCATCTGTCGACACGGGACGCCTCATGACATCATCTCTGACCGCGATGGTCGTTTTACCTCGCGTCTTTGGGAAACGTTTCAATTTGCCATCGGTACTACTCTTAATCTAAGTACCGCTTTCCATCCCCAAACCGACGGTCAGACTGAAAGAACGATTCGCACCCTTGAAGACATGCTTCGCTCGTGTGTTATAGACATGCTTCGCTCGTACAATAACAGTTATCATTCTAGCATCCAAATGGCACCATTTGAGGCATTATACGGAAGGAAATGTCGATTGCCTATTGTATGGCACGAGATCAGAGACGCGCAAATTACCGGTCTGGAGTTGTTGTAAGAAACGACTGACAAAGTCCTCCAAATTCGAGACAATCTGTTGAAGGCTCGGAGCCGTCAGAAAAGTTACGCCGATAGACGCCGCAAGCCCTTGAATTTGACGTTGGCGATCACGTACTCCTAAAAGTTGCACCTTGGAAGGGGGTGATCAGATTCGGCAAGAAAGGAAAGCTCGCGCCTCGAAATGTTGGACCCCTTAATATTCTGGAAAGGATTGGAAAAGTGGCCTATAGACTCGAACTACCGGAGGAACTTAGTAATGTCCACCCAACCTTCCACGTGTCGAACCTCAGAAAGAGCTTAACTGACTAGGAATTACATGTCCCTCATAAAGATTTACAAGTGGACGAAACATTACACTTCGTGGAGAAGCCTGTCGAGATCATGGGACTAGAAACCAAGGTGCTAAGACGCTTACGCATTCCCATTGTGAAGGTTCGCTGGGAAGGCAAACGCGGCGCTGAGTTCACCTGGGAACACGAAAGTGACATGAAGGCGAAGTACCCGCAACTGTTTGTTACGCCTACTTCTTAAATTTCGGGAAGAAATTTCCTAAAGTAGGGGAGGCTGTAACAACCCGCTTTTTGGGAAGTCAAAGTACAAGTAAAAGTCAAAGGAATAAAAGATTGCTAATTGCGATCTGTCACTCCTTGCTTAACTACTGGCTGTGTCTCTTGACTTGTAATCGAATTCTATCATTTGTTTACTTTAGTTGTATTACGTGGAGTATCTATTAATAATCGAGATTTAATCGCAAGTTTAATCGCTAGTCGACATATCGCTATCGCATCGCAACTCGAATTATGTGATTTGGATATTGTTTTACGTGTGTGTGCTATTATGTGTTACTTGTGCATGTTGTATTTATGTCGAGGTGATTAATCGAAATCGCAACTCTATCGCAACGCAATCTAATTGCAAACGCTAAACGCAAGTTATTTAAAGTGATTGTATGTTAGATATAGTAGTTAGGTTATTTGTGTAACTAATGGATAATACTATCGCATCGCTCACTCGAAACGCATCGTAACGCTCCTCACGGAAAACGAAATGTCAAAACGCAACCCGTTGGAGCCACTCGATCGAATGACCATTCGATCGGATGGCCATCCGATCGGATTGCCATCCGATCGGTGAGTTATCCGACATTTTCTCATAATTTCCCTTTTTGGCAACCTATAAATACCCCCTATCACATCACTTGTGATGTGACAGCTCTCCCTCACTCGACCAGCATGCTTTATGCGTGTGAGTGTCGTATAGTTTTTAATGTATATTTTAGGCCCTTTTTAACACTTTAGTCAAGTTTTAAATTTATAAAACAGGATATTTTACTAACACTAAACATACATATGGGCTAGTGCACCCGTCGTGAGAATAGTACAGCGTTGGTAAGATACCGAGGTCGTCCAAGGACACAAGAGCTTTTAGTACCGGTTTATCCTCAACGTCGAATCAAATAAAAAATTTAGAAAAAGGTTTTAAACAATAAAATAAAAACTAACTAAAAAATGCTGAAAATAAAAATAAAATAAAAACAGATAGATAGATAAGATGAATCACTTGGATCCGACTCGCCTTTAGTGTAACCTTTGATGTTTTCCGGACTTTTGCACTTTTTAAGAGATTATCTTAGTTATAGTAGTAGGCCCCTCTTTTGAAGGTGACATTACTCTCAACCCAGTAGTTTGAGTCAGCAAGGATACAAACCTAAAGGGTTGGATTATTGGAAGATAATTAATTAAGTTATTAATGCGTAATGTGGTAGGCCCCTCTTTTGAAGGTGACGTTACCCTCGGCTAAGTGGTTTAAGTCAGCAGGGATACAATCCCAAGTAGCCGGGTTAATGTATTAATAGTAGTTTACATATGAGGGGATCAAGCCATTCGCACCCCCGCCATCCAATACCAGTGGGTATTGAAGGAGGTCCTAGTAAGCTTGACCCAGGTCCTTGCAGGATCTATACACTGAACAAGGCAAGAACCTTACCAAACCATTCCCTTAACCCCCGACCAGGTAGCCAACATATCTCCATATAAACCGTGGAGATATGAATGTTGTAAATCTTTTATTTTATATAGACAGTAAAATAACGCCAAGACACCACGGACAAATGATAAGGAAGTTTCACCTTCAACATAAGAAACTAGTTATTAAAGTCATTAATACAAAATCAATTAAAAAGTGCGAAAAGATTAAAAAATAAAAGTATTACACTAAATGCTTATCTTCACCAAGTGATGTAAGAGACTTAGGCAAACATGACCTTTGATTGTTAAGAACTCTTACTATCAATCTTGGATCCCGAGACTACTACACACACTCTATGATGGATGATGGTGGTGGATGTGGGTGTTGTGATGGTGGTGGAGTGTGGGTGAAGTGGGAGAGAGGTGGTTTGTCAAGGGATGCCTTTAAAATGAACCAAGCACCCCTATTTATAGCCTGCACAGAAGTCCGGACACGGCCCCGTGCCCGCTGGGCACGGCCCCGTGTCCACCCATCTTCTCTTTCTTCATTTAATGCAGTTTGTCTGTATTAGTTGACCACGCCCCCGTGTCCGCTGGGCACGGCCCCGTGTGCAGAAGCGTATCTGTACTATCAAGATTTGCTTGGATTCTGCGAATCTTAGCGTTGACCACGGCCCCGTGTCCGCTAGGCACATCCCCCGTGTTGGGAAATTGAAGCTTCTACAACTTCGTCTTTTCTGCAGACACTTGGGCACGCCCCCGTGTCCGATGGGCATGGGGCGCGTTCAGCCTTCTATTGTTCTGTTTTTGCTTGGGAAGATGTTGTGGAGGGGTCAGGCATGCCACGTTTATTCCTTTTCTTGTATTATTGTTAGATTTGGCTGTATTTTTGCTTCTTTTGTTCATTTAAGCTCATTTAACCCTGAAAATACAAAAGGAAGATAAAAGCACACTCTTTCCAACATTAGTACTATAAAGGGTTAGTTTTATGCCTCGTTTAATGTAATTTATATGTTGCATTTTACACACATCAAATACCCCCACACTTGAATCTTTGCTTGTCCTCAAGCAAAACTCTTTACAATGTGGGTTACACACCCAAATGGAATGGGTAGAAGAGAAGTGTTGGGCTTGTCTTAGAGTGTCGGGATTCCAAGATCTTTATTAGGTTTTATTTTTATGTTATTTACAATCCTATTCGTTATGATTTATTTAGAACATTACATAAGAGAAATTACTTATTTGGGCATAACATGCCTCTTTAAAATTCCATTTATATACACGTTCACATACCTCACGGGAGATCACTCAACAGTCGGCCGAAGATGTATTTTTGTGAAACACTCGAGACCGGCATGGAACTTACTTCTACCATATGCTTGCCAAGCAATCAATCCTCCTCCTTTTTAACTATAAACCTTTGTAAATATCAAGAGGACTTTGGGGAAGGGTTAGGCTTGGGTTAAAGGTATGTGGTTTTGGGTTAGTGGTTAGTAGAAAAGGGCGAAAATGCGTAAAAAGCGTCGGTTTTCTTAAAACATTTTGTTTTTGTGAATTTTTATTTTAATGAAGCATCTTTCAAACAAAGTTTCTTTTTATGAACTTGTTTGTTTATTGCTAAGCTTAATCATCATTTTTTTATAAGGATTTCACAAGAAAACCGAGCTTTTTTACTAAAATAAAGGGTTTAAAATGAAAAAAGGTTTTTGGTGGCTAAAGGGTGTTTGTTTTGGGTTTAGAAATGAAAAGGTTTAGGCTCAAAGGGGTTAACTAGGGGGATTTTGGGTAGGTGGTAAAAAAAAGAAAAATAATGGTGTTGAAATAAAAAGGATTAGTCCAAATGCCTCTATCATTTACTTACTCGGGTTTAAGTTGGTAAGGACCGGGAGTGTATTGTCATGGCAGGTTCAAGAGTCGTAAGAAACCAAGCAGCTATTCACACAAGAAACGAAAAATGAGCATTTATTTTAAAGATATGTATTTGTGTGCTCATTAAAGGCTCAAAACTCACTTTTTGTGGGAATGGGTTTTTAATGTGATCAAGTATATATAATAAAATTTTAACTAGATTTGTCATGCCGTTTCATAATTTTCTTATGTTGGTTCTTTTTATCACGCCGCTATCGGTTGTAAATTTATAAAAATATAACCTTTTTAGAACTTGTTATTTCCAATTTAAACCAAGACAAGTAAAAAAATGAAAAGTTTTTAAAAAAAATTTGGGGTGTTTAGCAGTTCCAATAGAGTTTTGTGTAAGGCATGTAATTAGGACTTGCAAAATTCAAGGTTTTAGCATCCCCCCCCCCCCCACACACACACTTAAATTACACATTGTCCTCAATGTGTCCCAAAAATAAGTTTTTAGGTTGATTGAATGTGTAAAAAGGTGTGTTTAACAAAAATTTTCTGTTACTGGGCATCTAGACACGGGCCGTGGTGTCCGGGCACGGCCCCGTGTTCAGACTGCCAGTATCAGAAGGTAACAAAAAGTAACAGAAGGCTGGGCACGGGGGCGTGTCAACGAATACGCTCCGTGTCCAGATGCCTGAACTGGGCGTTTTCTGCAGACCCTTGAGCACGGGGCCGTGCTGAACTTGCTGAACTTGCTGTAATGAAAAAAAATGTTCGGGAGGCTCTGTTTTTGTGCATGGGGCATTGGTTCAAGTCTCCCTTAGCATCCTTCACCATCCAAGTGTGTTTTATTCCTGAAAATTAAAAACTAAACTAGAAAACATAAAGGTTAATCTAAACTAAACTATGGATAGTTCCGCGGAATGCCTCCGTGGTGCGCCACGTTTATAAGAGTCATTGGCTAGACCCAAAGCCAGTCATATGTTACCCAAGTGGGATGGTTTGCATCCCATGTTGCACCGTCGGAGAGAATAATCCAAGCTTGAGTCTATGAGTTTCATGTAATTGACCGGGTCGTCATCTTCTACTATTTTCCCAACCCCAAACGTCATCTCCTTGTCCCCAACCCTCAATGTTAGCGTTCCACCATTCATGTCTACCATTGCGTGAGCCGTGGCTAGGAATGGTCTTCTTAATATGAGTGGTACTTCGGTATCTTCCTCCATATCTAATATGATAAAGTCGGCCGGGGAGACAAATTCCCCGACTCTAACCAATAGATTTTCGGCGACACCTTGTGGATATTTAATGGACCTATCGGCGAGTTGTATGCTAATTTTTGTAGGGATTGTTTTTCCTAGGCCAAGTCGGTCGAACATTGATGTGGGCATGAGGTTAATTCTATCCCCAAGATCGGCTAGTGCATTACGCATGGGTGATTCTCCAATTGAACAAGGGATTGTAAAGCTTCTGGGATCGATCTTCTTTTGCGGGAGTTTGTTGAGTAGCAAGGCGGAGCATTCTTCGCTTAAATTAACTAATTGCAATGATTCAATTTTCCTTTTCTGAGTGAGGAAGTCCCTCATAAATTTTGAATATTTAGGCATTTGAGTTAGGACTTCGACAAATGGAATATTAACATGCAATTGTTTTAATAAATTTACGAATTTTGTGAATTGCTCATCGGTCTTCTGGCGAAGTAACCGACCAGGGTATGGTACCGGAGGATTCTTGGTGGGCTCTTGATTTGGTGGAGGAGCCGTCTCTTGTTGGGGCGTTGGTGAAGTTGTGGTTTGGATAGATCGGCTTTTTTTAGTTGGAGGTAGCGGAGCCTCCTCCGGACCTACGGTACGGTTTCTCAATGTGATGAGATGCACTTGCGCCTTTGGGTTGGTTTCGGTATTGCTTGGTAACGCGCCTTGAGGTCTCTCGGAGAAATTTTGAGCTAGTTGATTTATTTGTTTTTCAATGTTTTGAATACTAGCTTGTTGATTCCTAAAGTTCGATTCCAATTGTTGAAATCGATCCGAGTCTTTCTTTTCGGTGTCGGAGATGAGGCGAGAGACGATATCCTTAAGCCTCTCTCGTCCCCCTTGTTGTTGTTGAGAGAAATTTTGTGACTCGTTTCTTGGTTGTTGAAAGTTTGTCCGTTGGTTTAGATTTTGTTGGTTACTACTATTGCCGGGATCTCTCCAACCAAGGTTAGGGTGGTTACGCCATCCTTGGTTGTAGGTACCCGTTGGAGGACCTGACGGCCTAGGTCTATTATCAATGTAGTTAACCGTTTTTGTTTGATTATCCATTTCTTCCATACAGCTCCAATTTTCATGTGGTCCACCACACCCCTCACAAGCCATAACCGAGGCCGTTTTTGCCATTTCTAACTTTTTGATTTTTGAAGAAAGGGCCTCGATTTGGGCTTGCAAAGAGGTGCTTTCGTCAACCTTATGGGCGCCCGGGGCAATAGATTTTGTGCCTCGGGGAGTGTGCCACTGAAAATTGGTTTGAGCAATTTCCTCAATTTGATTATAAATTTCATTTGGGCGACGATTACCTAAAAGTCCCCCGGAGCTAGAATCAAGTATTTGTCTTGTGTGTGGCAGCAACCCGTTGTAGAAAGTGGATACTTGTTGCCACACCGCAAGAATGATCAGGACACTTTCTTAGTAGCTCCTTGAACCTTTCCCAAGTTTCATATAAGGATTCCCCGTCCTCTTGTGAATATGTATTAATTTAAGTCATTAATTTAGTCGTTTTAGCGGGAAGGAAATACTTATATAGAAATTTTTGGGCTAGTTCATCCCAGGTGTTTACCGAACCAACTGGGAGAGTATTAAGCCAAGCCTTAGCTCGGTCTTTTAGCGAAAATGGAAACATTCGGAGGCGGATGGCGTGTTTGATACTCCATTGATCCGAAAAGTATCACATATTTCCAAGAAGTTAGTAATATGCAAATAGGGATCTTCGTCCGCAAGCCCATGGAAGGTTGCGGAGTTTTGGAGCATTTGTATCAAATGCGGCCGAAGTTCGAAGTTGTTGGCTTCGACGTTCGGTGCATTGATAGCGGCACCAAGATTACCTACGATGGGCCGTAGGTAATCCATGAGGGTACGTTGATCCGCCATTGGAAGTAGGTCCCCCGAAACTTTCTCTTGGTTTTTAGCTTTAAGTCTTTTTCTTAGAAAACGTTCGGGTTCGTCTAGAGGTTATTTTATGTCTCTACTGGAATTGGAGCTCATACACTGCGTAGAAAGTTCAGATGTGGTGCCTGGGTTCCAAGTCCTGCAACAAAAACAAAAAGAACGTTGGTCAGAAGCTTCACCACGGCCCCGTGCTCGGATGAACACGGCCCGTGCTCGGAGATACAATAATTGTTTCCCGGATCCCTGTTACTGTGGAGCTCGACACGGCCCCGTGTTGCACCGACACGGCCCCGTACTCAGCTCTCTGTAACTCAGAAAATAAAAACTGCCAGTAACAATGTTGGGCAAGGCCCGTGTCCGACCAGGCACGGCCCGTGCTGAGCTCTGCAGAAGCTGAAAATCTAAGAAAAATCCTAAAAAAAAAAGAGAAAAATAAGAAAAACGATTAGGCCGTTGGTTCCTAACTTTCTTAAAATCCTTGTGTCCCCGGCAACGGCGCCAAAAACATCGTTGCCGATGCTCTCAGTCGACAACGCTATTTGCATAGCGTTCGTAATATCCAAGCCCAGCACACTCTCGAAGCTCTCATCCACGATACCCAACATGCTTGTTTTACCGAACGTACTTTGAAGAAGGAAAGAATTCTTAACGATGGATCCCAACTCGAGAATAAATCGAATGGTATCTTTCATTATCTAGGCCAAATTTGGATTCCCAAACGTACGAATTTACGACAAATTTTGATGGACGAAGACCACAAATCTCGGTATTTTATTCATCCCGGTGCCGACTAGATGTACCAGGACATGCGCTACAAGTACTTGTGGCCGGGCATGAAGAAGGATATCGCTATCTATGTTTCGAAGTGCCTGACTTGTTCCAAAGTCAAGGCCGAGCATCAACGACCCTCTGGCTTACTCATACAACCCGAGATCCTGATGTGGAAATGGGAGAGTATAGCTATGGATTTTATAACGAAACTTCCATGCACGCCATCAGGTCACGACAGCATTTGGGTTGTCGTTGACCGTTTGACCAAATCAGCTCATTTTCTGCCTATACGAGAAGACTTTAAGGTAGAAAAATTAGCTCGAATCTACACCGACGAGATCATCTGTCGACACGGGACGCCTCATGACATCATCTCTGACCGCGATGGTCGTTTTACCTCGCGTCTTTGGGAAACGTTTCAATTTGCCATCGGTACTACTCTTAATCTAAGTACCGCTTTCCATCCCCAAACCGACGGTCAGACTGAAAGAACGATTCGCACCCTTGAAGACATGCTTCGCTCGTGTGTTATAGACATGCTTCGCTCGTACAATAACAGTTATCATTCTAGCATCCAAATGGCACCATTTGAGGCATTATACGGAAGGAAATGTCGATTGCCTATTGTATGGCACGAGATCAGAGACGCGCAAATTACCGGTCTGGAGTTGTTGTAAGAAACGACTGACAAAGTCCTCCAAATTCGAGACAATCTGTTGAAGGCTCGGAGCCGTCAGAAAAGTTACGCCGATAGACGCCGCAAGCCCTTGAATTTGACGTTGGCGATCACGTACTCCTAAAAGTTGCACCTTGGAAGGGGGTGATCAGATTCGGCAAGAAAGGAAAGCTCGCGCCTCGAAATGTTGGACCCCTTAATATTCTGGAAAGGATTGGAAAAGTGGCCTATAGACTCGAACTACCGGAGGAACTTAGTAATGTCCACCCAACCTTCCACGTGTCGAACCTCAGAAAGAGCTTAACTGACTAGGAATTACATGTCCCTCATAAAGATTTACAAGTGGACGAAACATTACACTTCGTGGAGAAGCCTGTCGAGATCATGGGACTAGAAACCAAGGTGCTAAGACGCTTACGCATTCCCATTGTGAAGGTTCGCTGGGAAGGCAAACGCGGCGCTGAGTTCACCTGGGAACACGAAAGTGACATGAAGGCGAAGTACCCGCAACTGTTTGTTACGCCTACTTCTTAAATTTCGGGAAGAAATTTCCTAAAGTAGGGGAGGCTGTAACAACCCGCTTTTTGGGAAGTCAAAGTACAAGTAAAAGTCAAAGGAATAAAAGATTGCTAATTGCGATCTGTCACTCCTTGCTTAACTACTGGCTGTGTCTCTTGACTTGTAATCGAATTCTATCATTTGTTTACTTTAGTTGTATTACGTGGAGTATCTATTAATAATCGAGATTTAATCGCAAGTTTAATCGCTAGTCGACATATCGCTATCGCATCGCAACTCGAATTATGTGATTTGGATATTGTTTTACGTGTGTGTGCTATTATGTGTTACTTGTGCATGTTGTATTTATGTCGAGGTGATTAATCGAAATCGCAACTCTATCGCAACGCAATCTAATTGCAAACGCTAAACGCAAGTTATTTAAAGTGATTGTATGTTAGATATAGTAGTTAGGTTATTTGTGTAACTAATGGATAATACTATCGCATCGCTCACTCGAAACGCATCGTAACGCTCCTCACGGAAAACGAAATGTCAAAACGCAACCCGTTGGAGCCACTCGATCGAATGACCATTCGATCGGATGGCCATCCGATCGGATTGCCATCCGATCGGTGAGTTATCCGACATTTTCTCATAATTTCCCTTTTTGGCAACCTATAAATACCCCCTATCACATCACTTGTGATGTGACAGCTCTCCCTCACTCGACCAGCATGCTTTATGCGTGTGAGTGTCGTATAGTTTTTAATGTATATTTTAGGCCCTTTTTAACACTTTAGTCAAGTTTTAAATTTATAAAACAGGATATTTTACTAACACTAAACATACATATGGGCTAGTGCACCCGTCGTGAGAATAGTACAGCGTTGGTAAGATACCGAGGTCGTCCAAGGACACAAGAGCTTTTAGTACCGGTTTATCCTCAACGTCGAATCAAATAAAAAATTTAGAAAAAGGTTTTAAACAATAAAATAAAAACTAACTAAAAAATGCTGAAAATAAAAATAAAATAAAAACAGATAGATAGATAAGATGAATCACTTGGATCCGACTCGCCTTTAGTGTAACCTTTGATGTTTTCCGGACTTTTGCACTTTTTAAGAGATTATCTTAGTTATAGTAGTAGGCCCCTCTTTTGAAGGTGACATTACTCTCAACCCAGTAGTTTGAGTCAGCAAGGATACAAACCTAAAGGGTTGGATTATTGGAAGATAATTAATTAAGTTATTAATGCGTAATGTGGTAGGCCCCTCTTTTGAAGGTGACGTTACCCTCGGCTAAGTGGTTTAAGTCAGCAGGGATACAATCCCAAGTAGCCGGGTTAATGTATTAATAGTAGTTTACATATGAGGGGATCAAGCCATTCGCACCCCCGCCATCCAATACCAGTGGGTATTGAAGGAGGTCCTAGTAAGCTTGACCCAGGTCCTTGCAGGATCTATACACTGAACAAGGCAAGAACCTTACCAAACCATTCCCTTAACCCCCGACCAGGTAGCCAACATATCTCCATATAAACCGTGGAGATATGAATGTTGTAAATCTTTTATTTTATATAGACAGTAAAATAACGCCAAGACACCACGGACAAATGATAAGGAAGTTTCACCTTCAACATAAGAAACTAGTTATTAAAGTCATTAATACAAAATCAATTAAAAAGTGCGAAAAGATTAAAAAATAAAAGTATTACACTAAATGCTTATCTTCACCAAGTGATGTAAGAGACTTAGGCAAACATGACCTTTGATTGTTAAGAACTCTTACTATCAATCTTGGATCCCGAGACTACTACACACACTCTATGATGGATGATGGTGGTGGATGTGGGTGTTGTGATGGTGGTGGAGTGTGGGTGAAGTGGGAGAGAGGTGGTTTGTCAAGGGATGCCTTTAAAATGAACCAAGCACCCCTATTTATAGCCTGCACAGAAGTCCGGACACGGCCCCGTGCCCGCTGGGCACGGCCCCGTGTCCACCCATCTTCTCTTTCTTCATTTAATGCAGTTTGTCTGTATTAGTTGACCACGCCCCCGTGTCCGCTGGGCACGGCCCCGTGTGCAGAAGCGTATCTGTACTATCAAGATTTGCTTGGATTCTGCGAATCTTAGCGTTGACCACGGCCCCGTGTCCGCTAGGCACATCCCCCGTGTTGGGAAATTGAAGCTTCTACAACTTCGTCTTTTCTGCAGACACTTGGGCACGCCCCCGTGTCCGATGGGCATGGGGCGCGTTCAGCCTTCTATTGTTCTGTTTTTGCTTGGGAAGATGTTGTGGAGGGGTCAGGCATGCCACGTTTATTCCTTTTCTTGTATTATTGTTAGATTTGGCTGTATTTTTGCTTCTTTTGTTCATTTAAGCTCATTTAACCCTGAAAATACAAAAGGAAGATAAAAGCACACTCTTTCCAACATTAGTACTATAAAGGGTTAGTTTTATGCCTCGTTTAATGTAATTTATATGTTGCATTTTACACACATCAAATACCCCCACACTTGAATCTTTGCTTGTCCTCAAGCAAAACTCTTTACAATGTGGGTTACACACCCAAATGGAATGGGTAGAAGAGAAGTGTTGGGCTTGTCTTAGAGTGTCGGGATTCCAAGATCTTTATTAGGTTTTATTTTTATGTTATTTACAATCCTATTCGTTATGATTTATTTAGAACATTACATAAGAGAAATTACTTATTTGGGCATAACATGCCTCTTTAAAATTCCATTTATATACACGTTCACATACCTCACGGGAGATCACTCAACAGTCGGCCGAAGATGTATTTTTGTGAAACACTCGAGACCGGCATGGAACTTACTTCTACCATATGCTTGCCAAGCAATCAATCCTCCTCCTTTTTAACTATAAACCTTTGTAAATATCAAGAGGACTTTGGGGAAGGGTTAGGCTTGGGTTAAAGGTATGTGGTTTTGGGTTAGTGGTTAGTAGAAAAGGGCGAAAATGCGTAAAAAGCGTCGGTTTTCTTAAAACATTTTGTTTTTGTGAATTTTTATTTTAATGAAGCATCTTTCAAACAAAGTTTCTTTTTATGAACTTGTTTGTTTATTGCTAAGCTTAATCATCATTTTTTTATAAGGATTTCACAAGAAAACCGAGCTTTTTTACTAAAATAAAGGGTTTAAAATGAAAAAAGGTTTTTGGTGGCTAAAGGGTGTTTGTTTTGGGTTTAGAAATGAAAAGGTTTAGGCTCAAAGGGGTTAACTAGGGGGATTTTGGGTAGGTGGTAAAAAAAAGAAAAATAATGGTGTTGAAATAAAAAGGATTAGTCCAAATGCCTCTATCATTTACTTACTCGGGTTTAAGTTGGTAAGGACCGGGAGTGTATTGTCATGGCAGGTTCAAGAGTCGTAAGAAACCAAGCAGCTATTCACACAAGAAACGAAAAATGAGCATTTATTTTAAAGATATGTATTTGTGTGCTCATTAAAGGCTCAAAACTCACTTTTTGTGGGAATGGGTTTTTAATGTGATCAAGTATATATAATAAAATTTTAACTAGATTTGTCATGCCGTTTCATAATTTTCTTATGTTGGTTCTTTTTATCACGCCGCTATCGGTTGTAAATTTATAAAAATATAACCTTTTTAGAACTTGTTATTTCCAATTTAAACCAAGACAAGTAAAAAAATGAAAAGTTTTTAAAAAAAATTTGGGGTGTTTAGCAGTTCCAATAGAGTTTTGTGTAAGGCATGTAATTAGGACTTGCAAAATTCAAGGTTTTAGCATCCCCCCCCCCCCCACACACACACTTAAATTACACATTGTCCTCAATGTGTCCCAAAAATAAGTTTTTAGGTTGATTGAATGTGTAAAAAGGTGTGTTTAACAAAAATTTTCTGTTACTGGGCATCTAGACACGGGCCGTGGTGTCCGGGCACGGCCCCGTGTTCAGACTGCCAGTATCAGAAGGTAACAAAAAGTAACAGAAGGCTGGGCACGGGGGCGTGTCAACGAATACGCTCCGTGTCCAGATGCCTGAACTGGGCGTTTTCTGCAGACCCTTGAGCACGGGGCCGTGCTGAACTTGCTGAACTTGCTGTAATGAAAAAAAATGTTCGGGAGGCTCTGTTTTTGTGCATGGGGCATTGGTTCAAGTCTCCCTTAGCATCCTTCACCATCCAAGTGTGTTTTATTCCTGAAAATTAAAAACTAAACTAGAAAACATAAAGGTTAATCTAAACTAAACTATGGATAGTTCCGCGGAATGCCTCCGTGGTGCGCCACGTTTATAAGAGTCATTGGCTAGACCCAAAGCCAGTCATATGTTACCCAAGTGGGATGGTTTGCATCCCATGTTGCACCGTCGGAGAGAATAATCCAAGCTTGAGTCTATGAGTTTCATGTAATTGACCGGGTCGTCATCTTCTACTATTTTCCCAACCCCAAACGTCATCTCCTTGTCCCCAACCCTCAATGTTAGCGTTCCACCATTCATGTCTACCATTGCGTGAGCCGTGGCTAGGAATGGTCTTCTTAATATGAGTGGTACTTCGGTATCTTCCTCCATATCTAATATGATAAAGTCGGCCGGGGAGACAAATTCCCCGACTCTAACCAATAGATTTTCGGCGACACCTTGTGGATATTTAATGGACCTATCGGCGAGTTGTATGCTAATTTTTGTAGGGATTGTTTTTCCTAGGCCAAGTCGGTCGAACATTGATGTGGGCATGAGGTTAATTCTATCCCCAAGATCGGCTAGTGCATTACGCATGGGTGATTCTCCAATTGAACAAGGGATTGTAAAGCTTCTGGGATCGATCTTCTTTTGCGGGAGTTTGTTGAGTAGCAAGGCGGAGCATTCTTCGCTTAAATTAACTAATTGCAATGATTCAATTTTCCTTTTCTGAGTGAGGAAGTCCCTCATAAATTTTGAATATTTAGGCATTTGAGTTAGGACTTCGACAAATGGAATATTAACATGCAATTGTTTTAATAAATTTACGAATTTTGTGAATTGCTCATCGGTCTTCTGGCGAAGTAACCGACCAGGGTATGGTACCGGAGGATTCTTGGTGGGCTCTTGATTTGGTGGAGGAGCCGTCTCTTGTTGGGGCGTTGGTGAAGTTGTGGTTTGGATAGATCGGCTTTTTTTAGTTGGAGGTAGCGGAGCCTCCTCCGGACCTACGGTACGGTTTCTCAATGTGATGAGATGCACTTGCGCCTTTGGGTTGGTTTCGGTATTGCTTGGTAACGCGCCTTGAGGTCTCTCGGAGAAATTTTGAGCTAGTTGATTTATTTGTTTTTCAATGTTTTGAATACTAGCTTGTTGATTCCTAAAGTTCGATTCCAATTGTTGAAATCGATCCGAGTCTTTCTTTTCGGTGTCGGAGATGAGGCGAGAGACGATATCCTTAAGCCTCTCTCGTCCCCCTTGTTGTTGTTGAGAGAAATTTTGTGACTCGTTTCTTGGTTGTTGAAAGTTTGTCCGTTGGTTTAGATTTTGTTGGTTACTACTATTGCCGGGATCTCTCCAACCAAGGTTAGGGTGGTTACGCCATCCTTGGTTGTAGGTACCCGTTGGAGGACCTGACGGCCTAGGTCTATTATCAATGTAGTTAACCGTTTTTGTTTGATTATCCATTTCTTCCATACAGCTCCAATTTTCATGTGGTCCACCACACCCCTCACAAGCCATAACCGAGGCCGTTTTTGCCATTTCTAACTTTTTGATTTTTGAAGAAAGGGCCTCGATTTGGGCTTGCAAAGAGGTGCTTTCGTCAACCTTATGGGCGCCCGGGGCAATAGATTTTGTGCCTCGGGGAGTGTGCCACTGAAAATTGGTTTGAGCAATTTCCTCAATTTGATTATAAATTTCATTTGGGCGACGATTACCTAAAAGTCCCCCGGAGCTAGAATCAAGTATTTGTCTTGTGTGTGGCAGCAACCCGTTGTAGAAAGTGGATACTTGTTGCCACACCGCAAGAATGATCAGGACACTTTCTTAGTAGCTCCTTGAACCTTTCCCAAGTTTCATATAAGGATTCCCCGTCCTCTTGTGAATATGTATTAATTTAAGTCATTAATTTAGTCGTTTTAGCGGGAAGGAAATACTTATATAGAAATTTTTGGGCTAGTTCATCCCAGGTGTTTACCGAACCAACTGGGAGAGTATTAAGCCAAGCCTTAGCTCGGTCTTTTAGCGAAAATGGAAACATTCGGAGGCGGATGGCGTGTTTGATACTCCATTGATCCGAAAAGTATCACATATTTCCAAGAAGTTAGTAATATGCAAATAGGGATCTTCGTCCGCAAGCCCATGGAAGGTTGCGGAGTTTTGGAGCATTTGTATCAAATGCGGCCGAAGTTCGAAGTTGTTGGCTTCGACGTTCGGTGCATTGATAGCGGCACCAAGATTACCTACGATGGGCCGTAGGTAATCCATGAGGGTACGTTGATCCGCCATTGGAAGTAGGTCCCCCGAAACTTTCTCTTGGTTTTTAGCTTTAAGTCTTTTTCTTAGAAAACGTTCGGGTTCGTCTAGAGGTTATTTTATGTCTCTACTGGAATTGGAGCTCATACACTGCGTAGAAAGTTCAGATGTGGTGCCTGGGTTCCAAGTCCTGCAACAAAAACAAAAAGAACGTTGGTCAGAAGCTTCACCACGGCCCCGTGCTCGGATGAACACGGCCCGTGCTCGGAGATACAATAATTGTTTCCCGGATCCCTGTTACTGTGGAGCTCGACACGGCCCCGTGTTGCACCGACACGGCCCCGTACTCAGCTCTCTGTAACTCAGAAAATAAAAACTGCCAGTAACAATGTTGGGCAAGGCCCGTGTCCGACCAGGCACGGCCCGTGCTGAGCTCTGCAGAAGCTGAAAATCTAAGAAAAATCCTAAAAAAAAAAGAGAAAAATAAGAAAAACGATTAGGCCGTTGGTTCCTAACTTTCTTAAAATCCTTGTGTCCCCGGCAACGGCGCCAAAAACTTGATGCGTGTGAGTGTCGTATAGTTTTTAATGTATATTTTAAGCCCTTTTTAACACTTTAGTCAAGTTTTAAATTTATAAAACACGATATTTTACTAACACTAAACACACATATGGGCAAGTGCACCCATCGTGAGAGTAGTATAGCATTGGTAAGATACCGAGATCGTCCAAGGACACAAGAGCTTTTAGTACCGGTTTATCCTCAACGTCTAATCAAATCAAAAATTTAGAAAAAGGTTTTAAAAAAGAAAATAAAAACTAACTAGAAATGCTGAAAATAAAAATAAAATAAAAACAGATAGACAAGATGAATCACTTTGATCCGACTCGCCTTTAGTGTAACCTTTGATGTTTTCCGCACTTTTGCACTTTTTAAGAGATTATCTTAGTTATAGTAGTAGGCCCCTCTTTTGAAGTTGACGTTACCCTCAACCCAGTAGTTTGAGTCAGCAAGGATACAGTCCTAAAGGGTTGGATTAATGGAAGATAATTAGTTAAGTTATTAATGTGTAATGTGGTAGACCCCTCTTTTGAAGGTGACGTTACCCTCGGCTAAGTGGTTTGAGCCAGTAGGGATACAATCCCAATTAGTCGGGTTAATGTATTAATAGTAGTTTACATATGAGGGGATCAAGCCATTCGCACCCCCGCCATCCAATACCAGTGGGTATTGAAGGAGGTCCTAGTAAGCTTGACCCAGGTACTTGCAGGATCTATACACTGAACAAGGCAAGAACCTTACCAAACCATTTCCTTAACCCCCGACCAGGTAGCCAACATATCTCCATATAGACCGTGGAGATATGAATGGTGTAAATCTTTTATTTTATATAGACAGTAAAATAACGCCAAGACACCACGGACAAATGATAAGGAAGTTTCACCTTCAACATAAGAAACTAGTTATTAAAGTCATTAATACAAAATCAAATAAAAAGTGCGAAAAGACTAAAAAACAAAAGTATTACACTAAATGAATGTCTTCACCAAGTGATGTAAGAGACTTAGGCAAACATGGCCTTTGATTGTCAAGAACTCTTACTGTCAATCTTGGATCCCGATACTACCACACACACTCTATGATGGATGATGGATGATGGTGGTGGATGTGGGTGTTGTGACGGTGGTGGAGAGTGGGTGAAGTGGGAGAGAGGTGGTTTGTTAAGGGATGCCTTTGAAATGAACCAAGCACCCCTATTTATAGCCTGCATAGAAGCCCGGACACGGCGCACGGCCCCGTGTCCACCCATCTTCTTTTTCTTCATTTAATACAGTTTGTCTGTATTAGTTGACCACGCCCCCATGTCCGTTGGGCACGTCCCCGTGTGCAGAAGCGTATCTGTACTATCAAGATTTGCTTGGATTCTGCGAATCTTAGCGTTGACCACGGCCCCGTGTCCGCTGGGCACGCTCCCGTGTTTGGAAATAGAAGCTTCTACAACTTTGTCTTTTCTTCAGACACTTGGGCACGGGGTGTGTTCTGCCTTCAGTTGTTCTGTTTTTGCTTGGGAAGATGCTGTCGAGGGGTCAGGCATGCCACGTTTATTCCTTTTCTTGTATTATTGTTAGATTTGGCTGTATTTTTTCTTCTTTTGTTCATTTAAGCGCATTTAACCCTGTAAATACAAAAGGAAGACAAAAGCACATTTTTTCCAACATTAGTACTAAAAAGGGTTAGTTTTATGCCTCATTTGATGTAATTTATATGTTGCATTTTACACACATCAATGCTCAAGGCCTTCTCTCTCTCGATTTCTCGCGATTCTTGTAAGTCTTCAACTCAAATCTTGTACTTCTATGATCTACACGCACTTCTTCATCATTTTCACCTTTGAATCTTAACTTTTCACCATGAAATCAACGGATTTGAGGTGTTTTAGGATGACGTCATCATGGAGTTCTTATGAACTTCAAGATTTGGCTTCATTCCACCAAGAACAACTCAGATATGTAGGATTTCCACATGATTTCACAACGACTTCGTATAGATCTAAACATTTTCAAAGTTAAAAGGATTGAAAGATGGTTTCTAACTCTCTTTCAACTCTTTTACACTCAATGCACTCAAAACTGATAGAATCGGAGCTCCTTCTGGTCTTCTACTCATTTCTTAGTGAAGTGTCGGTTGAGATCTGATTTATATCAAAGAGACAACCGATTCCGGAGTAAACATGATTAACTGTCAAAGAACAGTCAACTGGTCGGATTAGGGTGATTCCTGTTCGATCGAGCGACTTGGGACTTGACGAGGTTCCGTTGTTTAGTACGTTATCATACCGTCTCGAACAAACCGCAAAAATTTCAAATAATAAAGTCAAGACGATCAGATTCATTGGGATGGATTGTCGTCCGATTGGATTGCCATCCGATCAAACTGAAATCCGATCGGATTGCCCTTGGTTCCACACTTTACAATTTTCAAGTTTTCAAAAGATCTGAACGTCGAACGGATTGCCGTCCGATCGGATTGCCATCCGATAGAACGACCATCCAATTAGTTGAAATTTGGAACTTCGACACTTAAACAATTTCATAATTCCAAAGACCATCAATTCTAACGGATTGCCATCCGATCGGATTGCTATCCGATCGAGTGACCATCCTGCTGTGAACTTGTTCTCACTAAGTGTCCTGCCAATCGGATCGCTATCCGATCGAACAACCATTCGATTGAACTATCTGAAAGGTAGAGATACTTCTATGTTTTCAAAATACTACAACAAAAACTTCAAAGCCATCATACACAAACACATCCTTCTCAAACGAATGTCAATCCGACCGAATGGCCATCCGATCGGATGACCATCCGAACGGATTGACATCCGATCGAATGACCATCCGATCGGATTACCATTCGATCGGATTATCATCCGACACTTGTTCACTTCGCACCGCTTATCGCACCGTTCATTCGCTTATGCTACCGTTAACTGTTCAGGGTAATCACTCTAGCGCTCCCTTCAATCCATTAACTTCCATCGCTGTGACTATACTCGATCCCTTTTTGCTTTACGCACTTTTGGGTGCTACATACGTTACTTATTCTAAATCACATTGATAACACAACGCAAATACTATTTATACGCTAACCGTTATTGCATGTTACGTGTTACTCGATGAATGCTTGTATGTTATGTTAACACAATGATTGTTTCCTGACGCCTTAGCAATGATAGTACTATAGTTTGGACTCAGCACCTGTCATGGACAAGGGTTGTTAAGGTTACCTCTTCACGTGTCATAGTGGTGATATGTGTTGCGCATTCTACAACTCGCAGTCTTGTCTGTGCATATCTCATTGTCGATAACCTACTAGCTTCAAACTATACATGTTACATGTTGGTTATGCGTAAACGCTTTCGAACTCTATTATTACTATTAAACTTGTATGCTCACCTTTACACTATGTGTATTGACCTTTATTTTAACGTATGTGACAGGTGCCTAGGATGATGTGTTTTACCTTCTTTTGTGGAATCAAGTAGGAATAAGAGTCTAGAAACAAACAATTTAAATCTGAGTTGTCAGAACATGATATTTGTCTTTGAGATATTTGGTCTGTAATAATTATTTACCTTGGTATGTTATGGTATGGGACATAATAATTAAATATCTGGTAAATTAGTTGTTATGGATTTCTCCTGAACAATTTGTTTCGCTCAGTGCCGCGCCCCGATGTTTCTGTCATCGGTTGGGGTGTGACAAATATGAATGAGAAATAAGCCTAATATATTTCAACATAGTGATATAAGTAAGTGATTATTATTATTATTATTATTATCATATTTACTATGACGAGTTGGCCTTCAATGTTATATTAGCTACTGTTGATGAGGTGTTGTGTTGGAAATGCTTTTTTTATGAACGATAAATTTGGATCACTAACAGACCACTAAAGTATCATCGTACCACTAACGAAACCACTCAATCATATCCATCTCCACTAGGCAATAATGCCTATACACCAATTCAGAAGGAAACCCAATAAATCTAGGAAAAGCCCCCTTGTGGAAATCGAACCTAGAACCTAATGGTCTTTAAGGATAATCTCACTCCCAAAATGCCACTAGGATATACTTATAATGCCATGGGCAAAAAGATAATTATCTATTCATCTCTTCAGGATTTTCATATAAACATGATAGTAGGTAGTAATACCCTCATTGTTAAAAGGGTGACATCTAAATATCATTCATATTGTGTTATATTATTTTTTATTCTAATCTGGTTGTTAAGTGTTGATGTATCAGAAATATAACTTGAAGGGTCAAAGTGTAACTCTGGAGGGACATAAGTGAAACATGTTATAAAGGCGGTGTATTTATTGTAAAGATCAAGGTGCAAAGTGAAACTTATGATGATGCTGGTATAAAAAAGGGAAACCCTAGTTTCCAGATGATTCTTTTGTTGCTCATTCAGTCGCACTTGTTCTCTGGATTGATTTGCTCTGATCTGTGGCGATCAGATTGTATTTTGTGTGATGTTCATCATCTCGCCTGTGAGATTGTCTTAGATCTGGTTGTATTCTTTCCCAGTGCACTTTTATCGTTTGTTGTTTGTATTGTGATCAACTGATTGTATATATTAGTTGTTCTGAACCTTATTGTTAACAAGATCTTACTAAGTGTAAGATCAAGGGTTTGGTTGGGAGTTTTTTTGCTTGGGTTAATAATAAGATTTTGTCATAGTTTTGTCGTTATTTCTGTGTGTTCCATCCTGTGTATTGTTGATACCATCTGCTTTACATGGTATCAGAGCAATTATTGCTCTTGATTATTGTTTCCACTGGTATTATCTCTGGTTTGTTGTGATTGTGTAGGTCATTGTTAGGGTTTATGGACTCAAGAAACCCTAGAGGAGCGATCTTGGGTGTGTTATCAAATTTGGCTTAGAAACCCTAACTTGAGGCTATTAGTGATCTTCTTGATGTCTGTTGGTGGAGTGAAGGTCTGTGTTGGTCTTTGTGATTATCTATTATCACAAAGCAAACTAACCAATTTTTTTTTTATGCTTGTCTTCTGATCTTGATCGTGTAACCCTTGAAGGTTACAGATCAGATCTGCTAAGGAGGGAGTTAAAAGCTTCTGTAAGGGTGTTCTAACTTTCTCTTGTTATTTCTCTCTTTCATTCATTGAGTCTTGATTGTTTGTTAATTTCTTTGTTCTTGGTCTTGGGTTGTTTGTTGCTTCTGTTGATAAGCTTGTCCAAGCACCTACAAAGTGATGAACCTGGAATCTGGCCTATGTCACAGACAGCGGTGTGTGTTGATTTGTTGTTACGCTCTTGATTGATTGTTAATTGTTTACTTGTTATTATTGTGATTAATATGGGTGACACTAGTACTTATGCTACTCTCATTAGCAAATTTGATATAGGTGATCCTTTATACCTTCATCCTAGTGACTCTAGTACTTTAACCATTGTTAGTATAAAGTTAAAAGGTACTGAAAACTATCCGGTTTGGTCAAATGCTATGAGACTTACTTTAGAGGCCAAAAATAAATATGGTTTTATTGATGGTAAGTGTGTGAAGTCAAAAGATGATGAGGTCTTAGCAAACCAGTGGGATAGGTGTAACTCAGTGGTTATTACTTGGCTTTTGAATTCTATATCTGGGAGTTATTTTTGGGGCAAGTTTTTTCCAAACTTTCCTTAGAGTTATCGATTGATTTAAAAGAGTCATTTGATAAGGTGGATGGTTCTACTGTGTATGCCTTATATAAAAAGATAAATGGAATTTCTCAAAATGGAAGCACTGTTGCTGAGTATTATAACAGACTGACAACAATGTGGAAGCAATTTGATGCCATGGTGCATCTTCCTTCCTATTCTTGTTAGGCTGCCAAGGATTACAATGATTTTTCAACTCTCATTAAATTGATGCAGTTTCTTATGGGGCTTGATGATGTTTATCAGCCTAAAGAACAAATATACTAACAAGAGAACCATTCCCTTCAGTTAAAGTAGTTTTTTTCTATAATATCTAGAGAAGAGTCTCATAGGATGGCTTTTGTGTCTAAGTCTGGTCAAACATTTGATTCTAGGAAGAGAAATGTTAGAGGTCCTAATCCTAACCTCAAATGTTCTCATTGTAATATGATTGGTCATACAGTAGACAGGTGTTTTGAGATAACTGGTTATCGTCCTGGTGTTAGGAGAAGACCAGGGGGACAGTTTGCTAAGTCTAATGTGTCAAGTAGTACCACTACCACTACCACTACCACTACCACTACCACTACCACTAATAAGTCTAGTGTAACTGTTGGGTCTTCGAACTCTGTTGGTGCTTCTATGCCTTTTACTTTTGAACAAATTTCAAAATTGTTGAATCTTGTTGGTGAGAAATCTTGTGGTGAGCAGTCTAAATCAAATATGGGAGGTGAGTCCTTAGTTACTTGTGGTTTTACTGTTGGGTTTGTTAGTTGTTCTAGTTTAAATGTTTTTGGTTATGAATATAATTGGATTGTTGATTCTGGTGCGAACCAACATATGGTTAAGTCTGATAGGGATATGTTTGATTGGGTAGACGTATCTGATTTTGATTTAAAGGTTGGTAATCCAAATGGTACTAATGTTAAAGTGTTTAAAATTGGGAAACTAAAGCTAATAGGTGGTGTAATTCTGGAAGATGTTTTCTATGTTCCTGAGTATAGTGTAAAGATGTTATCTGTTTTTAGGTTGGCTAAAGATAATAAGATAGCAGTAGTGTTTAATGAAACTGATTGTCTGTTACAGGATTTGAGGTCAAAGAAAGTCCTGGTGACTGGTAGCCAGGACAATGGGTTGTACTTTGTTAGAAAGAATGGTAATTCTGTAAATATGTGTTATAATAGTTTCTTAAAGTCTAGTATGTGGCATAGTAGATTAGGCCATCCGTCTGATCAGGTTCTGACTGTTTTAAAAGGTAATCTAGATATTAAAACTATTGATCATGGTCCTTGTGAGATTTGCCATAAGGCAAAACAAGTAAGAGTTCCTTTCCCCTTAAGTGAACATAAAACAAAAGAGATAGGTGATATAGTTCATTTAGATCTGTGGGGTCCGTATAAAGTGTCTAGTTATGAAGGGTTTAGATATTTTCTAACAGTTGAACCTGTTAGTAATAATGAAGTTGTTAAAGATCTCAGGTGGATAGAAGCAATGAACAAGGAAATGGAGGCCTTGTTTAGGAATAATACTTGGACTCTTGTTGATTTACCACCTGGTAGAAAGCCTATAGGCTATAAGTGGGTGTACAAAGTTAAATATAGGTCCAGTGGTGAGGTAGAGAGATTTAAAGCTAGGTTGGTAGCTAAAGGGTTTAATCAAAGGGAAGGTGTAACATTTGTGCTTGTAATCATTGTGAACAGTTCAATTATCAATAAAACAATTTTATTTGATCCCAATTTTGTTTAGTTATGTTTTACATTTTTCATGTTTTGACTTTTATTCAATTTCAAACTCTACATCGCTTTCTGGAGAGTTATACGCAAACTGGTGCGTAAACGTAATCAGTTTAATGCGAAAAATACTCCAGAACATCAACATATGCTTAACATACCTTAAATAACCTTTACATAACTTAGAAATAAGTTTTAAAGACTTTGGTATGGCAAAAACAAGTTAATTCGCTTACAGGGACTAAACTTGACAAACTGCGAAAGTATGCCAATTTGAACTGTAACGAACATTCCGAAACATGACCATAAGTTAAACACACCTTAAATATCCTTTATATAGCTTATAAATAGGCTTTGAGGGGTTCGGTGTGCTAAAATAAACTTTTGGCTCATTCAGGGACTAAAAATGTCAAAAAGTGCATAAGTTTACACCTTCGCGCATAACTTACGTTATGAATACATCCGGGCATCCAAAAATTTATGTAAGCACTATAATATTTTATTTTAGTGTTTGGCATAAGAAAAATCCATTCGTCACGCAATTTGGATCGTTTTTCGCGCTTATGCGCATGTCGTCGTAATTAAGCGAACATCGCGATCATACGACCAAACGAACCGACATCCGGGATATTTTTGAGCATGTTTCATGTCCACAATGTTTAGGAATCCTTGTGGAGCCTTGAAAATGATCTAACGAGCCTTAAACATGTCGGAAATGGCCTTAATACACAACGGGGACTGAAATGGAAACATTGGAAACTGTTTGCTGATCAGAAGGACCTAGGCGTGACACCTAGCCCCCTAGGCGTCACGCGAGGCCCTTTTAGATCAAAAAAGGTTGTTTAATCAATTGCAAACAGCTTCTAAACACCCCAAAGGCCAATGCCACCTGTAAATTCCTGATGTTGGGGGGCCATTTTGAGTTACCACAAGTTTGCAACAAGTGTAGGGACAAGATCAAAGCACGGTATTCGAGGAACGATCCTAACGGTTCCAAGAATCCTATAAATACCCCTTGATTCACAACTCAAAACCCACTTGAAATCTGAGTTTTTCTCTAAGTGGTTGTGTTCATACACTTCCTACCTGAGATTTCTTGGAGATCAAAGCTTTCGGGGACCCTTGGTAAGTGTTCTTTCGTTATTTTCATTCGTTTTAGCGTTAAAGTCAAACTTTGTTTGACTTTCTGCATTGACCAGTTTATGGTCAATGCGAAGTTCGTTTGAACTTCATAACGTGAGCGTGATCACGATGGTTATAGTCCCTAGTGACTATACCTACTGATTACCACGTTATCTAGGCTCAGTGACAAGTCGTAGTTTCGGCCAAAATGCGCATTCTTGACTATACCTACTGATTACCGTTTGTTTTGATACCAAACCTGTTTTCTAAACTTAGTTAAGCATGTTCTAACATGCTTAGCTCGTCACATTTAGTTTAGTGCTTATATAGGGTCGTAAGGTAAGCGATCTAAACAATCGCTTATACTTTCGAACCCGACCCGTTTGGTCGATCATTAGGATCCGACCAAGCACATTAGGTGACCATAGTTGTATAGGGAATAACCTTCCGAGGTTATACCTTATGGTCACATCGTTTGAGTAGTTGTATGATAGGTAGTATATATGCCTTAGGTAAATTACCAAAATGCCCTTTTAACACCAAAATTCATTTTAAGCATATGTAACGCAACTTTTGGTATCTAAACTGATTTGGTAACAATATTAGACATGTTAAGGAATATTTTACTTATCATAGGACTAGTTAGGCGTTCCGAACGCGTTTTACGCGAACGACGCGTTAAAGTAGCATAAGCTACCTAAACGGGTCGTAATGGGTCGTAAGCACTTAGGTTAGGTTTCATTTTAGTATGTGGGCTTTGTTAAACCATACTACATGAGTTCCCATGCTCATTTGGTTTACGAGCCCTCATTCTATCCAAATCCTCCGATTTAGGTCCGGTATATGAACATAGTTACCTATATTAGGTGTCGTTTGATATATGTGATCCCTAGCATTGTTTGGTTGTTACTCAAGGACTACTAAGCAATCTCAAGTGAGTACATAGACCCCTCTTTTACTGTTTTCCAAACATTTTGGGGTGAAACACATGTGCCTACTTGTTACTTTCGTGCCTTTCATGCTTTCATATCATATGCTTGTTATGTTCATTAGTACATTATAGTACATGATTTCATTACCTTTTATGCTATGTATGTCCATTGTGTGCATACTTAGTACATCGTTTTACATTACATTTCATGCTATGTATGTCCATTGTGTGCATACTTAGTACATCATTTTACATTACATTTCATGCTATGTATGTCCATTGTGTGCATACTTAGTACATTGTTTTACATAACATTTCACGCTATGTATGTTCATTTGATTACATACTTAGTGCATCATTTTCACATGCTTACATTTTTGGTATGACATTTGGTTTGTTTAAATGGGACAAAAATACATTCATTAACATTGATCACGCCATTCGTTAGTAGGAAGTGGTACCATAGGAATTGACAACTCCCGTTCCTGAACCCTAGGTTTGTTTGGGTGGAAGGAATGACCGAATTCGATAAACATAACACAGATAAACCTTTAATTTGTTTAAAGGTCTATCACCACAGTCACAAGGCTTCGATGTATGCATTTTCACAATACCGCATAGATGTTTGTATCAGTATAGCATGCATTTGTTCCACAAAACATAACTTTGACTTAAACTATGTTTAATTCAATACCCTGTTTTTGTGCATTTTACCTATGGCTTAGTTAATATATTTCATATGCCATACATGATATTTTGGATTCACATTATATGATTTACATTAAACATAAACATTTTGACATTTGATATACACATTTGGTGGTTTACATTAGACATGGACGTTTTGATATGGTTTACACAATAACACTTGACAATTGATTTATACATGAACAATTTACATTGGTGGTTGGTTTGGGTAAATGATTTGAGTAACGAGGCATGTGTAATATGATACAAACATGGTGGATACGCCGCTGGTACTTCCTATATATAAGTGTTTGTATAATATTACATATCGTAGCGTTATTTAAATCATTTCAGTATAGACATATTACATTTTACACAAATAACATATTTTTCACAAGACATTGCTTTACAAAACAATTTATTTTATACAACTCATTTTATCTTGTTATTTCGTTAACCATACACCTTTCTTTTATATAATCTGATTTCTTATTGAGTTTTCATATGATTTATAAAAGAAAACACTTAACAAGATTCATGACTAATTTTTATTAAACCTTTCTTCTAAAAACCCAAGTCATGAATCCTATTTTCACAAAACCTATGTACCTCACAGGCATTTTTATGCTGACGTACCTATTTTCACATGTGTTTTCAGGAGTTGTCGCTTAGGATGATGATTGTGACACTAGGGCGGACCTGTGCCTTAGAGACATAAAACGAAGATAGACTTAGTTTAATTATGTTATGAACTCTTTATTTCCCGTTTTGAGACAATGTAACACGCTTGTTTGATAAATAAAATATAATTTTGTATGCCATGGTTGTGAAACAATAATTCTGTTACAACACTCCCCGACGTTTCCGCCACAATTTGATGTTTTACGTGGTCGGGGTGTGACAGAAGAGTTGGTATCAGAGCCAATGGTTATAGGGAATTAGGTTATTAGTAATTCTTTGACCTAGACTATAACCTTTCTAGGACCCTAACACAAGTTATCTTGTGTTTAGATCTTAAAACATGCACATCACCTATCCTTAGGTGATTATCAAAACAAGAACCCAATTTTCCGAAACAATTTTTGAAAAATAATCTTCTGTTTTTGAATGATTTATTACAAGATTTTGAACCCTCTGTTATATGGTTTTGAACCCCTTTGAATTTTCAAAAATCTCGTCAAGGTTTTGGGTTTTAAATAATGTGAACACGTGCAAACTGGAAGAGTGAATGCCTGTACCCTGGGTTTTCTGTCTAAGGCTAGAGTGTTCGTACAAATCCACATAATCGGACCAGTCACTCTTACCTGGGAACTCTTGGGGTGAGTGTTCACTTATAGGCGAGCATCTCTTCGCGATACATTATTTTTGACCCATTTACTTTGATTAGTCACTGTGTGTCGTTGTTTGCTTTGTGATGCAGACGAATGACCACCATCTTTGCTTTTGTTGATTTTGTTTCATCTCATTCTCTTCATCCAATCATCTCACTCGTTTCCTTTCATGTTTTCCTCTTTTAGAATGCCTCCTCGACGCGAAAACCAGATAGCGACTGCCGAACTGGCAGAAATCATTGTGCAGCAAATGGCTGCTCAATTCCCAAACCTCTTTGCTCAATGGAACCAAGCCAACAACAACAACAATGCTCCATGCAAATTCAAGGATTTTAACTCGGCTAAACCACTCAAGTTTAGTGGTTCTGAGGGAGCGAATGGGCTTCTTCAATGGTTCGAGAGCATTGAGAATACTTTCCGTCACGTTCAGTGTCCTGACAATCGCAAGGTCGAGTTTTCTTCGAGTGTGTTTCAGAAGAGGGCTCTTACGTGGTGGAACGGGGTTATGAGAGACCGGGGTGCAGAAGTTGCTCTAGCTCAGACTTGGGCCAAACTTAGGGCCCTTATGATGAGGGAGTTCTGTCCTCGTCATGAACAGCGAGCTTTGGAGAGAGAGTTTAATGACTTGAAACAAGACAGTGGCGAGCACAGGGCGTATACTGATAGGTTTGAGGAGTTGAGTCTGCTTTGCCCGACTATGGTTACCCCACTCGACAAGGCTATCGAAAGGTACATCGACGGCCTACCTGACTCAGTGCAAGACATCATTACTGGTAGTAACCCTACCACACTCTGTCAGGCGATCGAGTTAGCAGCGACATTGACTGAGTCGCAGGTCCGAAAGGGAAAGTTGCACAAAAAGGGTGACAAGGGTAAGAAGCAGGCGTCTGACAAAGAAGATAGCAAGAAAGGTCAAAACAAGAAGGGAAAGGATTCTGGTTCCTCAAGAGGGTCAAGGAAGCGTAAGGCTTCCCAAAATTTTGTTGTCACTGCCCAAGCTAACCAGGCAGCTCCCAACCAACCCGCACAGCCTCCAGCAAAGAAACCTTATGCGGGAAATGCACCTTTGTGCAATAGATGCAACAGTCACAATCAGCCGCAATTTCCGTGCCGTTTCTGTACTAACTGTGGGAAGTCAGGTCATCTTGCTGGTGTTTGTTGTTTTGCTCAGAATCAGGCAGTTCAGAACCCGACTCAACGAGTTGCTCAGCCTCCTGCTCAGCAACAGGGTCAAGCTGCACGACCACACTACCCGCCAGGTTCTTGTTACAATTGTGGGGATCTGACCCACTACCGTAATCAGTGTCCAAGATTGGTGAATGCTAACCCAAATCATAATCAGGCTCAGGCTCGAGGTCGAGTCTTCAACATGAATGCACAAGAGGCACAAGCAGACAATGAAGTGGTGAACGGTACGTTCTTTATTAATAATCAGCCTGCATCTGTTCTCTTTGATTCGGGTGCCGATAAGAGTTTTGTGTCTTTATCTTTTGAGCCATTACTTCGCGTGTCTAGAACGAAACTAGGTAAACCTTTGACAGTAGAGGTTGCTAGTGGTGAACCCATTGTTCTTGATTCTGTTCTTCACAACTGCCAGTTGAACCTTAACGACCATCTTTTTCCTATCGACCTCACGCCTATGCAACTTGGAAGCTTTGACGTTATTGTGGGTATGGATTGGTTAGCCAAGCATCACGCAGAGGTAGTTTGTTTTGAGAAGATTGTTCGTGTGCCACTTTCGACAGGCGAGATCCTACAGGTTCGTGGTGAGAAACCTGCTGGTGGTCTCAAACTCATGTCTTGTTTTAAAGCTCAGAAGTATCTGCGAAAGAACTATGTCGCCTTTTTGGCACATGTTGTAGCAGATGAGGGCAAAGGTAAGTCTATTCAAGATATTCCTGTTGTTCGGGATTATTCTGAGGTATTCCCTGAAGATTTACCTGCTCTATCCCCAGCACGCCAAGTCGAGTTCCGTATTGATCTCATACCTGGTGCAAACCCCATTGCCAGAGCTCCATATCGTCTTGCACCGTCTGAGATGCAAGAGTTGTCTAAGCAGCTTCAGGAGCTCTCTGACAAAGGTTTTATCCGTCCTAGCTTTTCACCTTGGGGTGCTCCCGTTCTTTTTGTCAAGAAGAAGGATGGATCTTTTAGGATGTGTATCGATTATCGTGAGCTTAACAAGCTTACCATCAAGAATCGATATCCCCTACCTCGCATCGATGATCTCTTTGATCAGTTACAGGGCGCTTCTTATTTTTCAAAGATTGATCTACGTTCTGGATATCATCAACTTCGTGTACATGAAGAAGATATTCCCAAGACAGCATTCCGCACTCGTTATGGGCATTATGAGTTCACAGTCATGCCATTCGGTTTGACTAATGCTCCTGCTGTTTTCATGGACTTAATGAATAGGGTCTGCAAGCCTTATTTGGATCAGTTCGTCATTGTTTTTATTGACGACATCTTGATATACTCCAAGACGCGAGCTGATCACGAGCAACATCTTCGTCTTACTTTGGAACTCCTAAAGAAAGAGCAACTTTTCGCCAAATTCTCCAAGTGCGAATTTTGGCTTAAAGAAGTTCAATTTTTGGGGCATATTGTCAACGAACAAGGTATTCATGTAGATCCCTCAAAGATCAGTGCGATTAAGGATTGGGATACGCCTACTACTCCTACTGAAGTTCGTTCTTTTCTTGGTTTGGCGGGTTATTACCGCCGCTTCATAGAAAACTTCTCAAAGATTGCAGTTCCTCTAACTGCTCTAACTCAGAAGAACAAACCCTTTGATTGGGGATTCAAACAAGAGGAAGCTTTTCAAAACTTGAAATAAAAACTTTGCGACACACCTGTTCTGACTTTGCCTGAGGGCAATGGTGATTTCGTCGTTTATTGCGATGCATCTAAATTGGGTCTTGGCTGTGTTCTGATGCAAAGGAACAAAGTCATAGCATATGCATCGAGGCAGTTGAAGATACATGAGAAAAACTACACCACTCATGATCTTGAGTTAGGTGCAGTTGTCTTCGCTCTTAAGATCTGGAGACACTATTTGTACGGTACAAAATGTGTGGTTTTCACGGACCACAAAAGTCTTCAGCATATCTTCAATCAGAAAGAACTCAACATGAGGCAACGACGTTGGGTTGAGCTTCTAAACGACTATGACTGCGAAATTCGCTACCATCCTGGTAAGGCGAATGTCGTAGCCGATGCATTGAGTCGTAAGGAACGTACTAAACTTCATTGTGTCCGTGTTCAATCTGATATTCAAGCTCGATCCGATATCCAAACCCGTATTTATCAGGCTCAATAATCTTGTGTTTCACAAGGTTTGATGGATAAGGAATTTCCCTATCACTTAACACCTTATCTTGAACTGAAGGACAATGGATCGTATTACTTCATGGGCCGTTTGTGGGTCCCAAGCCAAGATGATCTTCGTACCTTGCTTATGGACGAAGCCCATAAGTCTCGTAATTCTATTCATCCTGGCTCAGATAAGATGTATAAGGATCTTCGTATTCACTATTGGTGGCCTGGTATGAAGAAAGACATTGCCTTATATGTATCAAAATGCTTTACTTGTCTTAAAGTTAAGTCAGAACATCAACGTCCTTCGGGTTTATTGGAGCAACCAGAGATCCCAGTTTGGAAATGGGAAAACATTACTATGGATCTCATTACTAAACTTCCACGCACAAAGAAAGGTCATGACGCCATCTGGGTAGTCGTTGATCGTCTTACTAAGTCAGCGCATTTCTTGCCAATCCATGAGGATTTTTCTGCTGACAAACTTGCTAAAATCTATGTGGATGAAATTGTAGCTCGACATGGTGTTCCTTTGAACATCATTTCTGACAGAGATGCTCGTTTCACTTCTCATTTTTGGAGAACCATGCAATCTACTATGGGGACCCAACTTAATCTGAGCATAGCTTATCATCCGCAAACGGATGGTCAACCTGAAAGAACAATCCAGACTCTGGAGGATATGCTTAGAGCTTGTGTGATCGATTTTGGTGGTAGTTGGGATTCACATCTTCCGTTGATTGAATTCTCCTACAACAACAGTTATCACTCCAGCATCAACATGGCTCCTTTTGAGGCTCTCTATGGTCGAAAATGTCGTTCACCAGTCTGCTGGAATGAGATCGGTGAGGCTCAGCTTACTGGACCTGCCCTCATTTTAGAGGCAACTGATAAGGTCAAGAAAGTTTGTGATAACCTCCAGACAGCTAGAAGTCGTTAGAAGAGTTACGCGGACCTAAAACGCAAGCCCTTGGATTTTCAAGTCGGTGATCGTGTATTACTTAAGGTCTCACCTTGGAAAGGTGTGATCAGATTTGGAAAGAAAGGAAAACTTGCACCTAGATACGTTGGACCATTCAAGATCGTCGAAAGAATCGGTAAGGTAGCCTACAGACTTGAGTTACCTCCTAAACTTGGAAATGTTCATCCAATTTTTCACGTGTCCAATCTCAAAAGGTGTTTAGCTGATGAGAACCTCCACATACCAGTAGACGAAATTCGTGTCGATAAAACATTGAAATTTGTCGAGAAACCTGTGGAAATCATGGAACGTGAAGTCAAGTGGCTTAAACGCAAGCGCATTCCTTTGGTCCAGGTTCGCTGGGAATCTAAACGTGGACCCGAGTTTACTTGGGAACGCGAAGATCAAATGAAGGCGAAATATCCGCATCTTTTTCCACGAGTTTCCTCTAAATAAATTTCGGGACAAAATTTCCATAAGTAGGGGAGGCTGTAACATTTGTGCTTGTAATCATTGTGAACAGTTCAATTATCAATAAAACAATGTTATTTGATCCCAATGCTTGTTTAGTTATGTTTTACATTTTTCATGTTTTGACTTTTATTCAATTTCAAACTCTACATCGCTTTCTGGAGAGTTATATGCAAATTGGTGCGTAAACGTAATCAGTTTAATGCGAAAAATACTCCGAAACATCAACATATGCTTAACATACCTTAAATAACCTTTACATAACTTAGAAATAAGTTTTAAAGGCTTTGGTATGGCAAAAACAAGTTAATTCGCTTACATGGACTAAACTTGACAAACTGCGAAAGTATGCCAATTTGAACTGTAACGAACATTCCGGAACATGAACATAAGTTAAAAACACCTTAAATACCCTTTATATAGCTTAGAAATAGGCTTTGAGGGGTTCGGTGTGCTAAAATAAAATTTTGGCTCATTCAGGGACTAAAAATGTCAAAAAGTGCATAAGTTTGCACTTTCGCGCATAACTTACGTTCTGAATACATCCGGGCATCCAAAAATTTATGTAAGCACTATAATATTTTACTTTAGTGTTTGGCATAAGAAAAATCCATTCGTCACGCAATTTGGATCGTTTTTCGCGCTTATGCGCATGTCGTCGTAATTAAGCGAACATCGCGATCGTACGACCAAACGAACCGACATCCGGGATATTTTTAAGCATGTTTCATGTCCACAATGTTTAGGCATCCTTGTGGAGCCTTGAAAATGATCTAACGAGCCTTAAACATGTTGGAAATGGCCTTAATACACAACGGGGACTGAAATGGAAACATTGGAAACTGTTTGCTGATCAGAAGGACCTAGGCGTGACACCTAGCCCCCTAGGCGTCACGCAAGGCCCTTTCAAATCAGCAAAGGTTGTTTAATCAATTTCAAACAGCTTCTAAACACCCCAAAGGCCAATGCCACCTGTAAATCCCTGATGTTGGGGGGCCATTTTGAGTTACCACAAGTTTGCAACAAGTGTAGGGACAAGATCAAAGCACGGTATTCGAGGAACGATCCTAACGGTTCCAAGAATCCTATAAATACCCCTTGATTCACAACTCAAAACCCACTTGAAATCTGAGTTTTTCTCTAAGTGGTTGTGTTCATACACTTCCTACCTGAGATTTCTTGGAGATCAAAGCTTTCGGGGACCCTTGGTAAGTGTTCTTTCGTTCTTTTCATTCGTTTTAGTGTTAAAGTCAAACTTTGTTTGACTTTCTGCATTGACCAGTTTATGGTCAATGCGAAGTTCGTTTGAACTTCATAACGTGAGCGTGATCACGATAGTTATAGTCCCTAGTGACTATACCTACTGATTACCACGTTATCTTGGAACAGTGACGAGTCGTAGTTTCGGCCAAAATGCGCATTCTTGCGTATTTTGTAACCAAACTACACATAGGTATCAAAACCGTTTGTTTTGATACCAAACCTATTTTCTAAACTTAGTTAAGCATGTTCTAACATGCTTAGCTCGTCACATTTAGTTTAGTGCTTATATAGGGTCGTAAGGTAAGCGATCTAAACAATCGCTTATACTTTCGAACCCGACCCGTTTGGTCGATCATTAGGATCCGACCAAACACATTAGGTAACCATAGTTGTATAGGGAATAACCTTCCGAGGTTATACCTTATGGTCACATCGTTTGAGTAGTTTTATGATAGGTAGTATATATGCCTTAGGTAAATTACCAAAATGCCCTTTTAACGCCAAAATTCATTTTAAGCATATGTAACGTAACTTTTGGTATCTAAAATGATTTGGTAACAATATTAGACATGTTAAGGCATATTTTACTTATCATGGGACTAGTTAGGCATTCCGAACGCGTTTTACGCGAACGACGCGTTAAAGTAGCATAAGCTACCTAAACGGGTCGTAATGGGTCGTAAGCACTTAGGTTAGGTTTCATTTTAGTATGTGGGCTTTGTTAAACCATACTACATGAGTTCCCATGCTCATTTGGTTTACGAGCCCTCATTCTATCCAAATCCTCCGATTTAGGTCCGGTATATTAACATAGTTACCTATATTAGGTGCCGTTTGATATCTGTGATCTCTAGCATTGTTTGGTTGTTACTCAAGGACTACTAAGCAATCTCAAGTGAGTACATAGACCCCTCTTTTACTGTTTTCCAAACATTTTGGGGTGAAACACATGTGCCTACTTGTTACTTTCGTGCCTTTCATGCTTTCATATCATATGCTTGTTATGTTCATTAGTACATTATAGTGCATGATTTCATTACATTTTATGCTATGTATGTCCATTGTGTGCATACTTAGTACATTGTTTTACATTACATTTCATGCTATGTATGTCCATTGTGTGCATACTTAGTACATCATTTTACATTACATTTCACGCTATGTATGTTCATTTGATTACATACTTAGTGCATCATTTTCACATGCTTACATTTTTGGTATGACATTTGGTTTGTTTAAATGGGACAAAAATACATTCATTAACATTGATCACGCCATTCGTTAGTAGGTAGTGGTACCATAGGAATTGACAACTCCCGTTCCTGAACCCTAGGTTTGTTTGGGTGGAAGGAATGACCGAATTCGATAAACATAACACAGATAAACCTTTAATTTGTTTAAAGGTCTATCACCACAGTCACAAGGCTTCGATGTATGCATTTTCACAATACCGCATAGATGTTTGTATCAGTATAGCATGCATTTGTTCCACAAAACATAACTTTGACTTAAACTATGTTTAATTCAATACCCTGTTTTTGTGCATTTTACCTATGGCTTAGTTGATATATTTCACATGCCATACATGATATTTTGGATTCACATTAAACATAAACATTTTGACATTTGATATACACATTTGGTGGTTTACATTAGACATGGACGTTTTGATATGGTTTACATAATAACACTTGACAATTGATTTATACATGAACAATTTACATTGGTGGTTGATTTGGGTAAATGATTTGAGTAACGAGGCATGTGTAATATGATACAAACATGGTGGATACGCCACTGGTACTTCCTATATATAAGTGTTTGTATAATATTACATATCGTAGCGTTATTTAAATCATTTCAGTATAGACATATTACATTTTACACAAATAACATATTTTTCACAAGACATTGCTTTACAAAACAGTTTATTTTATACAACTCATTTTATCTAGTTATTTCGTTAACCATACACCTTTCTTTTATATAATCTGATTTCTTATCGAGTTTTCATATGATTTATAAAAGAAAACACTTAACAAGATTCATGACTAATTTTTGTTAAACCTTTCTTCTAAAAACCCAAGTCATGAATCCTATTTTCACAAAACCTATGTATCTCACATGCATTTTTATGCTGACGTACCTATTTTCACATGTGTTTTCAGGAGCTGTCGCTTAGGATGATGATTGTGACACTAGGGCGGACCTGTGCCTTAGAGACATAAAACGAAGATAAACTTAGTTTAATTATGTTATGAACTCTTTATTTCCTGTTTTGAGACAATGTAACATGCTTGTTTGATAAATAAAATATAATTTTGTATGCCATGGTTGTGAAACAATAATTCTGTTACAACACTCCCCGACGTTTCCGCCACGATTTGATGTTTTACGTGGTCGGGGTGTGACAGAAGGTTTGGATTTTGATGAAACGTTTTCGTCGGTTGTGAAAATGGTTACAGTTAGGTGTATTGTTACACTTGTTGTACAAAATGACTGGCCCTTATTTCAACTTGATATTAATAACGCCTTTTTATATGGTACTATTAGTGAAGATGTTTATATGTGTTTGCCACAAGGTTATTATTCACAAGATGAAACTAAAGGTTGTAAACTAGTCAAGTCATTGTATGGTCTTAAACAGGCCCCTAGAAAGTGGAATGAAGGATTATCTAGTGTGTTAATTGATTATGGTTTTGTCTAAAGTAAATGTGACCACTCTATGTATGTTTTGTCTAAAAGTGGTGTGTTTGTTGATTGGTTAGTCTATGTGGACGTCATTGTGGTTACTGGAAATAGTATAAAAGAGATTGATAAGGTTAAAATGATTCTGAATACTAATTTTCAAATTAAAGATCTAGGAAAACTGAAATATTTTTTTAGGTATTGAAGTGTTGTATGATAAATCTGGTATTTGCATGAACCAAAGGAAATATTGTTTGGAATTGTTGAGTGAGTTTGGTTATTTGGGGTGTAAACCAGTTAACACTTTAATTGAACAAAGTTATTTAGTTTCAACTAAACTAACTAAAGATCAACAACCACTAAAAAATGTTACTGATTTTCAAAGATTGATTGGAAAGTTGATTTATTTGTCGTTGACCAGAGCTGATATCAGATATGCTGTCCAATTTTTTAGTCAGTTTATGCAAAGTCCAACAGAAATTCATTTGCAAATTGCATTGAGGTTGTTAAGATATCTAAAGTCTAGTCCTAGCAGGGGTCTGCTGTTTAGGAAAGGTGAAAATCTTGACTTAGTTGGTTTTGTTGATTCGGATTGGGCAAAGTGTTTGTCCACAAGAAAGTCTATAACAGGGTTCTATATTTACCTGGGCAATTCGCTCGTTTCTTGGAAAAGCAAGAAACAAAGTACAATGTCTAGGTCAACGGGGGAGGCTGAGTATAGAGCTATGTGCTCGGCAACTTGTGAGATTATGTGGCTGTTAAATTTGCTTAGAGAAGTTCAAGTTGAATGTGGTTTACCTGTGAAGTTATATTGTGACAGTAAGGCAACTATATCTATAGCAGCTAACCTTGTCTTTCATGAACGAACTAAACACTTTGAGGTAGATCTACATTTTTTTGACAGAAAAGGTAGCAGCTGGTATTGTTGAAACTACTAAGGTTGACTCTGAAAGTCAACCAGAAGAAAGGTTTACAAAAGGTTTGGGTATTACACAACACAATTTTTTTTTGTGAAAAATTGAATCTTGTAAATTGGTTTTCCCATATGAATGAAGGGAGGATGTTAAAAAGGTGACATCTAAATATCATTCATATTGTGTTATATTATTTGTGATTCTAATCTGGTTGTTAAGTGTTGGTGTATCAGAAATATGACTTGAAGGGTCTCAGTGTAACTCTGGAGGGACTTAAGTGAAACATGTTATAAAGGCGGTGTATTTATTGTAAAGATCAAGGTGCAAAGTGAAACTTATGAAGATGCTGGTATAAAAAAGGGAAACCCTAGTTTCCAGATGATTCTTTTGCTGCTCATTCACTCGCACTTGTTCTCTGGATCGATTTGCTCTGATCTGTGGCGATCAGATTGTATTTTGTGTGTTATTCATCATCTCGCCTGTGAGATTGTCTTAGATCTGGTTGTATTCTTTCCCTGTGCACTTTTATCTTTTGTTATTTGTATTGTGTGATCAATTGATTGCATATATCAGTTGATCTGAACTTTATTGTTAACAAGATCTTACTAAGTGTAAGATCAAGGGTTTGGTTGGGAGTTTTTTGGTTTGGGTTAATAATAAGATTTTGTCATCGTTTTGTCGCTATTTCTGTGTGTTCGATCCTGTGTATTGTTGATACCATCTGTTTTTACACTCATATACTCATGTGACATGCATGGTTTTTTCGACATTTTCAACACCCTTTTACATTTAAAAAAAAACAATTTTTTCGACATTTTCAACACCCTTTTACATATTAGGGTCTGTATCTTATCACAGTTGCATAAATTAATTAAACTTGTGTTTGGGTACTTCTAGAAGGCTGCATGTATGAGTTACATCATGTATATGCCAAAGTAGAAAGAACAAGAAGTGTTAAGACAAATTATATTGTTTGTTTGTGATCAAGTGGCAACCATATCTTATTATTATAAGAAATAAGAGATTCTAAAATAACGTTGAAAGATAAGTTGAGTGTTTAAATAATTAAACAAATAGATTTTAAACATAATATAGAAGGAACTTGACAGAAAAGAAAAGTGTAATAAAAACGATGAGGGCTATGGAACTTGCTTAGCCACCGCCCACTGCACCTGATTTGGTATTTATTAGAGGTCATCAATTAAGAGAGCTAATCAAAATGACAACATCATCAATGTAGTCCAGATATATAATTGTCAATCTAGCATCATATATGACCCCTCAACAATTTTTTTAACGACCAACGAATATTCAAATGGACTACTGGCGAAATTCACCACATCAGGATATACTCGCCTTACGAACTGAGGAAAACCCTCACCTAGGGCTGAAACCCGTGAACACTCGCCCGAATGCACGACAATGCGGTGAGGTAAAACTCACTCAGTTCAAGGATCAAACTAGCGATCGCCGCCTACTCACCTAGTCTCCCATCATTACCAGGTGCCGCAGAAACTAAATGCTGGGGGTAGGAATTGAACTTGGGTCATTTGAAACACCAGATCTCTCCCTAACCACTCCACCACTAGCTCATTGGCATATGACCACTCTACATCATACCAATCAATATTGTTTGTGCGTGTTTTGATTTTCAAGAGCTAATGCCGAGACTTAACTAAATGTTATATAGTTTGAAAATTCTCTATGAAGCATGTTTAACTGTGAAGTTCTTCTTCCGTCCACAAACAAACTTGTTGATGGTATTTTGGATGAGAATGATGGTGATGCTTTTATGTTTGCGATAAAAGAAGTAATAAGCACGCAACCGATACAAAGACATGATGTAGACATGTGTGTAGTAGAGCTTATAAGAGTGGATTTTAATGACAACCAAGATGGATTGGATTTGTGTTATCGGCAAATAATCTTGTACTTTCAAGATTCGAACACAAACACAAATAACAAACTAAATGACTTAAACAAGGAAATTTTATAGAGCCTAGATTGTTATATCTATACTATAGTGGATGAAATAAGAGTATAAGTTAGAGCACAAAGTAAAACATTTTTTTCCCTAATCATTAAAAACACAAATGTTTTTAGAAGTTAAATAATATTTGGATTCTGACCTTTTCTCTCTTGTAAATATGGGGTATTTGGGGTGGGGGTTGGATTCAATTGTGAAAGTCATTAGAGTTAAGGTGTCGTTCCCATTGAAGTCAAGGGTTTGAGCCCTAAAAGGCCGATTTGGTGTGCTTTAGTGTTCAAAATAAGTTGTTCAAAAAACTATATGGGGTATTCGCTATTCAAAATAACGAGTTTAAATTAGTGCAAATTGAAATGGCCTAATGCTATTTGATACAGTTAATTGATCATCTCTTGTATTTTATATTTTTTTCTGTGAAATTTTTACTGAACATATAATTTTGCTTTTCTCTAATAATATGTAATATGTAATATTGAAACTTAAAAGATCCAAACACACAATAAAAAATAAAATATAGAAACATTTAAACAAAACTATGTATTTAAATTATTTTAAATATCTATCATTGCATATATTATTATTTGTAAAACAAAACTGAAAGAAATCAAAAGTAAATTGAATTTTGTTATAATAAGTACTAAATTTGAATTGTCTTCATTTTTTATCATTCGAATTTGCTATTCTAGATAGAGAAGACCCCAGTTTTACAATACCAAAGGAAAAACATCGATTTATAAAAATAAAAATAAAAACCTTGTAAAACACGTACTTAGTAAAAAAAAGCCCTCAAACATTTTATACAATTAGTAAATAATATGATTCAAAGAAATCAGAATGTAATTAATTACATTGAAATATAAGAAATAACAAAACCTTTAGGTACATGTAAACTTATTAACAAAATGGAAATGCTAATTAAGTTTCAGTTAATTAAAAGAATAGAACAAATCAAATAAGTTGATGAAACATTACATCTTAATAAGGCCTGTAGTAAAAGTCATCAACCATGGTATCACCACCACTACTTATCCTTGCCCTCTTTACACCACTATCTTCCGACGAAGACGACGGCGGCGACACATCCCTCATCACCGTCTTCCGCCGCGGAGCCACCCTTACGGGCTCCACCATATTTGTCCCAATCAAATGTGGAAAATTCAACAAGGCCCTAGACCCTCTTATCTTATAGGCAGCTTGATCATAAGCCACAGCAGCATCCTCAGGCGTCTCATACGTCCCAAGCCACACCCTCGCACCACGCTTCGCAGGGTCTCTTATCTCCGCCGCGTACTTCCCCCACGGCCGCCGCCTTACCCCCCTAAACTTCCTAAACTCTTGAGCCACTTGAGTCCCTTGAAACTCTTGATTTTCCACCACTTCTGGTCTCTCAAGCTTCACAACCGGCTGCACGAACCCGCTGGAAACCGACGTATCTCCAACGGTTGCACCATCGCCGGAATATCCACCATCTATGACCGGAAAAAGATCTGGGATTTGGGAATCAAAGAGAAGGTGGTGTTGGATTGAGTCAAGAAAAGATAGATCAGCTTCTGACATGAAAGATTGATCTTGAAACATTTTGTTTGTGTTTTAGTTTGAATTCTTGAATTAGGGTTTTTGAATTCTGTTGGGATTTTGTTGTTGAAATAATTGGTTTGTGGAAATATAGATATGAGGGTGTGTATATATATGTGGGGAGAATGAGATAAAGTGTTGATGGTAACTAGCTATGAACTTTCGTCAGCCATGCAACTTTACAAAGGCAAATTGTAATATTTTATATGTATAAAAGGTGGTGGTGTTCAAAATAATTTTAATAACCAGAGGAAGTGGGGTTATTTTATTATTTAAATTATATAAAAATATTGTTGGTTAAATCTTTTTTTTATACTGATGACAAATATATAGTTTACTTGCATAATTTTTTTTTTTTCACATAATAAATATGTAAACTAACTACATCATTATCTAATTTAATTAATTAAATTACCAAATTAAGTCTTTATTCAGATAATTTGAAGATTATCCTAGCAAGATTTGTATAGAATTAGAGCTTGATGTGATGCTTAGCTTCTTAAAAATATTATTACTTTTCATACGAGTGCGTGTGACCATTGTTTTTCTTCATATGTTTGCGTAGAACTATGGGCAATGGGAATACTTGTCAAAGTTTTATCTATAAATAGCCATGTGTATACTACTCAAATTAAATATTACTTTCAAGATGTTGGATCACGTAGAAGACAAATTTCACGTAGACATGGAGAGGATAAGTGACTATTGCGCTTGAAGGGTAATTTAGTCATTTCTTAAAAGGATAACTTTCCCTCTTGATTTTCAAACGAGTATACTTTCTCATACGTTAATATTAAAAGAAAAAACCATATTAACGAGTATTTCATTATCTTTAATTCGAGCAAACTATTGCTATAGTTTTCTTAAAAAAGTTTACAGGAATTTGAATACTAATTAGTCTATTACGTGATTTTGAATACCCAACACATGACTACGTTATTTTGAATATCCGTTAGGTGATTACATCACATAAATAAGTACGTGATTACATATTCAATATAAATCTATTACTTGATTACACATTCAATATGATTTTTACAACTATGCTTATTATGTGATTACGCATTCCATGATAAGAACTTGATTGTTTATGCTTTATTACATGATTACATCTCTAATATACGGTATTATGTGGTTATTATAGGTTGATTTGGCTAATGTTTTGTATATAATTTATCCTTAATACGTGGTTAGAATTGAAATATTAGGTATTCCATATGAAGTATTATGTATTATATGTTTTTGTTTTTACGTAATCACTTTGTGTGGTTTTCACATAAAATACTATAATGAAATCACATAATTATAAAACAGGCATTCAAAATCATGTAGTCACGTAATAATACATAATCAACTATTGTTACGTAATTACATAATCACTTAGTGTGGTTTCACATGTTATAATGAAATCACGTAATTGGTATTTAAAATCACGTAATCATGTGATGGGTATTCAAAATCACGTAATGGACATTCAAAATCATGTAATTTTTTAAAGAAAAATATAGCAATAGGCTTCTCGAATTAAAGAGAATGAAATGTTTGTTAATACGGTGTAATTTTAAAAAAAAAATATAGACGTATGAAAAAGTTACAGCCGTTTGAAAATCAAGAGAGGAATGAGTTCAAGTGAGAAAGGACTAGAATACCCTTTCGCTATTTGTTTATTCAATTGTTTAACCTTAAAATTTACAAAAATATCACCGCCTAATTTTGAGCCATTAATCTTTAAAGATGAATAGCTGATCTTCTCGTCTATTCTTCATACAAGAGAGCTCTCTTGTATAGGAGCCTCTCTCTTAATTTTAACTAGATGATTTGACCTGCGCTTCGCGGCAGTAATTCAGTTGAGGATCAAAGGTGCAACCTGGTTTTCATATAATAGATTGCAAGGTTTGGTTACAAAATGTGGTTAATACATACAAAAAGGAGCCCATGGTTTTGCAGAACGTATCATAAGTTTATTTACAATAACTACTTCAGTTAGTTCAGATGTACAAAATGTAGCGCATTCTGATGCATTTGGTTGCGTTCTTCTTGCTGGGCTGGTATTTGTTAGCGATCTATTCCGGGAACCTGAGTTTCTTGGTGTCGCTTACGCCTTCTGTATATGTTGTTTAACTTTATTAGTAATGATGTCTTCGTTAAAAATGGGTTTAAGTTAATAGTTGGAATAGGATGGGATACCTGATTGATATAGTTGACGTTTAGCTGAAGGTCTGTTTTCACTTGATTCTAAGGCCAGCTTTTTGTTTGCAGCAGGTGTTGTTTGTTGGGTAGGCGAAGGCGGTGTGGCTGTGATGTTTAGCGTGTTGTTGAAGACTTTGTTGACGGAGAGAAGACTTGAGTTGGCAGTTGATGCACGGGCATATTGAACTTGCATTGTGACCTCTTTCAAAATGGCTTGATATAGGGGTTCTGGTGTTTCATAACGGTCTGCGAAGCCATGTTGCAAGATCATGTCTCTGCATTGGATGCCGATTAACCCAACGGTTGCCTCGTCAAAGAATGTTGCCGTAGTAGGAGCCGTGTTGTCTGCGATTGTTGCTGTGACGCAGTACCTGCAATTAATTATTAATTAGGATATATGGTTTCTTGTTTTTGTTTTTTGTGTTTATTTTTCTTATTTTCTCCCAAAAAAAAGTTTTTTTTTTTTTTTTTTTTAATACAGATTCAAGTCATTCTTAATTGGAGTTTCTTTGTGAACACAATGCTTATTAACAAACTTCTACCAGTTATAATGATGTAGTGGCAACAAAGTTTTATATTCATTAATATGAAATAAGGTATCAACAAAATGTTGAAATAGCTTCATCGATAATTAGGAGACACAGAAGTTAACTTTTTTAGTAATCCAATAACATTCAAATGTCTTCCTCTAATGATCCAATGCAGGACAAAGAGCGGTTCTAGGCTGATGCTTAAATTTTCTTTATGATGGGCCAGCCTGTTTATAATTCTACCATTTTTTCCTTATCCGATTTCTATTCTTCCAAATAAACACACAACTTTATAAGGCTCTCATCCGATCCAAATATTTATCATATATTACATGTACAAAGAAACGTTAGTCGTGTTGACAGTTAGACCTAAAACGTTGTCGTTTTGACGGTTAGACCTAAAACTGTTTTCGCCAATTTCTCCGGCTGTTGTGACATGTCCATTTTTATACCTCTACCAATAACTATTCCATATATCTATTTCACACACCAACTATTTATTAGAAAAAGTTATAATTTTCAGACAGAAACCTTGTTGACCTGTACCAAGATAAACCACCCTTAACTGCTTCGATTTGTACCCAAAAACTCATGTTGTGACCAACCTATATGACTGACTAAAAATAGCAGCGCCGTACGTGTGAGGAGACAATAGGTTACACCGAACCACCGTCGTTCACCCCACCATCATGTTCGGAAACTTTGGTTATTGGATCTCCAACAACCCCTATCAATGGCAGCCTACAATTTTATTTTCATAAGCCTAAATGCCAGTTCCCCAAAATCAATCCCTGGTGTGGAAAAATACATATATCATTGAATGACCAAATTTGAAGAGATTGTTAAACTGTAGAAAATAGAAAGTGATGATTTTCTTTCAAAATTTTAAAAATCATTTACTTAGAGCTCCAATTTTTTCAAATAACATGTTCATATAAGATTCCAACACTTACAGGGAGGCCTGGTTGAGTGGATGAAGATGATAGTGATGATTACATTCGAAGAAGATGAAGACCAATAAGAAGCTACATATATGTAAGGATCCTAAGATACATAATGTAGAAGGAATTGGAGACGATCATGGTGACGGCTATAGCCGGAGAAGATGAATTTTAAGAAAAGCTATATATATGTAACAAAGCTAATATACATATTATCACTTTTTTTAATTCTTTTTGTATTTTTACTTTGTTTCATTATCAGTTTAACGACTTCTAGAACCATCATCTCAATTTTCGCTGCAAACAGACATCGGTTATTAACATACCACTTTTTAATCAAACATAGGCAAGTGGCAAGTCACTCCACCCCTTTCTCCCCAAATCCCTAATTTCCCCCCACCCTAATTCGATCCCAAAAACCTTCAGCATTTTTCCCATCAGCTGCCATTCCAAAACCACCAACCATCCCCACCATAATCATGAACTGAATAGATAAATGATTTATAAAAATAGCAACAAACCTGTGGAACACTTGCTGCTTCAATTTAAGGCTCCGTCTTTTCAGTGAGAGCACACATTGGAAGGTCGATCATTTGGAAACCATTGTAACTGATGAAGGCTCTGTTTTTCAGCGAAAAGAAGACTGGAAAGTCGATGATCTGGAAGCCAGTTACACTGATAAATGTCATTGAAACAATACAAAAGTTAAGAGATACGTAAGCTAATAGTTAAAAAAAGTAAGATCTAAGGTTTATATTAACATGTGTATAAAGTGAGCCCATTAAATCAAAAGCCCATTAAAACCCAGTACATAATAATTGTGAATACTGTTCATGAACGGTTTCTATTGATATGTATAATTATGCTAGGAGCTATATGCTTTTAATAGAAAGATTTAATGATGTGGTGACAAAATATTGTACTCGAACCTAGAGAATTAGATTAGACCAAAAAGCTTCGCATAAATTAAAAAGGGTCAATCTATTTGGACACCTTATCTGCCTATTTAGACACCCTTTGCCTCGTATAGGCCTATACGAGGCGTATAGGGTTACATCAAAATCAGTGCCTGACTCATGTCACTTCTGGTTTGACCCCTTCAAGACGCCTTGTATAGGCCTATACTGGGCGTATAGGACCCTTCGTATAGGCCTCATATGTGACCCTTTGCCCCTTATATGCCTCGTATAGGCCTATACTGGGCGTCTTGAAAGTGTATTTTTTTTAACAAACATTTTATACAATATTAATCGTTTTAGCAAACTTTTATACAAAAACAAGTTTTTTTTATTTTAAATAATTAATATTAGGACCCCTCGTTGGTTTTTTTTAGTTGAAAAATAGATGTTTTGGTAGGGTAATTTGATTTTTTTTTGAGGGTGATGTTTTTTGAGTAAAAAAATGGTGTATAGTATAAGTCTAGTATAGGTCCCATATAGGTCTTGTATAAGCCTATAGGCCTAAACGGGACCTAAACCACACCTATAGTCCTATACGAGTGTTGTATCTTATCCATTAGTCTAATATCGTATTGTATTGTATCGTATCATATCGTATCGTATAATATAGTATAGTATAGTGTAGTATAGGTCTCGTATAGGTCTTGTATAAGCCTATCGTGTTGTATCGTATCGTATAGTATAGTATAAGTCTCGTATAGCTCTCGTATAGACCTATATGGGACCTATACGAGACTTATACTATACACTATACGATACAATACGATACCATACTATACGATACAATACGATACTATCGTATCATATAGTGTAGTATAGGTCCCTTATAGGTCTTGTATAGGCCTATCGACGTATACGGGCGTTGTATCGTATCGTATAGTGTATAGTATAAGTCTAGTATATGGCCCCTATAGGTCTTGTATAAGCCTATAGGCCTAAACGGGACCTAAACCACACCTATAGTCCTATACGAGTGTTGTATCTTATCCAATAGTCTAGTATCGTATTGTATTGTATCGTATCATATCGTATCGTATCGTATTGTATAGTGTAGTATAAATCTCGTATAGGCATTGTATGGGCCTATGGATGTGGTATCGTATCCTATAGTATCGTGTTGTATCGCATCGTATCGTATAGTATAGTGTAGTATAAGTCTCGTATAGGTCTTGTATAAGCCTATCGTGTTGTATCGTATCGTATAGTATAGTATAAGTCTCGTATAGGCATCGTATAATTAATATTAGTGTTATTATAATTAATATGAGTTTTTTTATAATTAATATTAGTGTTATTGATATTAATATGAGTTTTTTTATAATTAATATTAGTGTTATTATAATTAATATGAGTTTTTTATAATTAATATTAGTGTTATTATAATTAATATGAGTTTTTTATAATTAATATGAGTTTTTTATAATTAATATTAGTGTTATTATAATTAATATGAGTTTTTTTATAGTTAATATTAGTGTTATTGATATTTAAAAAGAGAAAACAAAAAAAAAACCCTTCAAGACGCCCAGTATAGGGCTATACTGGGCGTCTATGTGGACCAAAAGACCATTATACCCCTGAATTAGGCCTATACTGGGGGCAATTCAGGGGTTTAATGGTCTTTTGGACCCTTCGTATAGCCCCAGTATAGCCCGGCTATAGCCCTATACTGGGCGTCTATTTTTATTTTTTTTTTGTTTTTTCTTTTTAAATATTAAAAAAAGAAAACAAAAAAAAATAATAATAGACGCCCAGTATAGGGCTATACTGGGCGTAGACGAGGGGTCCAAAAGACCATTATAGCCCTGAATTAGGCCTATACTGGGGGCAATTCAGGGGTTTAATGGTCTTTTGGACCCTTCGTATAGCCCCAGTATAGCCCTATACTGGGCGTCTTGAAGGGTTTTTTTTTTTTTTTTTTTTTTTTTTTTAACAAACATTTTATACAATATTAATCGTTTTAGCAAACTTTTATACAAAAACAATAAAACTTTTTTTAAAAAAACAACTCAAATTACCCACCAAAACACCCATTTTTTTACTCAAAAAACATCACCCTCCAAAAACAATCAAATTACCCTACCAAAACATCCATTTTTCAACTAAAAAAAAACCAACGAGGGGTCCTAATATTATTATTTAAAATAAAAAAACTTGTTTTTGTATAAAAGTTTTGCTAAAACGATTAATATTGTTAAAATGTTTGTTAAAAAAAAAAAAAAAAACCCTTATATACGCCTAGTATAGGCCTATACTAGGCATATAAGAGAGGCAAAAAAGACCAATTTACCCCAGTATAGGCCTAAATCAGGGGCTAAATGGTCTTTTTTCCCCTAGACGCCCAGTATAGGCCTATACGAGGCGTATACGAGGCAAATAAGACAAAATATGAAATAATCAGAGATTCTCTTGGAAATTGAAAAAGGCTATACGCCTCGTATAGGTCTATACGAGGCGTCTTGAAGGGTGTCCAAATAAGCAATAAGGTGTGTAAATATGTAGACCCATTAAAAATTATAAAAAAAAAACAAAATATACAAACTTTTATTAATGACAAACTAAACGTACTCTTAGATACTTGGATAAATGCACTTTGCAGGACTTGAACTTCACTCCTCTTAAGAGAAACACCTTACCATTGCACATGTCTGTAGGGACAAAATTACCTAGCTATGAAAACTTAAACACTAAAATCAATGCATATGACTAACCTGTATGAGATATGAGGTTTTGTTGATTGTAAAATATACATGAAACGACTCAGCGGTGGATACCGAGTGTGGATGGGTGCGTGGTATTGGCTCGTTTTAAGCTAGGTATCATTGTATATTTCCTTATAAAACTTGTACAAGTGTCATATAGAAAGAAATGCTTAGTGTATAAGCAAAACCTCATGAATGGGTCTCATGACCCACGTACTTCTGGTTTGATAAGCCGCTATAAGCGAACGGTGACCTGAAACTTGGAATGCATAAATACAAACCAGGTAGAATTAACTATGAAGTCTGAAGTTAATCGTTTGTCTAATTTATTTATTCATACGAGGTGGAAATCAATCTTAATGTGTTTTGTAAGATGATGAACCATTGTATTTGCATACAGGCAGGTAGCATCAGCATTATCAACATTCACACCATGAGTGTGGAGATGCACAAAGATTACTCACAAAGAAGATATTGTACCCATTTGTGATGTATGCATAGTTGAATAAGTAATCAAGTTAGGCTTAACTAACTCGGTAAAATGTTAAAAATATTTAGTATATTGATACGCACATTATGTATATATCCTAAACACCTAGATAGTGATGGATGAAAGATTTATGCTAGAATTTTGGTTGACTTTGAATAATAACTACTCATGATGCTTAGAAAAGTAGCTAGCAAATGGAGTTCATAATAAACTTGTTATAATGAAAAGATTTGAAACATGCACATTTTGTAACCAAGTTTGGATGTTATACGTATACATGCCGCCTGTGTACGCCGTCTGTGTATGTATATACAGTTTATATACCCTTTGAGCTTATGGTTGATGATAAGTCTTGTTACATTACAAAGATCTCGGATCCATAGCTTAATAATATGTTACTAGAACTATATGTTTTAGGGGTTGTTTGACACCTTCTAAATAGGTAAGTGCTTAAGTGTTGAACCAGTAAGAGGTCTGAACCGTTAAGAGCCAGTATAACGCTTAATCGTTTAGAGGCAAGTATCTGACTAATTCAGATTAGAGATCTTAACCATTCAGATTCGGTATAATGCTTAACTATTCAGAGACAAATGTTTGAATCATTCAAACATCTGCTCGCGAAACAAACATTCTGAACCATTAAGTGCTAAACAAACAACTCTTAGACCAATACGAGATGCATGCACACGAACAGAACAGAACATGAGAACATCCCATCCCCTAAAGAAATTGTTAAAAAAAGATCGTACAATGAACTAAATTAATCAACTATTCAATAAAAATTTCAATGTCGTTATCCTATATTCTTGAGAAAGTGATCATATATGCTCCGAATGGTTGACAGGCGGCAATAACAACTCCACGTTGGAAAAAGCAAAAAATCATATCAAGTTGGATTTAGTCAATTACATAAATACCCTTCGATGTTTGTACGGGTAAATGTATCTGCTACTGTGCAGGGGTATATCGGTCATTGTACATAAACGGCCGTTGATAAAATAATGTCATTCAGCCGCCAGACCAGATTTCAACGACCAAATAGCCAGTGGCATTTACGTAATTTTAGGTTAGAAAAAGAAAATAAAAATATGACAAGTTTGAAGTCAAAGGTCAGATAGATACAATGTGCACGTTTGGTCTTTTGGTCTTTCGAGTTAAATATATATCCAAATTGGAGAGGATGCTTCTTAGAACACTCGACAAATAATACGATTAAAATACTGATTTGTCCTTTACTCCTTTACGCTTTATGACGATTGCATGTTATAATAAACTGATTAAAGGACGTTTGTAATTTATTTAAATTATCAATATCAATACTCTGAATATATTTATGAAATGATTTGGGAGTTCTATGCATTACAAATCTTGATTTAATGAGACCATAGATACATTTTTAGTATATCGTTACAAATTTGTAATTGTTCAACGTTTGTCAGGAGTTTCGAAGGGCTAGCATGGGACAATGTAGGCCTACAACCAGAGGCGGATCTTGCCCGTTGAACGTGTCAGGGCCGAAAGACACGGGCACTAAAAAAAGTCCGGGCAAGCCCGGGCCAAACATAATATATATAAAAAATTTCGATCAAAATGCGGAAAATTAACACTACGGCCGAAAAACTTGCCCGGGCCGTGGCCCTGCCACAGCCCTTCTAAGATCCGCCTATGCCTACAACAAGGCCGGACCTAGCTTGTTAATAGGGGTAGTCCCCGCTACTCTTTGAGGCTCCGGCGGTAGTGTAAATTTTGGAAAAATTTGACGTCTTTTTTTTTATTTCGTTACCCTATAAGGATTTTCTAGATCATCACTGGCCTACAAGAAAACAAGACCGTTAGCCTCATGCAAAAGAATTATTTTGGGGTTAGACTCCGCTCTAAGGATCAGTGGAGAGTATGAGATATTTGCTATGAATTAGTTGATCGGAACGTGCGTAAATATGAGTAACAGTCGGTGTATCTATAGCCATTGAATGTGACGTTGGTTATCTCAATAAGTTAACAGTAAGGGTTATTATTTTCTATCGTTCTAGTATGGAATATACGGTTATCATATTATGTCTTCGTGTCTTTTTGTTAGTAATGATCGTGTGTAGGATCTTTTGTGATGCTCACGCCTACATGCAAGTTCGGCTTAGGTCCGGAAAAGTTAGGTCTAGCAGCGGTATATGATATTATTCTAAGTGATTTTTAAATATGTCAAAAATACGAAATATGATATCATTCTAAGATATAGAGATGGACCTTTCAGGCAGAAATCCCATATAAATGGGTAAACCTTCTCAACTCCTCTCAAACCAATTGGTGTGAGGATAATTGGCAATTAGTTTGTATTCTACTTTAGTACTTTATGTGCAAATGGTCAATGGTTAGATATAGAGAAGGTTGGAAGATAATAATGGCCATAGGGGCCACATGACTTAAAGGTGCCTTTAGAGAATAAATGCTCAATGCTTAAGATAGTTCTTAATGGACACATCTTAATCTAGTAGATCCCACATGGCCAAAGAATGCTTTTAATTGGACGTTAGGTAGCTTTTTTATTAATTAGTTACTGAGCAAAGGCTCTTTAAATAAAAAATGTGTAGGTGTAGCTAGTATAAACTTCTTTATATAATTATTTTAGCTTTTATATAATCATATCAGACATTTTTTTACGATGAAATGTTTCAAATCTTCTAGCACGGAATGTTCCTGTTCAATCTTGTCACCCACACGTGTATGCTTGGCACATCCACCCAAAAAACGAAGGCCTTGTTTACCATACATTCTCCCATTTTATTTGCACATCCCTTGAATTCTATAGGAAGTGTATAGGGCAATATGGTTCCTTTGGGTCCAAACGTATTGAGCAATACACTTCCTATACGTGTACTTGAAGTACAAACTTTTTAGAAGATGATCAGCTAATGATTAGGGGACCAGGAGAATCATATAGTGTCATACGCTCTCTAAAGGAAAAAATTTTTTCAAAAGATCAGGGGAATCATATAGGGTTATACGTTCCCGGGAGGAGTTTTTTTGAAAGAGGAGCATATTGTTTTTAGTATCTTTTTGAATTTTTTTTTTTAATTAATTAAGTTGGCTTTTTTTTGTTATAAAAGGATGTTTTTTGTTATAAATTTATAAAAGACGTAGTAAAATTAAGAAATCCAAACATACTAAACATATCCAAATATTACAAATACTTAAAATTAAATTCAATTGTTCATACAGTACTGCATCATATAATAATAACATAAACCACTAGCGTCATCAATCCTCGTCAGACTTCTCACCAGACTCAGCGAGCTCCTCCTCCGTAAAGTTCGGGCCACGTCTAGTAGAGGGTGACAGGTTGTGCCGCGTATATAACGTGCCTGGAGCCTATAAAAATTATTATTATTAGTATCTATTAATTGATAACATATCAATGAATAGTAATTATTTTGTCATCTATTGTTTTTTTGTTTTGCTTTTTTTTATATCATGATTTTCAATATTAACAACTCCAACCTCTTAACTTTTCCAAAACTTTGTATGTTATTTTTATTCTCCTAGAGTTTTACGTGCTTTCTTTAATGTTCGTATAGGTATAAATACAAATTGGTTTACAATTCGACATAAATTTTTACTTGAAATGCATCAGATCAAATATAATATAAGTTTTCCTCCATATTTTTTATATACGTTTTCAGTTAGTCACTTAATGTTTTAAATTCGTGTTATTGTTTTATGTTTTTCTCCGGTTTTGGTGATCGTTTGGTTAGCACGGTTTTACACCCCCGACCCACAACGCGGGGGCTTAAGACTAGTTTAAACAAAATACTCATTACATAACATTAAAATTGTTCTTAGAAAATGAAATAAAAACAAAATTACATACCTGCATGGAAAAGTGTTGGTGCACTTGTGTCTGTACTTTGTCTGTATTTTGTCGTGATACCAAACGATGTCTTTGTTAGTCTTGTAAGTTTGACCAAGTCAACCATCCTCCGGTTTAACTTGGCCAAACAGTTAGACAATGGTTGTAATATGTCTGTGTCGAAGGATGTGTCATCGAAGGATTGTTTAGATCCTTCGATGAGCTCGAAAGATAAACCTTCGATAGATGGACCTCGAAGGATATCATCCTTCGAGGTATTTATGGATCCTTCGAGTCGTTTCAGATCGATAGATGATCTTTCGATCAGTCTATCTGATCCTTCGACCAGACGAGCTGTGACGGGTATATATATACCCATGTAATGTGTTCACTTGAGGAGAGAACACTCAGAGCAAAAACACACACACACGAGAGTTAGAGAGAGTTTGCAGAATAGATTTGTAAACCTTGTGCTTGTAACCGAACCTTTCATTCGTTTTAATACAGTGGTGTTAAACGGTGAACTTTGTGTGTCGTGTATTTATGTTCTCACATAAACTCCGGTTTGCATGCTAGCTTGGATTCCGCACTTGCTAGTGTGTTAGATATAACAAGGATTAGGTTTAACCTCAACCTCCGAGGGACCTACAAGTGGTATCAGAGCCGTGGCTCTTTTCCTTGTTAAAAATCGAGTTTATACAAGACTTTGGAGTGTTTTGGACAAAAACTCACATGGTTTAGCACCCGTTTTTAGTGTTTTTCTTGCATTTCTTGTCGTTAAAACGTGTTCTAAACTTACCGGGTGTGTTAAAAGACGGGTTGGGTAACTTAAAAACTTGTTTTTAAGAAGTTTGGTCTTCTCCGGCCAAATTCCGGCTTACTCCGGTGACCGTTTTCTGGATAAGAATCGTCATTTTTAAGCAATATTTTATTGTTCAAATCTCGGTTTGCAGAAAGTATGGTCTGACCATACCTTCTGCCTTCTGCCGAAAGATTTCCACCAACCCATCACCTTTTCACCAACCTGTCACTTTTGTCAACTGTGTCAGTGCAGATCGAAGGATATCCTTCGAAGTCGAAAGATCATCTTTCGATCAAAGGAGGTTCGATAGATAATCATCCTTCGAACATCCTTCGAAGTCTGTGACTTATCCTTCGATCCAAGGAATCTTTTCGAAGCATACATCTTTCGGTCTACAGTTCTTTTTCGAAAGATAAGGATCCTTCGTTTGGAGAATCTTTCGAAATCATTGTTCGAAATTCAACAGTGATCTTTCGAACACTGTTGATCCTTCGAACAAGTCTTGATCCTTCGACCTTAGTCTGTTTATGTTTAACAAGTTTGTGATTTTCAGGTTTTATTTTTCTTGATAAAAAATGAATCCAAGATGGGGTACTCCGGTAAATACAGAGATGTATTTTGGTACTCCGTCTCCCGCACCGGTATCTTCTCAAGCTAATGCAATTTCTACCGGTCAATGGGCATTCGTATCAAATCAAACTCCAAGTGTTCAAAGCATTCTCTTAAGCGAGAGCGAAACCGGAAGTTTGAATCGGCCTCCAAAGTTGATGCACTTATACGAATATCCAGGATGGATTGATAGATTTTATACATACGTCCTTGGACAAAATACAGAATTGTGGTTGCGGTTCATCACAGATTTCGATCAAACAATAGAGGTTGCCGCATCATCTGCTGCTACGTTTGCAGATCTTACGGAAGATCAGAAGAAGGTCTATGATTTGGAAAAGAAGGCATATGCCATTCTTACTCAGGCGTTAAGTAAAGATATTTATCATCAATTTGTCAGTTACAAGACAACGAAGAGGTTGTGGGACGCATTGAAGACAAGGGGCGTAGGAAATGAAGCGACACGTCAATTGAGACGTGAGTTGCTAAAGAAAGAGTTTGATGGTTTTACTTGTATGGAGAATGAGTCTTTAGGAGATTTGACAAGTCGATTTAATCATTTGCTGACTGAATTGGCAAATTTTGAGGTTGTTACAACTTCAGCAGAGATTGTGAAAAAGTTTGCAGATGCGTTGCCACCTCAATGGAATACTTTCTTGGAAATCATGAAGTACAATGGCACGTTAGCTACAACAAACTTCAATGACTTTGTTCAACTCCTGGAAAACAAGAATCAGGAAGAAACTCTCAAGGCAAAAAGAGTTCTCGTGCCACAAAATCCTGAAATGTATTATGGAACTTCTAGCACTTCTACAAAACCTTCTTCACACGCTCCAATTCAAACAGCGTTTGTGTCTAGCACTGACATGTATGGCAATACTATCCAAGTTCCGGTCAAGCCTCCTCCAACAGACATGTATGGAAATCCGCTTGAACCAGTTCCTCAACCAGTACCACAATAGCAAAGCCAACGACCTATCAAAGCAACTGATATGTTCCGAAATCCATTACCTGTTCGATCTACCGAACCAACAGACATGTATGGGAATCCACTTCCTCCTCAATCTACCGGACCAACAGACATGTATGGGAATCCACTTCCTCCTCAACAGCAAGCGTGTTATGGAAGCACATCATCTGCTGGTCAACAATCAAAGCCAAATACAGTACGGCTCGACACCTCAAGCTTTTCTAAAGTCAGTGTGGAAGTAGCAAAGGAACACATGGAGCTGCTAAACACTTTGGTGAGCGCATACTGTGGATTAGTGGAAGGTCAGATTGGTAACATTAATCTGACACAAGAAGACTATCAGCAGATCGATAAAGAGGAGATGGAAATGATGGACATCAAGTGGGCCTTTGCCAGTGCTGTTAGGCGAGCAAAGGATTTCATGGAAAGAACTGGCAGAACCAGCTTGGAAAGCAAGAAAGACACCAAGTATGGGTTTGATAAGCAGGCTGTTAAGTGTTTCAATTGTGGTGAACGTGGTCATTTCAAACGTGAATGTACGAGGCCATCTCAACATGGAAACTAAAATCCTTTCAGAGGTCAAGGCAACAGGGCAAATCAGAACCAAGTAAGGAACAATGAGCGCACATTGGTGCCTGTCAACAACCAGAGTCAAGCAGGACCATCTAATGCCAACCAGGCACTTGTGGTTCAAGTAGATGAAGGTTGTGATTGGTCAATTCAGTTGGGAAATGATGCTCCAGATGGAACAGCTTGTTTTGCTGAAGTTGTCAAGGATCTTAAACACGCCAGTGGTGGAGAATCTTCCACCAATGGTGATGAATCTTCTGAAGATGAAGACAGCTCCGGTTACAGTGGAAGTTCAGATGAAGAGTCCTCGAGTTCAGGGAATGATCAGGAAGATGACACATCAAGTGCGTCAGTTAATGTAGATATTGATGAGCTTTTGGAAGGAGCTACAGCAGGAATTGAAAGAAGATCTATTTTGGTGGATCAAGCTGCTTATTCTTCGTCTTCTCTCCATTCAGCCTTTATGGCTAATGTCGACAGTTCATCAAGTCAGGTATGTGTCGATGAACCCACTTTTGTTAGTTGTGATAACTGTGATAGTTTGCGTGTTAAATGTGCTGATTTAGAGGCAAACATGTCTGAGTTGCAAGGCAAACATGATGCTTTACAAGCTAGTTTGTTTGACTTGCAAGACAAACATGTTTCTTTGAATGATAAGTGGTGTGAATTGCAAAGCAAACACGAGGCTTTGCAAGAGAAATATGATGTGACATTCATTCACAATCAGAAATTGACCGTTGATCTTTCGAAGTGCACTGAAGCCAACATGTTTTATGAAAACCATGAAAAGGAGTTTAAGTCGGTAATTGAAAAGTTAAAGAAAGATAAAACCGAGTTAACTAAAATGGTTTCCAGAAAACAAACTGACATTAATTTGTATATAACTCGTCTGGAAGTAATGCAAAAGGAAATGGCTTGTGTCAAAACTGAAAGTGAGGCGATCCAACTTAAGCTAGACAGTTATTTGAGCTCTAGCTATGTGTTGGATCACATCATTGACGTACAGAAAGAGAAACGGGATGTCACATGCATAGGTTACAAGAAATGTCCACCACCTGTGAGACATAATTATGATGCCATGCCGGATGAGGAAGATAGAGTTTTCTTTGAACCATCTGTTCCTTTAGATGTTGAGGAATTTGCAACAGGACTCGGATACAAGAAGGAAGTATCATCAGATTCAGATGCGTCAGCAGATACATTTGTAACTGCTGAACAAAATCAGGATCCTCCAGTTGTGATTGAGGATGCTGATTCTTCTGATGATGAATTTGATGATACTAATTCAGCAAAGTCTGATGCGGTAATCAAAGAAGAGGACATACCTCTTGAGAATCATATTCTATGTGATCCTCCAGCAAAGCCCGCTAAGACTGCTGCAACCGAGTCCACGTCTGCAAAAGAGTCGGAGAGTGTGGATTTGCTGTACACTCTTGTTGGTGATAATAAAATTTATTCAGACAAAGATTTTCCTATTAAGAATGTTAATCAATCATTAATCAGTAAAGTCTTTGAAAATTCAACAAGTAAGTTTTTGGGAAAGACAGGATCACGTGTTACAGTAACACAGTGCCCTCCTATCCCAAAGGCTAAAGTTAGAAAACAATTTGGCAATCAGAAATTACCAACAGAGAAAAGGCAGCAAAATCATAACAAACAAAAAAGAAAATTGCCGGCTCAAAGTCAAAAGAAGCCAAATCAAAAGAAGAACAAGAATGTGAACTTTGTGAAATCTAAGGGAACGGACAAAATTGACACGTTTGAAAACCAATCTAACTTAGATTTTGTCAAGAAAGCAACTGTGTTGAAAAGAAATGAATCAAGTAGTTCAAAACCTAGTACCTCGGGATCACAAAGTTCATCATCGGCAAGACGACCACATGATACTTCGGGGTTTGTTGAACGAAGATCATGTTTTGAATGTGGTACAATTGGACATATAATTCGAAACTGTCCGTATCTTCATAAGTTGAAAGCAATTGATGATGATCCCCGTGAATGTAATCACCAAAAGTGATCTGTTTCTGTAAAACAAGATCCCCGACTTGTAAGAGAAAGGGAAAAGAAACAGAAACGCCAACAAGTCAAGGTGATTGAAAAGGCACTTAAAACTGATGTGGTTCAAAAACAATCTGTTTCAGTTAAACCAGAAAGTTCAAAGTTTTCAAAAACTTCAAACAATCACGAAGTTAAATTTTCAAACAATCAAACTGGTATAACAAAACAGACCTGGAAACCAAAAACTGTTATTGAATCAGGGGGACCATCACAATTTTCAAATCATCAAAGAATAGAAGTTATTGTTGTTGATGAAAATGGAAGACCCAAGACCACAATGGCTTGGGTCCCCATCTCCAACTAATTATGTGAGTTCATGTGCAGGGTGTTCCAGGAGGAACTATCAGTAGTCATTGGATTGTTGATAGTGGGGCATCCAGGCACATGACAGGCGACATGAAGCTTCTCTACGACGTCAAATCTATTAGAGGAGGTTATGTTGCTTTTGCTGGAGATAAAGGCGGATATATTACGGGTGAAGGAATGATTTCCAACGGGGTTGTTAGCTTTGATAAGATCAACTTCGTACAACAACTTGATCACAATCTTCTTAGTGTTTCTCAAATTTGTGATAAGCAGTTCTCAGTACACTTTGATGCAAATGGATGTTATGTGCTGAAACCCGGCTTCAATATTCCAAAAGAATGGATTCTCTTGTCGGCTCCAAGGATAAATGACTTGTACGTCCTTGATATGAGCCAAGCTATCACAACGTCTGCACAAGCAACCTGTTTCGTTTCCAAAGCCACAGAAAAAGACTCAATCTCTTGGCACAGACGAATGGGTCACATTCACTTACGCAAAATGAATCATTTGGTGTCAAATGAATTGGTGAATGGTGTTCCTCTTAAAAACTTCCATCTTCAAGACATCTGTGTCTCGTGCCAGAAAGGAAAACAAACGAAGAAGCGACACCTTACCAAGAAAATCAACACAGTGGCTGTTCCTCTTGAACGTTTGCACATGGATTTGTTCAGTCCTGTCAAGCACAAAAGTATAAGGAATGATCAATATTGCCTCGTGATAACTGATGATTATTCAAGATTTTCTTGGGTGGCGTTCATGGCACACAAGAGCGAAACCTTCGGTATTATCAAAAACTTAATCATTCAGATTGAGAATCTATATAAGTTGAAGGTTAGGCGGATACGTAGCGACAATGGTACTGAATTTAAAAATCATGCCATGGCGGAGTTTTGCACTTCAAAAGGTATTCTTCACGAATTTAGTGCAGCGTATACTCCTCAACAGAATGGCGTCGCTGAACGTAAGAACCGCACATTGATCGAGACTGCTAGGACTATGTTGGTAGAGTCACAATTGCCGATTCCATTCTGGACTGAAGCTGTGGCATCTGCATGTTATACGTTGAACCGAGTCCTTACAGTCAAAAGGCACAACAAGACCTGCTTTGAGCTTCTTAACAAACGAAAGCCAGATTTGTCATATCTTGAACCGTTTGGAGCTCCGTGCACACTAATCGATCCTAATGGAAAGTTTGGGGCAAGAGCCATTGAAGGATACTTTCTTGGGTATTCCACCCCGAACTTAAGAGTCTGGAATCTAGAGACTAAAAGGGTCGAGGAATGGTCTGAAGTCAGAGTACAAAGGCACACTTTGCCGGTTAGAAATCCTGGTCAGCCTTGGATGTTTGAGTACGATGACTTTTTCAATTCGATCAATGTTGAAGCAGTTGAAGAAAACGCTGTGGCTAGGATGTTTTTCGAGAGTGACAATGCAACAGATTCACCGTTGGTTCGTCCCATTATTGTCAATCAAGAACCATCTTCAGTGAACAATAATGCTCTCGATAATGAGGATTTTCACGATGCTACCGAATTGAACGAATCTTCAGAGGATGATGAATTTCTAGATGCAGATCAAGAAGCTCCAACAACAGCAGTTCATGGTACTTCAGAGGGTACTCCTCCAGTGGACGCCCCTAGAACAGCTGAAGCTACTACATCATCCTCTTCGCCAATTCCGGGCATTGAATTGGTTGTAGATCTCAATCTCAACAATCTGGGTACAAACATTCCAGTTCAAGATAATCCAGAAACAAGGATTCACAATACCCATCCTCAACAAAACATCATCGGAAATGTACAGAGTGGCATTCAAACAAGAAACATGTTGCGAAACAACAACAATGCAGGCTTGTATGCAACTATCTGAGAATCTGGTCAACAAAATGATTGGTCTTTCGCGTGTTATGTCTCACAGGAAGAGCCAAGAACTTGGAAAGAAGCTTTGAAAGATAACTCTTGGGTTGAAGCAATGCAGGAAGAACTGCAACAATTCCAGAAGCTTGGTGTCTGGAAACTCGTAGAGAAACCTGCTGGTTACAAGAAGATTGGTACCCGTTGGGTGTTTAAATGCAAAAAGGATGACCGTGGAGTCGTTATTCGAAACAAAGCAAGGCTAGTCGTTCAAGGTTTTCGTCAGATAGAAGGGATCGACTACAACGAAGTGTATGCACCTGTTGCACGTCTAGAAGCAATTCGGATCTTTCTGGCTTATGCCTCATTCAAAGGTTTCAAGGTATACCAGATGGACGTGAAAAGTGCATTCTTACATGGTGTGGTGGAAGAAGAGGTGTACGTCGAACAGCCTCCAGGTTTTGAAGATCCTATCCATCCCGATCGGGTTTGGTTGCTCAACAAAGCTCTATATGGTCTACATCAAGCACCGCGAGCTTGGTATGCAACCTTATCTAATTATCTGCTGGAGAATGGATTTCGCAGAGGTCTTATCGATTGTACTCTTTTCATCAAAGAACAAGATGGAGATCTTCTACTGGTACAGGTATACATTGATGATATTATATTTGGTTCTACTAATGATGTTTTGTGTAGGAATTTCGAGCGCATTATGCAGGATAAATTCGAGATGAGTGCTATGGGGGAAATGACTTTCTTTTTGGGCCTACAAGTACAACAAACCGAGTCTGGGATATTCATCCATCAGACTAAATATGTTGGTGACATCTTGAGCCGGTTCCAGATGTCTGATGCAACGCCCATCGGTACCCCATTGCCGCAAAATCACGGAATTACTCCAGACTTGAAGGGTGAAGCTGTTAGCCCCTCATACTACCGCACGATGATCGGATCTCTTATGTACCTCACAGCATCAAGACCAGATATAATGTACCCAACGTGCCTGCTTGCCAGATATCAAGTCAACCCGAAGGCCTCACATCTTGCAGCTGTAAAAAGGATTTTTCGTTATTTGAAGGGTTACCCTGACACCGGTCTATGGTACCCTAGGGATAATAACTTTGACTTGATCGCATTCAGTGATTCTGATTTTGGCGGATGCAAAATCGACGGCAAATCCACAACGGCTGGATGTCAGTTTTTGGGAAATCGCCTAGTCACATGGCAGTGCAAGAAGAAGACGTGCGTCGCTACATCAACATGCGAAGCTGAATACATTGCTGCCTCAAGTTGTTGCTCCCAAGTCCTATGGATCCAACAACAAATGCGCGACTACGGTTTTGAATTCCTAACTACTCCTATTTACGTTGATAATTCTGCTGCCTTACAGATCACTAAAAATCCTGTGCAGCATTCAAAGACTAAGCACATCGAAATTAAGTACCACCTCATACGTGATTGCTTTGAGAAAAGGCTAATCGATGTTGCTTACGTCCACACCGATGACCAACGTGCCGACCTTTTTACCAAAGCATTTGACAAATCAAGATTTGACTATTTATTATTGGTAAACGGCATTAAGGTCAAGCAAGAGTAAAACCAACATCGGAAAATCATTTTTGTAAATACCTTTGTGTTTTAAATTTGTCTTAGTTTATTGATTTTAGGGGGAGTAAATCCAAAATTTGAAAATCCAAAAACATCGGAAAATTTCAAAAACACAAAAACAATAGAAAAGCAAAAATGAGTTTCCTGGCGTGCAAAAGAGAAAATGATAGTACATCAGTGGTCTGTCCAAACCTCTTTAAACCTTAAATGAAAAACGATAAGCAGCTCTATATAAGATGTATCGGTAGGCTCACAATCATTTTAAAGTGTGCAGGGTGATATAAACTTAAATCGACTGAAGACCAGGTGGGAACCACTCATTGGCATATGGTCTTAGTACCGAAATTTCGTTTGAGAGATTGCCGAGGTTCTGAGATATTCAGTCTTTATGCTGCTTATCATCTGGGTATCATGGTTGTATCTTTTACCGAAAAAAAAAAATAACGAGGACGCAAGTCTAGATCTTCCATGATACTATACATACGTGTACATATTGCATTCGACCTCAATAAGTGATCAACAATCACATGTCCTCAAAATAAGTGATAAAATATCACATTTATCCGGGAGTCAAGTTCGTCTCTCTGCTGTACGAAAGTACTGACCTGTTCACGGACTTGCTCTTGTGCCCTTCATGCATCGAAAATCAAGTTCCTCATCAATAAGTGATTCTATCACATAGGGCTTGTTTTCAAATCAAAATAAGTGAGAATCTCACATCATATACGGTCAAACAGATGATAATCGGTATACTCACCGGTAAGATGAACCCTCGTGCATACCTTGATACGGGAATGTGTCGTGATGTGGATGAACACCGGTCGGTAAGTATAAATCATACCTTAACGTATCCCCTCGCCATGATTACATCTGATAAGTTGAGCTTATGTGGACAACAGTACCGATAATTGTTATAGGATGCTTATCTTAATGTTAACTAATTGAACAACAAGAGCGTTTTGGCATGACCGTACACTGATATGATTCTCTTACCCTCGAAACTCGCAAAAAGAATGTCTGTAAATATTTATTTAATGCTTTCAGTTTCTGCATCTTTGTATATATTTATTTACTGCTTTCTGTCTTTACATTTGAAATATTCAAAAATATCAAAAAGATTTTAGGTGTGTTTTAATATAAACTTATAAAAGCCAAAAAGATTTTATTTCTATTTTATTTTCGATCGTACGATGTTGGATCTCGAGTCTTCGATACCTGAAACCTGATTGAAAACCGAAACGACTGATTCTTCATAAACGGTCGAAATTTGCAAGTTTTGAAAGTTAAAAACTTAAAACTGAACAATTTGTTAAACTTTCAAACTGTCGGACGGTGTTTGTTTGAACAAATGGTCACATGTGTGTCGTTTGCTTATGATATTCCAGGCAGTTGTTCTCATTACGCGTTTAGATTTCTTGCATGTGCAGATTCTAAAGGCAAGGAGAACATGGTCGATGACAAGCTTCGGAATGAAGACACGACGTGAAGGCACTCAAATGATGAAGATGATCGAGTTGCCGCTGGCCATCATCAACACCACAAGGATCTCAAGTTGTAAAGATCAAGACTTTCACGAACATAACTCAAGGGGGAGCTTATGTTAAGGGGGAGTTTGTCAACACACTTCCTACATGAAACGGGGAGTTTGTTGATACACTCTCTGCTTTCAAGACGTGAAGACTTTAAAGATCCTCCGACATTGAAGACTTGAAAGGACGTCAAAGACTTGAAGACACGAGGGACCTACAAGAATTAAGATCGAGACAAAGCTACAGCCAAGGGGGAGTTTGTTGGTGCACTTGTGTCTGTACTTTGTCTGTATTTTGTCGTGATACCAAACGATGTCTTTGTTAGTCTTGTAAGTTTGACCAAGTCAACCATCCTCCGGTTTGACTTGGCCAAACAGTTAGACAATGGTTGTAATATGTCTGTGTCGAAGGATGTGTCATCGAAGGATTGTTTAGATCCTTCGATGAGCTCAAAAGATAAACCATCGATAGATGGACCTCGAAGGATATCATCCTTCAAGGTATTTATGGATCCTTCGAGTTGTTTCAGGTCGATAGATGATCTTTCGATCAGTCTATCTGATCCTTCGACCAGACGAGCTGTGACGGGTATATATATACCCATGTAATGTGTTCACTTGAGGAGAGAACACTCAGAGCAAAAACACACACACACGAGAGTTAGAGAGAGTTTGCAGAATAGATTTGTAAACCTTGTGCTTGTAACCGAACCTTTCATTCGTTTTAATACAGTGGTGTTAAACGGTGAACTTTGTGTGTCGTGTATTTATGTTCTCACATAAACTCCGGTTTGCATGCTAGCTTGGATTCCGCACTTGCTAGTGTGTTAGATATAACAAGGATTAGGTTTAACCTCAACCTCCGAGGGACCTACAAAAAGTCGGACAGAGGAAAGAGCGGCATAGTCTGGCCGAACTGAGGAAAATGTTGCATGGAAAGGTCAGGCTGAATATAGGAGGGTCGTATGCCTATAAGAATTTAAACAAAATACCCATTATATAACATTAAATTGCTCGTAGATAAATGACATAAAAATAAGGTAACATACCTGCATGGACGGGATGGGCTAGGTAAAGTATGGCATGGACGGGTCGGGCTGCTGCGTAAAGAACTGCCCTGGTCCGGATAAACTCGTGGTGGTGGATGGGGTGGAACCGATATACCCATATACTTATACATTTCCCCCATGCCAGTCATTAGCCACCCTATGTCATCATGCATCTGGTCCATCTTGCGACCGTATGATGTTATCTCCTGACCAAAGTACCGACCAACACTCTTGGCTATCCGGCCGATAAACGTTCCTCCATATATACTACCACGACGCTGCTTTTTCCAACGTGTGACAAAATAATCGCACGGTAAGCTAACTGTGGATGCTAATGATCCCCTTCTTCATGCTGAGGCGAGACCTCAACATCATCCTGCCCGCCCTCCTACTCAACCTATAATTAAATGAGCTCTAGTTGGATCTTGAAACAAACGTTATTAATGTAAGCCTCTAGTTATTTTATTAACATATATATATATATATATATATATATATATATATATATATATATATAGGGTATGGTTCATGAGTGAACAATGGTGTATTTGTGAACAAAATGAACTTATCCTAACCATTAATTTTGTATATCTAGATTTTTTCTGTAGTGCAAGATTGTAATTATCTTTTGTAACTTACACGTATTTTAATAGACACAAGGGTATAATTGTATTTTTTTCTCTTCATTTAGTTAATTGATTTTTTTCTCTCTCCTAATTTCTCTTTTCAATTAAAAGAATATCTAATTACATTCTCTATACTTTATTCTCTCACAAATTACCTAACTTAATATTTGATGTTTTAAAAAAATACAAACATTATCAAATATAGTTCCATCTAGAACACGATTAAAAATATTTAATTACATTCTCTATACACATATGTATTAGATCAATGTTTGATGAAAAAATGCATGGTGGAAACAAGATGTATTAATACACAGGTGTATACATCTAGTATATACCGACCTGTGTACACATATGTACTTGAATAATACACATGTGTTATAAATCTGGTTTATACCGACCTGTGAGAACAAAATTTAATAATATACAAGTGTATAAGTCATGTATATACTGACATGTGTACACATATGTTAAAAAACATAATTTAATTAGGTTTAATATTTAATTTTTAAAAGAACATAAGAGTTTATTAAAAAAAACATTAGCCCTTCAATCTCTTATAATTAAAATAATTAAGAAATAATTAAAAGAGAGAGAGAGAGAGAGAGTTAAGAGATGAGAAAATTAAAGGATTTTAATTAAAAATACTTAGCCAATGTCAATCTTACCCTTTTAATCTAAAAAATAATCAAGGGCCAAGATTAGTTCACTCTCAAAAAGTTGTTCACAAATGAACCTAATCCTATATATATATATAGATAGAGGATCCCGTACATTAATACATAAGTGTGAGAAGTGTATTATAACACTATATAAAACACTATATAACACCATATAAACACCGGGTAACACTATGTAACACCATATAATACCATATAACACTCTGTAACACTATATAACAAATATAACACTATATTTTGTCTGATAGCATGTCTATGATAGATGTATAGTGTTATATATTGTTATATAGTGTTATATAGTATTACATAGTGTTATATGGTGTTACATAATGTTATACAGTGTTTATATGGTGTTATATAATGTTATATATAGTGTTATAATACACTTCTCACACTTCTGGATTAATGTACATGATCCCTACCCTATATATATATATATATATATATATATATATATATATATACTTGGTAACTTTTCAATGTATATTTTTGTAGGTGTATTTTTGTGGGTATTAGTCAAATATAATTTCCTATATTTACACTAAATATGTAACACATAATAGACACACATAGACACCTATTTGGGTGATTGCTAAATATATATATATATATATATATATATATATATATATATATGGGGCTACTAAAATGAAAACCACCTCCAGTTGTAAGAACCAAGAGAACCACTTTCTAAACAATAGATCTTCAAGATGGATTGATGAGATTAAAAGTAGTTAATATTAATATTAAATACTTTTTTTCTTATTATGCTTTTAATATTTTAATACAAAAGGTTTGTTTAGTAAATTTATTTTTTTTTGGTCTTTTTGTCTTTATTATTTTTTATTACTTTTTTTTGTAATATTATATTAGTTGTTTTTTTAAATAGAATTTTTTTTATTAAAAACCATTTTAAATTCAGATTTTTTAAGAAAACAATTTTTTTTGCGCGACGGTTTTTGCACACCGTTTTTACGCTCGGCTTTTTTCACGCGCCGTTTTTTCTCCCGGCTTTTTCACGCGTCGTTTTTTTAACTCGCCGTTTTGTACGCGCCGTTTTAACGCACCGTTTTCTTACGCGGCGTTTTTATGCCCCGTATTCACGCCCCTTGTTTAGGCGCCATTTTATCACACGGTTTTTACGTTTTACAATTTACGTAAAAAAAGTTTTACGTTTTACGTTAAAAAGTTTTTACATAAAAGTTTACGTTTTATGCTTTACGTTAAAAAGTTTACGTTTTACGCTTTACGTTAAAAAGTTTACGTTTTACGCTTTACGTTAAAAAGTTTACGTTTTACGCTTTACGTTAAAAAGTATACGTTTTACGCTTTACGTTAAAAAGTTTACGTTTTACGCTTTACGTTACAAAGTTTACGTGTTACGTTTTACGTTACAAAGTTTACGTTTTACGCTATACGTTAAAAAGTTTACGTTTTACGCTTTACGTTAAAAAGTTTACGTTTTACGTTAAAAAGTTTACGGTTTTCACTTTTTTTTTTACAAATTTTTTTTACACAAAACGAACGCACCCAGAAATTACAACTCGGTAGGTGTATCAGATAGATTGAACTTATCATCATCGACTGGGAGAAAAATGTAAAAAACCCAACAACAAAAGTCAAAACAATTGTGTGGCCGAAAAAAAACGGGGTTTGACTCAAAGTTTCCAATAATCAAGGCTGCAAAGTGGGGTTGCAGGTTCAAAAACCTACCCTCCACTATCCTTGCCGCGCCATTGTCATCAATTTGTCGGAAAAAATGTTTCAAACTATCACTGCCAAGAAAAAAAATGTTATCAACACAACCAACTGAACAGATCAAATCCCACCAACAGCGCGGCTGGCTGAAAAATATAACAGAAGGTATAAACTCATGTAATCTATAATGGACAAAAAAACCACTAAACACAATCAAGATCAAACAACCACCAATCGAACCATTTCATAAAGAAAACCCAGCCAAAAAAAACCCATCAAACCCATTTCATAAAGAATACCCAGCAAAACCGTCACCCAGCAAATACATCAACCCATTTCATAAACAAAACCCAGCAAAAAAACAAACAAACAAAAATTTAGAACTCACCGGCACCACCGGCATCATCGGCACCACCCGGCACCACCAAGATAAAAGAGAAGAAGGGAAGGGAAGGCCAAGGGTTTACCGGCACCACCGGCAGAACAACAACACCACCGACATCCACCTCTCACCAACACACCCACCACTCACCACTCCCTTTCTCCTATGATTTCACCTACCTACAACAACCATCACCGTCACTATTCAAAAGCCCCCCTTTACTTTTGATAAGTAGGAAAAGAAAACCCTTTTTTCTCTCCAAAAAGCCCCCCATTTACTTTTCTCATTTATACAGTCTCTATGATATGATGATAATAACAACAATAGGTGATTTGAGATGAGATTAGGGCTGCTATCTTGATGGCTCAAAACAACAACACCAATGCAAGTGATGATGTTAAACCTACTATTTTACATGACTTTCTTGGCCGTGGGTGTGCTTCGGTGACCAAGTTCGACGTCGGTAGCTCCTCCCCTTCTGCCTCCGTCTTTAGTGGCGGTGTCCGTGGTTGTGGGTCGGTTTCCACCGCTGGTTGCTCCTCCCCTTCTGCCTCTGTCTCCACCAGAACCATCTCATCTTCCTTACAATTTGGTACATCACTAAAGATGTGAAGGATTGTGGATGGGGATTGGATTTTGGGAGCAGATCGATGTAGAGAGAGGGAGAGAGAGATAAAATGGGAATTTCAAAGTCTATGGATAAAAGACTTTAAAGACAAAAGACAGATAGATGATTTGATAGATTGAGTAAATGACTAAATTACCCTTTAAGTTTTAAAATAATGGTGCATACGTGTCATTATGTGATTGGTGGAGAGTGGTTCCTACGGTTCTTACAACTAGGGGTGGTTTTCATTTTAGCGGCTCCATATATATATATATATATATATATATAGGGAGCCGCTAAAATAGAAACCATCCCCAGTTGTAAGAACCGGGAGAACCACACTCAACCAATCAGAAAAAGGGGTAGTTTCGTCATTTACCCCAAATGTCAAATCTCACCCTCTCACTTCATTTAAATCTACCAGACATTGTCTCTCTCCTCATTTCTCTCCTTTCATTTGCCTCTCTCCTCATTTCTTCATAAACCAGAGCTTCATCTTCTCCGATCCCCCCCTCCCAACTAATCTGCAGCCGCACCCACTCCCCGTTTACCCCCCTCCTTCTCCGTCTCCGGTGGATGCCGCCGCCGCACAGGGGGGTTTCACTCATGTGTGAGCGGTGGTGGCTGATGATGTTACTGCGTTCCCTCGTTTCTCCGGCGACCCATCTCTCATCTCTTCCAAGGAACCCAAAAGATGTTTGATCGGTGGTGAGGAGGTGGTTGGTCGGCGGCGGAAGACGGTGGTGGGAGGTGGTTGGTCGGCGGTGGTGGCGGCGAATGATGGGGTGAAGGGGGTGGGTGATCTGACGGCGTCGGGGAGAGAGAGGCGGTGGGTGATTTGCGACCATCTCCGGCGACATGTTTTGATTTTTTTTAATCTTTGTTTGAGCCCTGGATCTTGTGTGGTTTGTTTGATCTGTTAGAATGGGCAAACCAGGTGGGTTAGGGGTTGATGTGGTGGGTGAAGGGGGGTTGTTGTGTGGTTTGTTTGATCTGTTAGAACATGTTTGATCTTGGTGTTTTTCATGTGTTCATCTTCAGGTTTTTTGTTTTGTATCGTTGCATACTTGTGGGTTTTGACATTCTTGATCTTTGGGTGTCTTTTTTGGAAGTTTGAACAGTGAACTATGTGGGTTTGATGTTTGGATTTGGGCGGTGATGATGAAAAAAAAACGCATATTTTGATGACGATGGCGCGACAAGGATGGTGGAAGGTAGGTTTTTGAACCTGCAACCCCACTTTGCAGCCTCTGATTATCGGAAAAATCTGAGCCAAACTCCGTTTTTTTCAAGAATCCAAACATTGTTTTGATTTATGTTGTTGGTTTGTTATTTTTTTCCCAGTCGATGATGATAACAATCTATCTGAGACACCTACCGAGTTGCGATTTCTGGGTTTGTTCGTTTTGTGTAAACAAGCATTTGAAAAAAAAGGTAAAACCGTAAACTTTTTAACATAAAACATAAATCTTTTAACGTAAAACGTAAAAAGTTTAACTTAAAACGTAAAAACGTAAAAAGTTTAACGTAAAACATAAAAACGTAAAAAGTTTAACGTAAAACATAAAAATATAAAAAGTTTAACGTAAAACGTAAAACTTAAAAAGTTTAACGTAAAACGTAAAACGTAAAAAGTTTAACGTAAAACGTAAAAAGTTTAACGTAAAACGTAAAAAGTTTAAAAAATCTGTTAAAAATCTGAATTTTAAAAAAATAAAAACTAATATAATAATACAAAAAAAGTAATAAAAAATAATAAACATAAAAAGACAAAAAAGAGTAATTTTACTAAACTACCATTTTGCATTAAAATGTTAAAAACATAGTAAGACAAAAATTAGTTAATATTATTTTTAATTACTTTTAATCTTGTCCATCCATCTTGTCGATCTAGTGGCTAGAAAGTGGTTCTCTCGGTTCTTACAACTGGTGGTGGTTTTCATTTTAGCGGTCTCCTATATATATATATATATATATAGGGAGATGATCATGAGAAAACCACATCTAAACGAGAAAAACTAGAAAACTAACTAAAAAAGCCTAAAAAAAAGCTAAAAAACATACCAATTTTTTTTTTTTTTTACAATTTTTATAGAAAAATCGATATTTTTTATATATAAAAAAAATTTCAATTTTTTTTGTACTGCACATGTGCATTATATGTGTACTACACATGTGCACTATATCCGTAATAGTGCACATGTGCAATACAACAAAAAAAAATAATTTAAATTTTTTTTTGAAAATTTTTTTCCATGCATAAAAACCAGCGATTTTTTATAAAAAAAATGTAAAAAAAATTTGGTATGTTCTTTAGGCTTTTTTAGTTAGTTTTTTGGTTTTCTCATTTAAACTAGTTTTCTCATGATCCATCCCCTTTATATATATATAGACTAATTATAATGAGAAAACTCACCCCAGTTAAGAAAAACCAGGAAACCTATATGTATGGTTAGTATTGAACCACGTCATATGTACACCAAATGATAAAAAAGGGTATATGAGTCTTTTTACATTTTCTAGGGAGAGTGAATGTGAATTGTATCAGACTGCATGGCAGTCATCAAATCCACTTTTGTTTTGACTAAGTGTGGACAGAATGGGGGCTATGTCATCTTCTTCCATCAGGTCATATGTACCCAAACATCATTTTACTCATTAATTGAAACCATCAGTTCATATGTACCATCTTTTTCCAAAGCGTCTGGTTTATTTTGTATTTATATACATTTTTACAAGAACATTTACAACTAGCACAAGGCTAGGGAAGCACACTAGAAAAATGAAGATGAAGATTTAAGTCTTGGATAAAAGCTCTAGAATGAGGATAAAAGACTTCCTTCACTTGCATGTATCTTAATCCATCTTGAGACACCTTAGAGAATGCTTAAAATATTTGAAGGAAGCTTGAAGATGGATGATGATCTTGGGTGTGCTTGGCCGAAATTAGGAGAGGAGAACGAGAGTGTTTGGAGTTTGATCTTTGAAAATGAATATGTGGTGTGAAGTTAAGTTTCAAGACCCTTTTGTTTTATAAACTCACTTTATGTTAATAACCAAGGGTTAACCAAGTGGCGTCTTTGACCATTATTGACCAAGCAAACATGAAAGTAGGTCCCACATGAAGTGTGGATGGTTTTTGAAGGGGGGGGGGGTCTTGACTTGTGTTGATTTTTTTATTAAGTGTTAAGTATGAATATGTTATGATGTGTGGCATATATTGTGTGGTTATGACATGTTTAGTATAATTCAAAGTGTTTAATGAATTAAGTCCATGTGTTGATCCCAGATAACAATACTCTTTTAACTAAATTTGGCAAATGATTTCAACATATATGAAAATAATGTGCGGAAATGGGAATCAAACTTTCAAGAGATACAACTACAGAATTTTGAAGTTTATATCACTTTGAAGCAAGTTTTACAAGGTGATTTTGAGGTTATTGGCTACTACAAATAAATATTTTAAGAATTCTGTAATGAATGCTTGGCTTAACTCATTTTTCTTCGATGGTGACTTCTCCATTTATAGAGAAGATTTGACATGAATAAACATTAGTTTATTCATGCACTTGTCTGCATAAAGTAGCTTTTTGGCATATTCATTGAATCCATCCAGGGTCAACTTGCTACTTTACTATGGTGACAGAGCCTTATTTTTTAGACAAGTTGGTCCATTAGATTTTCTGATGACTAACTTATCAGAAATCTATTGAGTTGATCATCAGATTTCTAATGACCAGAAGTTACCAGATTATGGCGATAAACATCAGATTTATCATATTGGTCCTTTCTGATCGTCATACTTCTTTTGTGATCAAATTCTGATACTTGTTGAAGATGTATCTGCCTTTCTGCTTTTGTCTTGTTTATCTTGTATCTTTTTCTTGTTTGATCCTTTGACTTTATCTTCAGTATATGATCAGATTGATCATATTTTTCTTCAATACTTACAAAGTTTCCTAACAATTTCTCCCTAAGTATTGTAAGAAAAATGTCTACTCATAACAAAAAACTTGAAAGAATTGCAAATCATAAAAGTTCAAACTATAACACAAACATTGTTTAACAAAAATAACTATGACAAGTAGATTGTTTATCAAGCATTGTCAAGGTTGGTAAGGTAAAGATCACCATTCTTCAGTTTCTTCTTGTAGTCAGTTGGTTTGTTGCATTCCTTGAACATAGCTTTGTAAAAGTTCTTGCTTCAATCCATTCGTTGATGATCTTCTCAATCTCTTTCCTTTACACTTCTTTGTCACAACCCTTTGCTTTAAGCTGCTCCTCCTTCTTGTTCATGCATTCCTTTATGTATTTGAGAGTCTGGTTTGAGTACTTTCATATTTCTCTTACTCTAAAAAGAGCCTTCTCTCCTTTATGATCCTTGAAAACAACAGAAAGTTCTGGATTTTCAAAGATAACTCCTGTTCTAGCTTCTTCTTGTAGTTCCGCTGGGATTGTTGTGATAGGATGGGGAATGAGCAACTTTTTGTTAATCATATAGTCGTAATTGATGCAAAGATCAAAATCAGTTACAGCTATTCGAGTGAATAGCTTCCTTCCATCTTTTGAGAGGCTATCAAGGGCTCTCCTTATTACTCTTGTGTTTCCTTTTTCTCCATCATAGGTCTTTTTCAGCATGATCAGGTCTGTTGGGTGGAGCTTATCAGCTAAATCACCATCAGTGATTACCTCTTCTTCACCATTTCTTCTTATTGGAGTATATTTGTTTTGCTCATGGATCCCCAAATTGTCATCTGGTGTTACAGGGGGATCCACCTTTCTGACTCTCACTATAAGATTGGTTTGAACTTTGTGAATGTTGTATTTTCCTCTTTGAAGTCTTTTTAGACTTAAGTCTCTGCTCATAGGGCTCAGTGGTCTTTCTTCTTTGTCTTGTTCAGACCAATAGAATTCTTTGAGTTTGCTTTCAGAGAACATCATGTCTTCTTTTTCAATTTCTTGTATAAAAATAACATTTCCTTCTGAATCCTTTGCTTGTACTATCTTAAGTCTCTTTGAAGATGTTGCAGATTCTTCCCATTTTCTCTTTTCTGCTAGGTTCAAGGACTCATTAACGGCAGTTTCACTTGAAGAAGTCTTTCTTGGTGGCGCTTCCTTCTTTCCTTTGTCTCTTGAAGGACCACTGCTTTCATCAGAAATGATTAGAGGAGAGAAATTAGTTCTTCTGAGAATTTCTGACTTTGATACTGGTGGTGATGTTGGGGGGGGGGGCATTGGTGTGGGCCTGGATTGACTAGTTAGAACAACTAGTTTTGGCTGAGTAGTGCGAATGATTTTTGGGACTTCCATGTGTGAAGCTTCTTTCGGAATGGGGGTCATCAACTGTTGAATATATATGTTTGCCAATCTGGCATCATTGTAATACAATCCCTTCATCAGTGAATGCACATCACTCATCAGTTGTGCATTTTTCTTTTCTTCTTCAGGCACCTTCTCAAATTCGGATTTGCCTTGTTCTTTCTATGCTGCCCATTCTTTTACAAGTTTCTCAAGAGCATCAAGTATACTGTTATTGCTTTCTCTCAAGTTGCTGATTTCTTCTAGAATCTCACCAGATCTTGAGGTTCCTCTTTTTTCAACAGCTTCCTTCATCCGAGTTTTTATGCTTTCCATTTCCTAAAAAACTTTCTTGAATTCTGCTATGAATATGCTACTATCTGATGAACTTTCTGGTGGCTGCTGCATATTTTTTAGAGTTTTAGTATTCTTTTCAGTCTGACTTTTGATTGCTTCTACTGATTCTGATAAAGTTTTCATATCAGATTTTTGGCTTCTCAGTTCTTGTAGCAGCATGTCTAGCTTAGCTTCAACTGGTGACTTTGTTTCTTTTGTTGATGGTTTTGTTACAACTTGTATGACATTGTAAAGCACAGTGTCAAGTTGTTCCCTTGATATGAGGGGTGTTTCCATAGGAAAAGGAGGAACAACATATGTTCCAGCTACCATACTGACGTACTTGTCGTGGTACACGCAAATTTAATCCCAATAAAAACTATAGATAGTGGTAAAAGGGTATCGAACACAGGGAGTTTGTGCAAAGTATGTCGATTATGAAGCTTTGCACTTAAACTAATATTAAACTAAAATTGTAAAAATTAAAATTCAAGAGTTGATTGTTTTGGTTTTAAGAACTAATATTAACTAATTAAATTGCAAATCAAAGAGTGTTTTTGTAAACAGATTAGGAACAAGCGACCATCCTAGATTTCAGGTTTTAATCCACACTAATGTTTATGCTTAACTAGAAAGAACCACATAGACATGGCTCATGTTTGATTATCTGTTTGTGATGAAAGAGAACTAAGTACTCGGATTATAAAATGCGAGGTTGTTACTCGATGATCAATTGACAATTATCCAACCCTAACCCCTCCCATGATATCTCGATTGCCAACGGCACCAAGAACGTATGGTTTAGATTAATATCAAACAATAATCAACAATTTACAAACAAATATCCAAACACCATAATAACTCAAACAAACATTCAAAGTTATTATTCTAGAAATTCAAGCACAAATATAGTGTTTCAAAAGCAAACCTTACATCTAGGATGATCACCAAAAGTTTAGCCACGCATGACTTGGTACATCATCATCACACAACGATTAATGTTCATAAAGAATCGAAAACACAAACCGAATGTTAGAAATTGTTTGGAACCAAGTACAATCAATCAAAATCGCCCCTAGTGTCTCCCAAAAACGTCCAATGATGAGAATAGGTGAAAAGACACCATAAAACTGAATAAATGATGGCAGTTACAAGTTTTCCGTAGCTTCCACCTTAACTTACGGTGCCACCGTAAGTTACGGTGGACCATGTCTTGTTACGGTGGCTTTAGTCTGAGTTACGATGGAGATCAGGCATGATTTAGGTTCACCGTAATTTACGGTGGTACCGTAAATTACGGTAGAAGCCTGAATTTTGTGCATTGTTTCATCTTTTGTTCCACACTCGACCCGTTCAACTCCAAACCGTCCAAAGCTGCGTTTAATCCCCTTTAAGCTCCCGAACCGCGCCTGAAACATAAGCAGCCGTAGTTATCTAATTCAAGATAATTACGCGATTAAGTGAAGGATTAATTCGTCTTTTAACATGATTAAGGGTTGTCCTATGGACCACCCGTCATATACCAGCAGAAGATACACTTGCTGCTATTTTTAAAGGGTAAGATTGATCATGAGACCAATCAGGAACACCTTCACTAGATTTATGAAACACATTCACATTTGGAATTTCCTCATTTCCTTGAATCATTCTGGAGAATGACTCTCCATGAGTTGTTGAGACAAGCCTAGTTTCCTCTTCCAGGTTTCCTTAATCAGTTGACTGATCTCCACCTGTTGCTATCACAAACTCCTCCTCACCAATTGATTTGGAGTCAAGATGTATGGGACTGATAATCTCCTCATTTATTGCATCAGATTGTCTAGGAACAATTTTATAACTTACTTGAATAGATTCTTCAGAATCAGAATCTGTTGAATTTCTTGCAATATTTAGAGAGGGATTAAATTGATCACCTGATTCAGCTTCATGTTGCATTCCTGTTTCGGGATTTTGCGCCACTTGTTCATCTATTTCCATCGGATCTGGCAAAATTCTGATGTCATGTTGCTGTTCTTCTTCTGCTTCATTTATTTCTGGTGCCACAGAGATCTGATCATTGTCTTCTGGTGAAGAGCTGCTGTTAAACACTTCTACTTGATCTTCTTCCTTGTTAAGAATGTCTTCATGTATCTTTCGGTATGGTGTATCCTCTCCTATCAGACATAGCATGCTTTCTAGTAAAATAGGCACATCTTTGTTAGAGGTCCAACCTTGAGTTGCACACAGGATTCATGATTGGTGACTTCCATATGTTTTCTGATACAAGTAGTGCCACATTCCTTTCTTCAAAGGTTTTAGCAATTATGAATGACCAGAATCTTGGATGAGGTAAATGGGATGAGACTCTTCCAGACTTGGTGAGTATTGACCTTTTCATCATATTGAAAATTTTTGTTCTATACTCAATGTTGAACCTTGTAATGAGTCCATATATGATTGTGAGGATAGACTGATTTATTTGATCGGCTCCTCCAATCTTTGAGGTCAAACACTTGTTCAGTATCTCCATCATAACTTTCCAGAAGGCAGGTGATTTGTTTCTCTTGAATTCTTCTGTTGTGGTGGCTTGCTCTTTGTATCCGAGTTTTATGAACTCCTTCATAAGTTCATCCTTTTTCAGTGATTCCAAGTAACTGGCTTTGATTGGAAGTTCCATGCAGTCTCTGATTTTTCTCAGAGTGATTATTACTGAAATACTTTCCCAGAGATGAGCTTCAACTTCATCTTTGCCGGTTTCTTTGAGTGTGTGAACAAGTTGCTGTATGTTGTTTTCCGGTACCTCCGTGGTCTTCATGATAGCTTAGGTAATCGGACAGTTCAATAGGAATTCAACTAAAAGTTGACATCTTTTATCATACTGTGAGTGTTGAACATTCATCATGAGATTGTTTTCTTTGATAGGTAGAAATTCGTCTTCCTTGATGATGGTGATATCGTGTACTACTGCTGGAATGTTAAGGTTGACAGAGTTTGATGCAGACATGGTGGTTTGGGGATGAATTTTTCTTTTCAAAAATCAAAGGGATTTTAGGGCTTATATGTTGGAACCTGAAGGTTTATACATAGAGGATTACATAGTTAAAGGGTTGATTTTGTATATGTTTAGTTTATGTTTGGGCCATTATGTATGGGTTGGGTCAGACTAGTTGGTTTCGGTTGGGCCTAGGGTATTTTACCCATAATGTTTTGTATTTAAGAAAACCTCAACTTTAGAGTTGAGGTTGATCAGTTTGTTGAAAGCTAGAGGCCAGCCGAGATCTTTTTGAGTTCTTGTATCAGTCATCGTTAATCGTTGAATGCAAGATTAACTGGTTTGTTTTATTTATATTGCTTCGGTTTTATCAATATGTTCCTGAATCCGCTTGTGTTTGGTTTCCGCACTTACACAAGTTCTTGTTTGATATCATTGCAAGATCCTCAAGGGTTTTACAATTGGTATCAGAGCCAAGAAACCAATTCTTGGTTCGGTTTCGATATCATTCGGATTCAAGAAAGTCTTATTTTACTGATCCTGTTTCGTTAGTGTTTGTTTTTGCAGTGATAACAGTTTTGATTGTGTTTTCTCTCTACGGATCATACAGTCTTCAAACTGTTCGTAGAAATTATTGATAAATCTTGCTGATTTGGTTCGTGTATTTTCAGTGAATTGTTTGCTGATTTCTCGGAAGTTTGTTGAGGATTAAAATTCAAAGATTTCAAAAAACTTTGAATTTTGGAAGCTGCTGATAATCAGGGATTTCTGCTGTTTTTATCACATTGTTTGTTTTGCAGGGTCTCGACTCACAATTAGCAGTCTCGACTTGTCTTGTTGCTGATCTCCACTCGCAACCAACTGAGGTCTCGAGTCGTCCACATTCGGTCTCGACTCGCAACCAACTGAGGTCTCGAGTAGTCCACATTCGGTCTCGACTCGCAACCAACTGAGGTCTCAAGTTGTCATCATCACGGTCTTGACTCGCAACCATCTGTGGTCTCGAGTCATTTTAACTATAGTCTTGACTCGCAACCGCTGTCTTGACTCGCAATCTCTTGTCTCGACTCGCATCGATAACCTGCAACGTGATTTGGACCTTGAACTTTGAACTTTGACTTTTGGACTTAAAATTAATTAATTGATCAACTATTAATTAATCATGTCTGCAAATAATGTTGACCTGGCTGCCCTTAACAAACAGCAAGAACTGGATTCAAAAGTTGGGACCACTACACGCATTCCAAGGTTGACTGATGCTAATGACTTTCCTGAGTGGAAGTGGCGTTTTGAGCAACATGTGAAGGTTAAGGATTCTAAAATTTGGCGAAGTATTCTGAGAGGTCCAAGGGAGATCATGATAGATAGTTCCACTGAACCTGGTGTAAAAGTAAAGAAACCCCTTAACCAGTATACTGAAGAAGATTTCACAATAGTTGAAGACGATAAAAAGGCACTTTCCTATCTGACCATGGGATTGGGTCCAGACATTGCTATCGGTTTTCGTACTTGCAAATCAGCCAAAGAACTGTGGGAATCTCTGATCGATGTTTATGAAGGGAATGAGGACATGAAGGAGAGTTGAAGAAATTTGCTGAGACAAAATTTCAACAATTTCAACCATATCTATGGAGAAACTGTTGACAATCAACTTCAAAGGTTTGTCAAGCTGGTTACTCAAATGTAGATGGAAGAAATCCATACATCAAATGCTTCAACAAATAGACAGCTTCTGAATGCGTTGCCAAAAAGCTGGGATCATCATGTTGCTATGATCAAGAAAACCAAAGATCTTGCTAGGTGCAGTTTGTCTGAGATGATTTCTCATATAAAGGCTTGTGAACTGGATGATAAACAAAGGGAAACTAACTATAAGAACAGCATGCTAGCTGTCGGATTCTCTGTTGCTCCCGCTTACATCAAACAATAACAATGCAGCTCTTTTGTCTCAAGGAGGGTTTCAAATGTTTAGCAACGCGGCATCTGCTAAAGCTGCTCCTACTCCGGCAAATGCATATTACTCTGGGTCTTCTGCTCCTTCACGCACTACTGCTGCCGCTGCATCATCAAATTCGCCTAATGCTGCTCCTACTTCTGCCGTGAAAAATGAGATGATTGCTTTCTTTACACAACAGTCTAAAGAAAATTTGGATATCGCAGCCTCTGTTATAAATTGTTTGAATGCATTTGTTGCAGGAAAAATTGATCCTCCTAAATGGTCTGGAGATGATTTACAGCAAATTCACCCTGATGATGTTGAAGAAATGGACATTACATGGCAGATGGCTATGGCGGCTTTCAGAGCAAGGAGGTTTATGAAAAGAACTGGTCAAAACAGATGGGGTGCTTCATTTAATGAAGCTTCTAAATTGCCATTCAATCTGCGCTGCTACAACTGTCATGAGGAAGGACATTATGCACGAAACTGCACCAAGCCACCGATTAGTAGGGAACAGACTCCAGTCAAACCTGCTACACCTAATCCAGAGAGAGCTCTTGTGACCACATCAAGTATAACTGCTGATGCTGCTGCTGGTGGAAGTCCTCAAGCTCTGGGATTAGCTCAAGCCTTGGTGGTTCAGCCTGATATCAACTTTGATTGGAATTCAGAAATTGAGCGACTGAACATCTCAGCTCCAGAAGATCAAACTACTTCAAACAATATTGCTTTCATGACCTCAAATGATCAAGTTTCTGCACCAGAGGAGGAGACTTCAGCTGAAAACTTTGCTCTCATGACCCAGATTCTTTCAGCTCCAGTCAAAGGTCTCACCAAAGAAGTGGTACTTTCTGTTTTCTGTACTCCTAGTGTAGAGAAAGAGTTGAAGCTTATAGAATACACAACGCTGAGCTAATTCAAGATTATCAAGATATAAAAAATAAACACTTTACTTTATCGAAAAATGAAAAACTTTATAAAGAAAAGATTGAGGCTCAGCGAAAAGACATCATCAAACTCAAAGATGATGTAAGTGTAAAAACATCCCATTTTTTAGAAGCCCATGAGAAAGTATGCATTTTAACTAAGGAACTGGAAGATATCAGAGATAGATATCAAATAAATGAACTTAATATTAAGAAATATGATTCTTCCAGCAAACTAGTTAAAAACTTGTGTGATCAACAGCTCGCATACAAGAAAAAGAAAGGGTGTGGTTTGGGTTTTAATCAGGCTCCTCCTCCTCCTTATAATGACAATTATACTTATTTACCTATGACTGAGGAGGAGATGATGAATGAAAGTCAAATGACTTATGGTCCCAAAAACAATAAGTCTTCTTTTAATGACAGACCAGTTGAGAAACAGAAGTCTACTCAAATAAATTTTGTTTCTAAAGGCTCAATTGATCCTAACACTTCGTCTTCATGTGCAGATAAAGTATCTGAAGTAAAGTGTGGAGATGTTCTTGGGAGTGAACCAGTTGTTCATTCTAATATTTCTGAAAATTATTTTGAACAAACTGAATCTGATATTGCTTTTAGTAGGTCTTTGTTTGCGTCGTTTTGTGCTTATGTTTCGTCTAGTGAGCCTGATATTTTGGGCAAAACTGATGATGTTTGTGTTGAAACTTTGAACAATAAGTCTGGTGATGAATTTTCTTCAGTTAATGATTGTGAATGTGATTAACCCCTTGGTTGATGACAGTGTTACAGGTGAGGTCCCTCAGGACACATTCAGTGAAACCACTGAAACTTCTTCACAAGAAAATCAAGAGTATCATGATTCTTCTTCTGAATCTGTCTCAGTGGGTGTCCCTAATGTTGAATCTAGTGGGACCCAAGTGGAAATTGTAGTTGAAAATAAACCTGAATCAGGTTCACATGACAAATATGTTGATAAAACACATGTTGATGAGACTTCTACGTGTTCTAAAACTGAAACTGAATTTAGTAAAGAAGAAAAGGAGTTTGATACAAATAAACAGTCATCAGAAAATGTTTTTGAATTTAAAATAGAAACCAGAACTTCAGCTTCTCAAACAAATGATGATCACAATCAAAGAAGGGTATCAAATGTTTCATCAACATCACATGAATGTGTCAATTCTAATCAGCAGACACCAAAATGCTCAGAACAGACACAGGCAAAACATACTAGGAAAAACAAAACTTCCCATCATTCAAAACCAAGCAAAGCTTCTTTAACAAAGTATCAAAATTTTCGAAATACCCACACAGTGAAACGACAAACATGTTTCAATTGTGGCATTGCTGGACACATTGCCAGAAACTGTGTTCAACTCCCAAGCGTACAGTCTAAGAAGAAGATTGTTCAGAATCAGAAGGTCAAGTCTAACCGATATCGTTGTTCAGAGTCAGTGACGGCTGAAAGGTCTAAGACAATGAAGCACAACTATCGCAAGACTAAACCTTCTGATCAAGATTGGAATGCAGCAAAATGTAAAAATCAAAATCAAAAGAACAGTTCTCAAAGAAATCAACATAATGGTTTTGGTAACTATAATTCTAAATGGTCAAACACATTTTGGAAACCCAAAACTGGTGCTGCACAATCTAATACATCTCGTCAAGGGTCTCTCATGAAAAATCCTTCAAGATTTTTGATCAAAGATAACTTAATTTGGCAAAGAGTGACATACATTGATGCACAAGGAAAACCCAGATCCACCATGGGCTGGGTTCCTAGGTCTAACTAATCCCGCTAATCGTGCAGGAACAACTGTGGAGGACTAGCGTGCGACTTTGGTACATGGATAGTGGCTATTCCAGGCACATGACGGGAGACTTATCCCAACTGATAAATGTGAAAGAATTTAATGGTGGATATGTCTCATTTGCGGGAGGAGAATCAGGAAGGATCACATTGAAAGGAACAGTAAGAAATGGCGTTTTAAGCTTCGAGAATGTTAACTATGTTCCTGAACTGAAACACAATCTGTTGAGCATCTCTCAGATCTGTGATCGAGGAAATTCAGTTCACTTTACAAAGAAAGGATGTTATGTGCTTAAACCAGGGATTGTCATTCCTGAAGATTGGTTTTTAATGTCAGCAGAGAGATGAGGAAACGCTTATGTCATTGATATGAACAAGAAACCGTGTAAAGAAGTTACTTGCCTATTCTCGAAGATTTCAGAACATGATGGTCTACTGTGGCATCGTCGCCTTGGGCATGTGAACATGAAGAATCTGAATCGACTTGCTAAAGGTCAACTAGTCCGTGATCTTCCAATCAAAGATTTCATGTTGGTGGAAAAATGTGTTGCTTGTGCAAAAGGAAAAGCGCATCGAAAACCTCATAAGTCGAAACCTGCACCCTCAACGAAAGTTGTGCTCGAATTACTTCACATGGATCTTTTTGGTCCAGTGAATGTGTTGAGCATTGGCAAGAAAGCTTATTGTCTCGTAATAGTTGATGATTATTCGCGTTACACCTGGGTGTATTTTCTCAGCCACAAGAACGAAACTGCAGTCTTAGTGAAACAATTCGTTACTCTGGCAGAAAATCAAGCTAGTACAAAAGTGAAGGTTATTCGATCTGACAATGGGACAGAATTCAAGAATGTAACTTTAGATACATTCTGCACAGAAAAGGGAATTGATTGTCAGTATAGTGCACCACGAACTCCTCAACAGAATGGAGTAGCTGAAAGAAGAAATCGTACTCTTATCGAGGCTGCACGAACTATGCTGGCTGACTCGAAGCTTCCTAGTTTCTTTTGGGCTGAGGCAGTTAGCACGGCTTGTTACGTCCAGAATCATGCTTTAGTAAACAAACGTCATATGAAAACTCCTTATGAGATTCTGGAAGGACGTAAACCTTCGGTTTCACACTTTCGTATCTTTGGATGTCCATGTGTATTATTACTTATGGACTCAAATGGAAAGTTTGAAGTCAAAGGGGACGAATGTTTCTTTGTTGGATATGCAAAAGGCTCTGCCTATAGAGTATACAACAAAGTAACTAAAAAGGTCGTCGAGTCGTGCAACATTGAATGGCTTGAAGAAAATGCTACGGATGCTAGAGTTGGACCAGATTGGTTATATGATTATGCTGAATTGTTTAAATCATTTAACATTTTGTCAAGTGTTTCTTCAGATGCAGGTGTGTCTACACCAAAACAACCACTGTCTTTTGGTGATACTGAAGAAGAAGAACAGGCAGAAGGGAGCTTCAGACATCATACCATTGACCCGCCAGGAATGGTTTTTACACAGCATCCTTTGCCTCAACAAATGTCCCATCGATCTTCTGAAGGTGCACAATCTAGTGAAATTTCAACGAATGCAACTGGATCAGAACTGTTTGCTGATCCTATTCCTGAAGAGTGTATTGTTACCACTCCCGTGAGTCACAGTCCGCTAGCACCCAATGAGGGGGAGTCAAGCAACATACACACATCTCTAGACGAGACGATACCTGAATTTACCATTCCAACAAGTGTTCAAAGAAATAATCCTATTGAGAATGTGATAGGTCCTGTGAATGCAGGAGTTCAGACCAGAAGCCAATAAGGAACCATTAATTTGTGCTTATATTCTAGCTACATTTCTCAAATTGAACCTAAAACCATTGATGTAGCGTTGCAGGAACCAGGCTGGGTTGATGCTATGCACGAAGAGCTAAACCAGTTCGAGAAGCTAGGAGTATGGAAACTTGTGGAGCTGCCAAAAGGAAAACGCAAGCTTGGAACTCGCTGGGTTTTCAGAAACAAGCAAGATTCTGAAGGAGTTATTGTTCGAAATAAAGCACGATTAGTGGTCCAAGGATTCAGACAGATAGAGGGACTGGATTATGATGAAGTATATGCCCCTGTTGCTCGACTTGAAGCAATCCGGATTTTCTTAGCATACGCATCCTTCATGGGGTTCACTGTTTACCAGATGGATGTCAAAACGGCATTTTTGTATGGAGAAGTGAAGGAATAAATTTTTGTTGAGCAACCGCCGGGTTTTATTCATCCAGACCATCCAGAATATGCCTATAAGCTTGACAAGGCATTATATGGGTTGCATCAAGCACCTAGGGCTTGGTATGCAACTCTGACAGAACATCTTCTGGCTCATGGGTACACACGAGGCATAATAGATTAGACTCTGTTTATCAAAAGAGTGGGCAAGGATCTGATATTGGTTCAAATCTATGTTGATGATATTATTTTCGGATCAACAAGTGAGGCTCTTTGCAAGGAATTTGAGGAAGTTATGAAAAAGAAGTTCGAAATGAGTGCGCTCGGTGAAATGACATTGTTTTTGGGTTTACAAGTTAAACAAGATTCCCGGGGCATTCTAATTCATCAGGGGAAATATGTGGATGATGTGCTAAAGAAATTCAAGTTTTCAGACGCTAAATTGGCAGAAACTCCAATGGCAGAAAGACCATTGCTGACTGAAGATGCAGAAGGGTCCCCTGTTGACCAACGCCTTTATAGGTCTATGATCGGATCGCTGATGTATCTGACAGCAAGTCGTCCTGACATCATGTTTGCTGTCTGCAATTGTGCGCGATATCAGGCTAATCCTAAAGCTTCTCATCTTACTGTTGTTAAACGAATCTTTCGGGTACCTTAAAGGCCGACCCCGGTTTGGTCTGTGGTATCCGAGGGATTCGAATTTTGACCTGTTTGCGTTTTCTGACAGTAATTTTGGAGGCACTAACAAGGACAGGAAATCCACCTCTGCTGGATGTCAATTTTTGGGTGACAGACTCATTTCTTGGCAATGCAAGAAGCAACAAACGGTAGCTATTTCTACAGCTGAAGCAGAATATGTCGCAGCTTCGGCGTCTTGCTCATAAGTGGTGTGGATGCAACATCAATTGCAGGACTACGGTTTGACTTATCTTAAAACTACCATATACTGTGATAATGATGCTGCAATACAAATTGTGAAAAATCCTGTCTTTCACTCAAAAACCAAGCACATTGATATTAAAGTTCATTTTATACGAGACTGCTTTGATAGAGGTCTTATCAAACTGGAGCAAATTGACACAGATGCAAATGCTGCCGATTTGTTCACAAAACCTGTCAGCAATTCAAAATTTCAAGTGCTTGTGGATTTTCTAAAAATGATCCGCTTTACTGACTGAGCATGTTTTTGTTTTATTTCGTAGGTAAATTTGTTCATAAAGTTTTCTATTCTTAGGTAGTTTTTTATTTATGCTCAAATTTAGGGGGAGAAAATTATGAAAAATACAAAAACATTAAAAAATTGAAAAATACAAAAAGAGGCATTGCATGACTGGGAAATGAAATGAATTTTCACATTATGGTGAAGGGCTGACTCATGTAAGACCAGTATCGAAATAGTTTGACTCTAGTATGATGTGTTGGTAGGCTCTATTCTTAAGACTGGAAACATTGGCTGTGTCTGTTCAGAACCTAAAATAGTATATGACCCCAGGAAAGAAAGTCATTTGGAATTAGCTCATTTCTATTTGAATGACTGTATGTTGTCCCGATACACACAATTTTGATCTGATTATGAAATCTTATCTAAAAAAGTCGTGTACCTCCTCTGCTGCATCCAGATACATGCTGACCTAGAGGTGCTAGGCAACGTCAGCTTCTGCTGCATCCAGATACATGCTGACCTAGCTGTACGTTGTCGCTCTATAGATCAATTAAACACCCGAAAGAGGCCCTCTAGTGCCCAAAAGAAACCCAAGAAACCTATATCAAACTGAGAAAAACTCATTTGATCTGTATATTATACCATCTCTGCAAAAGATCTATTATGTTCTCTTCTCAATCTATTCCTAGTTAAGATTTCAGAAATCTGGATTGGACTTGTGAAATATGTGGTAGGGAAGCTACTTGCATGATAGAGTGTGATGTCTATAATTCCGGGATTTGATTAGTACTTGTTTGGGTGTTCATTATTAAGACATCAAAACATAATAAAATGAGTTACAGGCAGTCATATGGAAAAGGTCTAGGAAGATGAGTTTAGGTGGACAAATATACTGGCAATCGTCTAGATCGTTCGGTAGTAGATCAGTGTTGATAAGTGATGTCAAGCCCGATACCTTGTGATTTGATCCCTGAGCAATTACATTATTTCCTATTTTATTTTTGTAAATAATAGTTTATGTTATTTATTTTTGTTTTAGGTTTTTGCATCTGTAGAATGTGCTCAGGAAGTTTAAGTGGGTTGTTAAATTAAAAAAAAAAATTGTTTTGTTTAAAATGATTGTTATCATAAATTAATTAAAGAAATCCTTGGATTAATGTGAAAGACAGATTTAGCCCAATACTTTGGTCTCGGCCCAAAGTCAAGGGCCCAGTTCATTTAGGGATGAGGTATAAAAGATAGGTCTCGAGTCGAGACCTCATTTCTCACTCGAGACCAGCTGATATTCTCTCTCATTCTCTCTCAAATTCCGGCATTTCTTTACTATTTCTGGCGTGACTTCCGGTCTCGACTCATCAAGATTTAAAGGTATTTGATGATTTTTGTTAAATTTCTACAGGTGTTTTGAAGATCTGATGATGAATTTTTCAAGATTTGAAGATAAATATGAACCCTAGTCTTGAACATATTTTGGTCTTCAAGGAAATTTAAAATTGTTTTTGGGATTTTGATCCAAAAAGCTGGGCAGATGAAGTTGTTTGTGTGGTCTCGACTCAGATAACACATAAGGACTCGAGACTGGTGGTTGCGAGTCGCAATCTCATAGTCTCGACTCGAGACCCCATGGTCTCGACTCGAGATCTCATGGTCTCGACTCATGGTCTCGATTCATGGTCTAGACTCACGGTCTCGACTCACAGTCTCGAGTCAGAATTTTATAATCTGAGTTATAGTGGTTTTGACATGTTCTGATTGTTGACTTTATAATTTGAAAGTCTCATGTTTGATTCAAATATGTAACTGTTCATGTTTACAATGTATGTTTGCTTTATGCAGAATATGGATTTGAAATTCATTTCTATACACAATCAAGCAGGGTACTTGGCACCACCTCCGGAGAAACACAAGAAGATGTACACTTCATTGATCAAGGGTCTCAACAGTTGTCGAATTGTTCACGCATTACGAGAAAATCCTGTAGTCTACGAAAATCTTATTCAAGAGTTTTGGAAAAGTGCAAGGATTGAAGTTATTGAAGGAAAAGGAGTTATTGTTGCTGACATTCAAAAGAAGGCTGTCACTGTGACTGAGCAGATGATTCGAGAAGTATTACAGTTCAATGACCAAGAAACAGACTCCATTGAGCTTCCAGCTGGAACTGTGGAAGCAATATTACCTCGATTGAGTTATGAAGGGAAGTATCTGCCTTTGGTAAAGAAGTTTGTGCATCCTTATTGGCGTCTTTTGGTGCACATGTTTATTCTGTGCATGACAGAAAACAGAGGAGGCACAGATCAATTGAACATTACTCAGTCTGCTGCTCTTGCTTATGTGATAACAAATGAACCCTTCAATTATTCAAAATATGTTTTTGAAGCCATGAAGAGAAATGTGTTTGGAGTTAGAAAGGACAAGTTTCTTATGTATCCAAGGTTTGTCCAAATGATTCTTAATGCTCGTTATCCAGAGTTAGAGAGATCTGGAAATACCTTGGAGCTAAAACCTATGGGTCCTTCTTGTTTTGGTGCTCGCACTTCTAAGAAGGGTACTGAAAAAAGATTTGAAGGTTTAATTCCTTTGGAGAAATTTGTTCAGTTTGCAGAGACGGAAGATGTAGCTGCTGATCCAGTGATAGTGCAACCTGTTCTAGTAAATGCTATGGTTGCTGAAGAGCATGATGTTCAAGGAAATACAAAAGATGAGCCTGAGACAGAGATTTTAACGATCAACTCTGACGATGAAGGTATACAGATTATGTGTGATTCAGGAGATGATGAAGAGCTTCCTCCTGAATCTGAAGCTGATGTTGCTGTTTCTACTGTTCCACCTGTGATTACTGCTGAGAGTTTGGCTTTGTTATTAAAGTCTGTGACTGATAAGATAGGAAATCCTCCTTCCAATCTTGTAGTGCCTAATGAAGAGCCTAGTGAGAACCCAAAGGATTCTGATTCATTGCCTTTGAAGCGGAAAAGGAGGGATCCTCGACTCCGAATGTATGTTGAACAAAACAAAGATCAATCCATGAATGCTGCTGAAGATGATGATGGCTTATATGACTTTGATTTTGAGAAAAGTGTTATTGAAACCACCACCACTACTGAAGATGTTTTTGATTTTAATGCTGATACTCAAAGAGGTGTTTTAGAGACCACCACTGCTGATGTTCAAGCTACGAATGTTGTTTATGAGTCTGTAAGTGGGTCAATACCGCTTGGTATCTCTGAATCTGCAGGTCCTTCTGGAGTCATTCATGACGTGCCTGGCAGTTCAAGTGGTAAGAGACCTGAAGAGCCATTGAGGATGCCGTTTGATGATGACTCAAGTGATGATGATGAGTTCATAAGTATGAGAGAAATAAAGAAACGACTAATTGTGATTGAGCAAGATTCAATTCATAAAGACGCCAAGATTATCCAACTTGAAGATACTATAGTGCAAAAGAATCAACAAATTGAACAGCTTCAAGGAGATGTTTATTTGCTGTTTAATATGGTTTATGATTTACGTGGAAAGCTGGAGAAGAAGTTTGGACAAGAGTTTTCTGATCCGACTGACGTTGAAAACAGAAGAAAAGCCTTTGATAAGGATGATGCTGAGAGAAGTGCTGCTATGGAACAATACTTCAAAAGAGTTACTGATCCAGTGGCAGACAAAGAAAAGGCTGAAAGAATCAAAAAGAAAAGGGAGTTTGTAATTCTGAAGAACAAGAATCTAAATCCAGATGATGATGATGCTCAAGCAACTCATCATTTAATGGATGTTGGTGAAACTCTCTATGATAAAGTTGGAAATAGATTTGGTGTGGTTAGCTGGGGATTTGATCATGATCGCCGAAGATGGTGGATAAAGAGGAAAGTTGGACCTGTAGAGTGGTACAAAAATCCAGCTCAGTTTCAGACTTTCACAAAGGTTGATTTGATAAATTTGTCTAAGTCACCTTATGTGGATGATAAACCTGGAGGTCGTGGATATTTGTTTTTTGAGGGATTGCAGAGGGAAGTTCTTCATAATTTTCCTTCGATGCACACTGCAGAGTCCATTGTTAAACCAGCTAAAGGCGTTAGGGATCCATATACTAATAAGCGAATGAAGATTGTGCACTGGCCAGCAACTGACAAAGAAAAGACGATTCCTTTGGTGAAAAAGATTCCAAAAGGTGCTCTGAAGACCTTACATTTTTGGGCTTATGATGAGCGTCTGGGGCAGGCAGTGATTGTTTGTGATGATGATGTGAGTTTTCGCTTGGTGGATCAAATTGATTTGTTGAATCTTGCTTACGAAGACTTGGAAGTATTAGCTCGTAACCAGATTAGAGCTACTGAAAAATATGAAGAAATAGCAAAGGGTTGGACTGCTGCTGTTGCTTCTGTTTTGCACATCAATCGAAAGGGTTTTGGTGGTTACAAAGATAGTGTGAGTGGTGATCGTGACAGTCGAAGTTAGAAGAACCTCCATGCATAAACACCTAGGGGGAGATTGTTGGAACCTGAAGGTTTATACATAGAGGATTACATAGTTAAAGGGTTGATTTTGTATTTGTTTAGTTTATGTTTGGGTCATTATGTATGGGTTGGGTCAGACTAGTTGGTTTCGGTTGGGCCTAGGGTATTTTACCCATAATGTTTTGTATTTAAGAAAACCTCAACTTTAGAGTTGAGGTTGATCAGTTTGTTGAAAGCTAGAGGCCAGCCGAGATCTTTTTGAGTTTTTGTATCAGTCATCATTAATCGTTGAATGCAAGATTAACTGGTTTGTTTTATTTATATTGCTTCGGTTTTATCAATCTGTTCCTGAATCCGCTTGTGTTTGGTTTCCGCACTTACACAAGTTCTTGTTTGATATCATTGCAAGATCCTCAAGGGTTTTACATTGTATGTAACATTTCATTATTATATCATATAAGAATTATAGGTTGTTTAAATTTATTAACCACTAGTAACTAGTTTTATTTTTTAAAATAATTATTCAACCCATATAGTTTTAAAAACTATTTTATATATATTTGGTTGGAATGTTATACTAATTAATTGGCTTATATATGTGTGACATTTCTATTTTCTAATTAAAATAAAGTGTATAAAAATTATATAATTAAATGGATAGATTACGGGTAAGTTGACTGTAGAAATATGAAGTACCTAGACGGACCTAGTGACCATCTAATAATTAAATTATAAAAATACATTGTATTTGGACTTGCTCCGTTTTTAATGAAACTTGGTTCAAAATGTAGATAAGATTATTCTCGTTCTAATGACATATTTATTGTTTTATAAAACGTCATATTTTAGAAGTTATAAGCGTCAAATAAGTGAAACAACTGAGCTAATTATAATATATAAAAAAAATCATCTAAACATTTATGTGGACACCATACTTCATCGATGATAGGTTATAGCCTATTGCTTTTATTTACATATTAATATGTATTCTATTTTATTATAACTGAAAATAAGTTTAATCAGATTTTGTGTTTGTGAAGCAATTTGAGTTGACAAATTTGAAATTTGGTAATCACTTTTTACCTTTGATAAGTTAATTGAAGGTGGTTTGTCCCAGAGGCAAGACACAGCATACTATGACTATAAGCCAATGTTTAGTTAATTTGAAGGAAATATGACCAAAAAGTTGTAGAGTGCATGAGGTGTTTATCCTCAAAACACTATACGTGGCTTTCAAAAAATTAAAATAATATTAAAACTAAAAACATCAAATCAGATTATTCTAAGTGGGCATGTACGTGTCAATAAATAGAAGTGAGAAATTAATGTTGTTCTATAGGTGTCTAGAATTTCCGTGATCTCCAAACTAGTCTTCCACTATAAAAATGACAAAAGCTTTTCAAGAATTCTTGCTCAAAAATCTTTTTTCCCCTGCTGCCTTTTTCTCGAGTCTCGACCACTATCTCCATATTCTATTATTTTCTTTAAATATTATACCCAATAAAGCTACAAATCCCTGCCCCGTTTTAGGTGTTTTAACCCCTGATCACTGAAACCCTGTCCGATTGATCTGGGGCCCCATAACGCATGTCAAGGCTCTGCCCGACTAAGTTTGTTGGGGTTCTGTCTCATGACGTAGGGATAAAGTTGAATTTGGGTTATTATACTTAACACGAGTGCATTATATATTTTATTAAATAGCTCATGAGTTATACCTAAGATTCTACCAGGAGACTTTTAGTTGAACCCTAAAGTTACAAAGTGAGTCATTCTCTTTTTTATCACCTTTTTGTGATACAGTTATATTTAAAAATGCTTTCCAAAATCCTCAATGTTTATCAGTTATACTTACAGTGATTAAGTTTTTATATTCCGCAATAGCTGCGAGTATACGGGAGTTTCTATACATTATAGATAAATTTAAATAAACCGAATTAAATATAAATCATTATAGATAAATACAAGGCATTTACATATATCATAGATATCGTCACCAACATATATTATCATGTTGCAAGAATGGATATGATATTTGGAACCAAGTAATTGCTTTACAATTTAAGGAAAAGAATTGAATAATTTATGCATTATATAGAGATTTTCTGTATATTATGACTAATGCTTTACTTGTCTCCTATTATATTAAATATATATTACCTATTTTTGTAAGTATACAAACTCCTATCTAAGATATACTTACTTATATGCCAGGTATGGTTTTACAAATGGCTTATATCCTTAATATCCATTATAAAGCATTATGTTATAAAAATAAATTTGTGTATATATTATCTTGTGCAAATTCCGTTTAATAGCTTTTATAATATATTAATATTAAGGACAAGTAACTGGATATTATGTTTATATATTTTACCCATGGAGTCAAGCTTAATATCAAGAACTAAAAGTTTTTTACATAATTTTATATCCATTTTAATGCCTCTCATCTAGTGGATTAATAGGTATATATAAATAGTTATGTCCTTAATGGTTTTAAGTATACATAACTGATGTATAAGAATTTATACATCTTTTAAACGTCAAATACACCCCGTTTATGCGAAAACTCTTTGTACTTTCATTGATTTTGGTACTCATTTGAGTTGTTTGTGAAAATACAGGTCCGGGCTTCGGCCCGGTGTTGAAACGAAGGCTTTTGGAGCAAAATGGAGCAAAAACGGAACATTCCAGCAAACTGCCAGATACGGCACGACCGTGCCAACCATGAGCACGACCGTGCCAGGCCTTTCGACACCGGCACTCTCAGCCAGCACTAGCATCCGGCACCAGCACCATCAAAATCCAGAAATGGAACGACCGTGCCAACCACTGGCACGACCGTGCCAGGTCAATTTCAGCCTCAGATCAGCTTGTTTCCGAGATCGATTCAATCATAGTCGAGCACTATCGGCTGGCACGACCAGACCATCTCCGAGCACGGTCGTGCCACCTCGGGAACTTTTGAGCGCGATCTTTCCCAAAATGGAAGCATAATTGGTTAACATTCAAGAAAGTGGCTCTGACACTTGCTAAGCATGACCGTGCCAAAAGGTGGCATGGTAGTGCCAAACGCCCAGAGTTTAAATACGAGTTCCTAGCTCATTTGCAAGGGAGTTGGAGCATTTTGGTGATTTTTTCTCTCAAGAATCTGGTCTTGGAAGCTTGTTGGAGCCAAGAGGAAGCCTTGAAGAGGACTTAATCACTTGAAGATCTACTCAAACATCATTTTAATCTTGTCTTTAACTTGGTTAGCTTATTACATTATGAACAATTTATGTTTCTTTGCACTTGATTTGGTAGCCATGAGCCTTATGGGCTAAACATTTGAGTTGTCTAAACTTTGTTGAAGCTAATGAATATGTGATAACATGGAAATAGATGTGATGATTGTTCTTGTTAATCTTCATGTTGGTATTTAGTCTTGTTCTTGGAGTTCATGTGTATGCTTAAAGTTCTTGTTCTTGAATGTTTGCTCATAAGTATTTACATGTTGTGTTGGAAAGCCCATGTAAAGATTATGATTATTGAATCTTGTTAACTTGTTAGTATGATTCATAGCATGAAACTAGGAATGGTGATTGCTAATGTGATTGAATGATGATTTGAGCATATGTGTGAATTCTTGCATCTAGATTTGGAAAGATCATGAGTATGTTTATATGGATTCTATAGTTTGTTTCCTTGTTAGTTTGATGATTTAGGCCAAAATTGTTAGCTAGCATGACCATGCTTGTGGTTCATATCAAGAACATGATGATAGTGCCAACTACTTAAAACCAAGTTAGGGTGATTAGTGTGTTTTTCATATTAGTTTTCCCTAATTTGTAGAGTTAGGAGTTTTGACAAACAAATAACTCATCATTAAAGATTAACATCAACTTAGCAAGTGCGCTTAAAAGAATAATTTTTAGGTGATTAGAATGTTAATTCATTTTTAGTTTTCCTAAGAATTATAGACTAGGAAGCCTTGATTGGGGACTTAGTTGTATTTAGAGCTTGCATCATCACAACCTCCTTCCTAATTGTTGTCACATGTGAGTTAGTGGATACTTAGTTTAGGCAACCCTTTCTTAGATATTGTTCTTTGTTAGAATATTTAGTAGTTTATTTAATTGCATGCTAAGTTAGAAAAATCAACCCAACCAATTGAAAAGGCTTTAAAGTAGCAAAAGTTTAGTATCGAGACACCGCATCCACAGATTGATATCCGGTTCTTACCGATTAGCTATATTACCACCCGACGGGTTCACTTGCCCTTTTGTGTGTGTAGTTAGTTTCTAGGTGAAAAACCATTTTTAAAACTAAATTTGTGTGAAGAAAAACTTAATTAAAAATATATTTAATTCACGCACATCAAGTTTTTGGCGCCGTTGCCAGGGATGCAGTCTTCTTGAAAACGATTCGAGTTACTTATTTAGCCATTGTGAAAAGTGTACAAAGTTTTTGTCTACTTGTTTTATTTTCCTTTGCTTGATTAATTGAAAAAAAAATGATTATTTGCTATTTGTTTTTGTTTTTGTATATATTTTGTGCATTGTGCTCCTCCTTATTCCTTACAGGTCGTGCATGTCCTCAACCCCCGCTGCTGATATCGTTGAGCCTTCAGCGGAGCCGGAGCGTGATCTTCACCGGAGGCTGCGAGAGCAGTTTCGCGCGGTAGCCGAGACGATTGAGACAGACGTGGCAGACGACGACACCTTCTACGAGGATCGAGTAGACATGGCGGACGCAGAAGAGAATAGGATCTTGAACGAAATAGGAAAACCGTCACTTGATGGTTTACCTGCGAGCATCAATGCACCGAAGATTGACAATAATAATTTCGAGATCAAGGCTGGCACCATATCGATGTTGCAGAATGCGATACAGTTTTATGGCAAGGATCACGAGGATCCTAGTGTTCACATTGCGGGGTTTCTAGAGGTTTGTGCCACATTTAGGATTCGTGATGCATCACCGGATGCTATCCGCCTTCGGCTCTTTCCGTTTTCTTTACAGGATGGAGCCAAGGAGTGGCTTCTTTCACTTCCAGCTGGATCTATTACTACATAAAATCAATTAGCTGAGAAGTTCCTTCAGAAATATTTCCCTCCAGAGAAAACTGTTCGGTTGAGAACCAAGATTCTGAACTTTCGTCAGGACGAGGACGAGTCTCTTTACGAGGCATGGGAGCATTTCAAAGAGCTTATGAGGAAGGTCCTACATCACGGGTTGCCCAAGTGGCAACAATGTCAGATCTTCTACCATGGTTTGGACAGTCAGGGATAAATGATGGTTGTTACATACTCGGGTGGGGATATCGGCACGAAGAATGCCACCGAGGCATTTGAGATTCTAGAGAAATGTGCCGCAAAAAACCGGACGCAACAGCCACCAAGAGGTAAGAGTTCTCGGCAGGGAGTTCATCATGTGGACGACTACACGGCCATGACAGCACGTATGGATGCCTTATCTTCGAAATTTGATCGAGTGATGGAAATGCACTCGAGAGGTTCTTCGAGTGGGGGAGCATATCAGGTAGGCGATTTTCAGACGGGAGAGATATCACATGAGCATGTTGATTTTATGGGAAACCAATACCGTCCTCAGAATAATCCCTACAGCAATACTTATAATCCGGGGTGGAAGAATCACCCAAATTTCAGTTGGAGACCCGATGCTTCTAATCTGCATCCACCCGGATTTGCTCCACGTCCCCCAGCTCCAGCTCATGGAGCATATGGTCCATCTCGACCTCAGCAGGGACCTTCAGCTAGCGAGCCTAGTGTGCATGATATGCTTAGCCAGATCTTAGCTGGTCAAAACATTCAAAAGGCCGAGAATGAGAAGCGTTTTAAGGAGTATGGCGATCGTTTCACGAGGCACGAGAATGAGTTGAGAAGCCAAAAGGCTTCCATGCAGACCATTGAGAACCAAGTTGGCCAGATTGCCAAGATGTTGTCTGAGAGACAACAGGGGGGCCTTCCGAGCAACACAGAGCCTAACCCAAATGCTACTGCAAAGGCCATCACGTTGAGAAGCGGCAAGACTGCTCAGCCCATCCCTCCGGTTGATGATGATGAGGTTGACGAGGAGATTGAGTGTGAGTCTCCGGGTGAGGTGCAACAGAGGCGAGTCCCAGCAAGTACCGCACGACCCAAGGAGCCAGTGAGAGAATATGTCCCTCCCATTCCATATCCGGGGAGGTTGAAGAAGCAGAAAATGGAAGAACACTATGGTAAATTCCTCGAGCTTTTTAAGCAACTTCATATAAATTTACCATTTGTTGAGGCACTTGCTCAAATGCCTAAGTATGCCAAGTTTCTGAAGGATATCCTATCCAATAAAAAGAAACTTGAGGAGCTTTCGCAGGTGACCTTGAATGAAGAGTGTTCAGCGGTTCTTCAGAACAAACTACCGAAGAAGATGAATGATCCTGGGAGTTTCACTATCCCGTGTTTGATTGGTAGTTTGTCGGTCACCAATGCTTTAGCTAGCATAAACCTCATGCCATATGCGGTTTTGCTAAGCTAGACTTGGGAGAGCCCAAGTCGACTCGTATGAGCATTCAGCTAGCCGACCGTTTAGTGAAGTATCCTCGAGGCATAGTTGAGAATATGCTGGTGAAAATCGACAAGTTTGTCTTTCCTGTCGATTTCGTGATTCTAGACATGGATGAGGACAAAAATGTTCCGCTTATCTTAGGTCACCCATTCTTAGCCACTGCGAGAGCCTTGATTGATGTCTGCACCGGTAGACTTACTCTTAGGGTTGATGATGAGGAGGTTACCTTTGACATTGGGAAATCCATGCAACACTCGCAAAGTAAGGATGATACACTCTACTTCATTGAGACTATCGACACATATGTGAGTGATCATCTTCGTGACACATTTGGGGAGGATGTTGTGGACACACAGCTGCTAGGAGGGGAGGACTTTAGTTCACCTAGGGTGGACCGATTAGTCGAGGAGGTGACCTGTCTGATAGGTCACGCGTCTCCCCCGTGTCCCGAGGTTTTTGAGGTTGTGGATCGCGTTGCTGAGCCTAAAGCACGCCCTTCTATTGAGGATCCACCTTCGGTTGAGCTTAAGGAGCTTCCAGATCATTTGGAGTATGCTTTCTTGGAGGGTGAGACTCATCTGCCCGTTATCATTTCTGCCGAATTGTCGAAAGAAGAGAAGGATCGATTGCTTGAAGTCCTGAAGCAGCACAAGAAGGCGATTGCTTGGAAGATTATGGATATAAAAGGGATCAATACATCCTTTTGTATGCATAAGATTTTGATGGAGGAGGACTTTAAACCTGTGGTACAGCATCAGAGGCGCTTGAACCCCAACATGCAGGAGGTTGTGAAGAAAGAGGTCATCAAACTACTTGATACAGGTTTGATATACCCGATCTCTGATTCACCATGGGTTAGCCCTGTACAGGTAGTCCCGAAGAAAGGAGGCATGACAGTGGTAACCAATGAGAAAAACGAGTTGATTCCTACTCGTACTGTCACCGGATGGAGAGTTTGCATTGACTACCGCAAACTCAATGATGCCACGAGGAAGGATCATTTCCCACTTCCTTTCATTGATTAGATGTTAGAGAGGTTGTCGGGCAGGATGTACTACTGCTTCCTTGATGGTTTTTCGGGTTATTTTCAGATTCCCATCTCTCCTGAGGATCAGGAGAAGACGACAATCACATGTCCCTGTGGCACATTCGCCTACCGGCGGATGCCCTTTGGACTGTGCAATGCTCCAGCCACATTTCAGAGATGTATGGTGGCCATTTTTCACGACATGATCGAGGACTCCATGGAGGTTTTCATGGATGATTTATCTGTGTTTGGGAGTTCTTTTGATCAGTGTCTCGGGAATCTGAAAAAGATGTTGGTTAGATGTGAAGAAGCCAACCTTGTGTTGAATTGGGAGAAATGCCACTTCATGGTGAAGGAGGGCATTGTGCTTGGGCACAAGATTTCACAGGCGGGGCTCGAGGTTGACCGAGCCAAAGTCGAGACTATTTCAAAGCTCCCGCCTCCCACATCAGTGAAATCTATTAGGAGTTTTCTAGGTCATGTAGGTTTTTACCGGCGATTCATAAAGGACTTTTCCAAAATCGCTCGTCCTATGACTCAGCTCCTCGAGAAGGATGCCCGGTTTGTTTTCTCCGATGAGTGCCTTCGGGCATTCGAGCTGTTGAAGGAGAAGTTGGTGAATGCCCAGATCATGATCACTCCCGACTGGGAGCTGCCATTTGAGTTGATGTGTGACGCGAGTGACTTCGCAGTCGGGGCTGTCTTGGGTTAAAGGAAAGATAAACACTTTCATCCGATTTACTATGCGAGCAAGACCTTGAATGACGCTCAGGAGCACTACACCACGACAGAGAAAGAGCTCCTGGCTGTGGTCTTTGCCTTCGATAAGTTTCGGTCATATCTTGTCCTTTCCAAGACAATTGTGTACACGGATCATGCAGCCCTTTGGTATCTTTTCAGCAAGCAGGATGCTAAAGCGAGACTGATACGTTGGATTTTGTTGCTGCAAGAGTTTGATATTGAAATCCGTGATAAAAAAGGGGCTGAAAATGTGGCAGCCGATCATTTGTCGTGACTTGAGCATTCCGAGGAAAAGGAATCTCGTGGGCCTAACATCAATGACAATTTCCCCCATGAGTTCCTCATGGGGATCGAGACTAGTGATGATTCCCCATGGTTTGCTGACTTTGCAAACTACCTAGCTAGTGGCATCCTGATCAAGGGGATGACCCATCAGCAGAAGCGAAAGTTCTTTGCGGATGTCAAGCATTACTTTTGGGATGACCCTTACTTGTTTAGGGTAGGAGCGGATCGGATGATCCGGCGATGCATGCATGGTGACGAGGCGAGGGATATTTTACGCCACTGTCACGAAGGACCCACGGGAGGCCATCACGGAGCGAACAATACGGCAAGGAAAGTGTTTGATGCCGGATTCTTTTGGCCGACTATTTTCCGTGATGCCCATGAGTGGGTGAGGTCCTGTGATGCTTGCCAGAGGGCGAGCAACATTTCTGCACGCCATGAGATGCCACAAAACGGCATCCAAGTTTGCGAGGTTTTTGACGTATGGGGGCTAGACTTCATGGGCCCTTTTCCGACCTCTTTTGGGAACCGCTACATCCTAGTCGCTGTTGATTACGTTTCAAAGTGGGCTGAAGCACAGGCTTTGCCCACTAACGATGCGAGGGTAGTGGTGAGGTTTTTGAAAAAGTTGTTTGCTCGCTTTGGTGCCCCGGAGGCGTTGATTAGTGACCGTGGGACGCATTTCTGTAATGCACAGCTTGAGAAAGCATTGTCCCGATATGGTGTGCAACATCGATTCTCTACACCATATCATCCGTAGACGAGCGGACAGGTCGAGGTTACTAATCGGGGTATCAAGCGGATTCTGGAGAAGACGGTTAATTCTAGCCGTAAAGATTGGTCCGAGAAATTGGATGATGCACTGTGGGCTTTCCGGACAGCCTACAAGACTCCTATAGGCACCACACCGTTTAAATTGGTCTATGGGAAGTCTTGTCATTTTCCTGTTGAACTCGAGCACAAAGCATACTGGGCTTTGAAGACAGTTAATCTTGACATGGCTGCTGCGAGTGAGAACAGGTTTGTGCAGATTCATGAGATTGAGGAGCTTAGGCACGATGCGTATGAAAGCTCCAAGCTATACAAGGAACGTACTAAGACGCTTCATGATGCCCGCTTGAAAGACAAGAAAGAATTCCGAGTGGGTGATCGTGTGTTGTTGTACAACTCACGTCTTAAGTTGTTTCCTGGCAAGCTTAAATCTCGATGGTCGGGTCCCTACACTGTACGGTCAGTGTTTCCTTACGGGACCGTGGAGATAGGCCATGAGGATGGCCGGTTGTTTAAAGTCAACGGGAATAGGTTAAAGGCTTATGTTGGAGGGCCCGTTGACCCGAGTGAGGAGGTTGTTACCCTCCACCCTAGGAACAAATGAATTCGGGGTGGTGAGTCTAGCTGAAGACTCGTAAATAAACTTAGCATGTTTGTGTGTTTATTATTTTTTTTATTATTTTTGTGTGTGGTTGTCTTTTTCTTTTCAGGTTGCGGTTCGTTCTGGTCGCGAGGGATGTTAGAGCTTGTTACCGGCTCTCAGGTATGTTAGTTCGGTTCTTTTTCTTGGTAGGAGATGCTTCGTGAGTGCCCCGGGTTCAAGGAGTTTTGTTCATATGATTTCCATTTTTCACATAAAAAAAAAATTAAAAATTAAAAATTAAAAATTAAAAAAAAAATTTAATTTCGAAAATACAGCACTATCACCAAAGTCTGGCACCACCAGACAACTTTGGCAGACCAATAATAGAGCCTTTGAATAAAACCAACCACCACCATTTCTTCATAACTTCCTCCCTTGAACCCACTTCAAGCACTCACGGATTCTTGCATCCCCTAGCTTCCTCCAAGAAATTCTTTCATTCCAACATCATTCCAGGTACGAATCCTTCCTTTTTCTAGTTAGTTTCATGTGTCTTGTTGATATGTTCTTTATGTTCTTCTAGTTCTTCATAGTTAGTTTCTTTAGGTTTTTAGGGCTTGGTCTAAATCACCCGATTCAAGCCCGTTTTTCGTGTTTTTTGTGTTGATTTGAACCACAATGGACCGATTTACAAAACCCCTAAGCAAAAATATGAAAAAATCGGGATTTTTAGGCCGAACTGAGTGATTTTCCGAGCTGGGTTCCGTCGAGCACGAGGGTGCCATATAGTGGCACGGTCGTGATCTTCATCGGATCTTCATAATTCTGCCCAGATCTTCAAGTGGCATGAGGGTGCCATATATCGGCACGGTCGTGCTTCTCAGATAATCGATTAAATCAGTCGTGGAAATCGATCAGGCACGAGGGTGCCATTCACCGGCACGACCGTGCTTCTCGAGAAATCGCTTAGGTCAGTTGCCGTATATCGGTCGGGCACGAGGGTGCCGTTGGGCGGCACTACCGTGCTTTTCAGCAAAATGGGGTTCAGATCCGAGCCGATTACGGCCGAGCACGATAGTGCCTTGGGATGGCACGGTCGTGCTCCTGGGGAATAAAAACCCAGACTTCATAAAATTCCCAGAAATCTTCATAAACTCACTGACTTGCAGGTCTCGCACGGTAGTGCCATATGGTAGCACGACCGTGCCATATTGTCCAGTCCCGGATTTTTTGTCTGTTTGTGTTGGCTGCTGATTAATCTTGTCTAAATTTTGCAGATGGATCACCCTTACTTGAGGTTCTCAAACAATGCCAGGGAAGGGTACTGTATCCCAAAGGTGGAGAGGTTATGGGCTCGACGGCACCTAATTGAGCCCATGAGGAGATTACAAAGGGTTGATTTAGACTTGCTCGGACAGACCGAGCGGTTTGATGATCTTATAACACCTCCTTGGTCCCGCCTTTTTGAGATCGCAGAGCCGCAATATATAGAGTTGGTGATTGAATTTTTCGCATCGTTCCGTTTCACCTTTCCATGCCCAGATGTTTATGAGAAAAATGTTGGTGTCAAGTTTCGATTGGGAAGGAAATGGCATCACCAATCGATTAGCCGATTCGCTGTGGTGTTGGGGTTGTATACGGAAGATGAGATAGATTCAGAGTTATTTCATGGGAGTTTACAAGATTGGGAGCCAGACGCAGACAGGGCCACCTTTTGGAATCAAATCACTGTGCCAGGTCGGCTTTGGGAGCCTCGGAAAGCCAAAGCTACATGGATCCTTGACCCACTTCACTGGCTCATTGAGCGCGCCATTTTCCACGTCATTGGAGGTCGGGGTGACAGCACGGGAAATATCACCACCCGCGACCTTTTCCACCTTTACTGCATCGTCTCCGGCTCGTATTGCAACTTATCCGTCAGCGTTGCAGAGTCGATTTTTTGGGGTGTTGGTTCGACACCCACATCGCGCATCTGCGGAGGGGCCTTTGCTACAAAACTTGCCAAATACTATCGGGTTTCTTTAAACAATTTAACCGAAGCCTGTGACTATGGCCTTCTCGATCTGCAGCAGCTAAACTCAATGCACCTGACTCGTAAAGTAAACGGGGTCCCGAAGCTTGTGGAAAAATTAGGAAGGATTTGGGACCCGCTGCCTGTTGATGATGAGGCGGATGATGACGATGAGGGTGGTGATGGTGGAGATCATGACGTGCACATGCACGACATTCTAGTTCAGGATCAGGAGGGGGCCGCAGGAGGAGCGGGCCCCCAATTGCAGATTGGACAGGGGTTTGATAGTCCGAACTGGGAGAACGTGTATGGTGGATTTGGTGGTGGAGGTTTTGAGCATGGCACTTATGGCGCTTACAGTCCTTACGAGCCATCAGGGATAGATCTGTGGAGGCGCATGGACGGGCTGGAATTAGGCCAGCAAGAGGTGAGGTGAGATTTCGATCTGATACGCGCGGAGCAACACAGGCAGGGTAACTTCTTGGAAGAGATGTACGAGCAGTCCCGACGCAGCATGGATTGGTTGTTTGGTTCGCAGCAGCACATCGCGAACTCAATCAACCATCCATACACGCAGCCGCCGCCGCATTTTACGCGTAGATCCAGATTTGATCGCAGGAGCGACGCCGGTGCTTCGGGATCCGGCGAGAGGTCTTAGTCCTGCTTTCCATCTCGTATTTTTATCATCATTTCGTGTTTGAGGTGTGTGCCATTTTCCGTCGTACGTACACCCCTCCGTCGTAGGTGTTAGTTTTTATTGCTTTAGTAGTGGTTAAATTAATAAACAAAGGCAAGGGAAAATGGGTTGGGTAATACTCTTGTGAATTTGACCTTGTTTGCTAAATGTGCAGTGTTGGTTCAAACTCTTTTGAATGAACGATGAGGTGTTGGCTTGGTGGATGGCTTGGTAGTTCGTTGTGGATACTCCTTTTTACTTCATATTGCTCCGATTCTAGCCTTATTGTTTCAGGGGAGTTTTCGTGTTCCTGCCTTCCTTTATTTGTATTGAATTCGCATTTCTATTGCTTATTCAATTTTTTTGTTGTACATCGAGGGTGATGTACAATTCAAGTGTGGGGAGGTGGTCTATCGCTTGAGCTTTGTTGTCATATATATATAAAAAAAATAAGAATAATAATAATAATAATGATGCAAAGCTCTCTTTTAACAATTTTTGTGGCATATTAATCAAATCAACATAAGTATCGAAATAAGCACCAAAATTTTTGATAAATAAATAAGGGTAAACGCAAAAAGGGGGTTCGCTCGTGTAAGGAAAACCATCAAGTAACATGTTTTTTTTTGTATAAAATTGAGCATGAGAAATCAAGCGATTGAGCTACTTGTTTGCCTTGCATATTTACCCAATACGCCCGTTTCCGTGAGTTATTTTTGAGCCCTATAGCTTTAATATTATTTTTGCTCATGTTTTTGCGGGCAAAGATTGAGTGAGCCGGATAACTTTTGCGATTTAGAATTTGTGTTAGGTATGCATTTCGAGGCCACAAAGCAAGAATACAAGCATAGAAGTGATTGAGGCATTAGGAAACCTTTTTATTTTAGCCATTTTTATTCACCTCCCTACCCAAATCATTCCCCTAGTCAAACCAATTTTAGCCTTTCCCGTTCGTTTCTTTTAAACCACCAAAATATTAACCACTTAGCCAAATTAGCCTTTTATATTTTTAACCCATTTTTGGTTGGAAGCCCGGTTCGGTTAATGATTAACTTGTAGCTTTTCTATAGTTTCCTCTTAGTTGTTATATCCCTCATGATCAAGAGTTTTTAGCTAAGTAGACGTACTTAGTTCTCTCCAAAGCATGGGTTATTCTTGTTAAAAAAAAAGCCCAAAAAATATAGTTGAAAAAGCCTTATCAAATGGCTTTGTTAGAGCAATTTTGGGAGTGAAAAGCAATACTTTTCGGTTAGCTCTCGGTTAGTTATTATTTAGTTGTATAGTTCTTTTTTTTATTGTATTTCAAGTTAGTCAAACCGTTGGGTTACAACCGTTTTAGCCACTTTTCAAAACACACTTCCACACCCTTAACCCAAGCCAAGTTACAACCCAATCAAGACCTCATGATTTATGCTATATTTTTGCCGAGTGATTAGATTTGATCCTTCCACAAGCTTATGATATCGCATAGTTATCGTCTTGGCATCGAGTGTTCTAAACATACTCCACAAATTGTATGTGCACCTATATTTAGCCGAGTGTGTGTGAACATTGTGAGGATGCATGGTGAAATTGTAGGGATTTCTAAGATGGACCATTGCTCATAAACATATTTTACATAATTCTTTTCGGTTCTTTCTTTATATCGAGCACTCCTTGATTGTTTTGACCCGAGTTATTTGTTTGTGCTTATGAAATGCTAGTTGAGATGATTGCCATTTAGAGAGTTTCGTAGATTTTAGTTTGCTTGAGGACAAGCAAAGTTCAAGTGTGGGGATGTTTGATGTATAAGAATTTATACATCTTTTAAACGTCAAATACGCCCCGTTTATGCGAAAACTCTTTGTATTTTCATTGATTTTGGTACTCATTTGAGTTGTTTGTGAAAATACAGGTCCGGGCTTCGGCCCGGTGTTGAAACGAAGGCTTTTGGAGCAAAATAGAGCAAAAACGGAACATTCCAGCAAACTTCCAGATACGGCACGACCGTGCCAACCATCAGCACGACCGTGCCAAGCCTTTCGACACCGGCACTCTCAGCCAGCACTAGCATCCGGCACTAGCACCATCAAAATCCAGAAATGGCACGACCGTGCCAACCACTGGCACGACCGTGCCAGGTCAATTTCAGCCTCAGATCAGCTTGTTTCCGAGATCAATTCAATCATAGTCGAGCACTATCGGCTGGCACGACCAGACCATCTCCGAGCACGGTCGTGCCACCTCGGGAAATTTTGAGCGCGATCTTTCCCAAAATGGAAGCATACTTGGTTAACATTCAAGAAAGTGGCTCTGACACTTGCTAAGCACGACCGTGCCAAAAGGTGGCATGGTAGTGCCAAATGCGCAGAGTTTAAATACGAGTTCCTAGCTCATTTGCAAGGGAGTTGGAGCATTTTGGTGACTTTTTCTCTCAAGAATCTGGTCTTGGAAGCTTGTTGGAGCCAAGAGGGAGCCTTGAAGAGGACTTAATCACTTGAAGATCTACTCAAACATCATTTTAATCTTGTCTTTAACTTGGTTAGCTTATTACATTATGAACAATTTATGTTTCTTTGCACTTGATTTGGTAGCCATGAGCCTTATGGGCTAAACATTTGAGTTGTCTAAACTTTGTTGAAGCTAATGAATATGTAATAACATGGAAATAGATGTGATGATTGTTCTTGTTAATCTTCATGTTGGTATTTAGTCTTGTTCTTGGAGTTCATGTGTATGCTTAAAGTTCTTGTTCTTGAATGTTTACTCATAAGTATTTACATGTTGTGTTGGAAAGCCCATGTAAAGATTATGATTATTGAATCTTGTTAACTTGTTAGTATGATTCATAGCATGAAACTAGGAATGGTGATTGCTAATGTGATTGAATGATGATTTGAGCATATGTGTGAATTCTTGCATCTAGATTTGGAAAGATCATGAGTATGTTTATATGGATTCTATAGTTTGTGTTCTTGTTAGTTTGATGATTTAGGCCAAAATTGTTAGCTAGCATGACCATGCTTGTGGTTCATATCAAGAACATGATGATAGTGCCAACTACTTAAAACCAAGTTAGGGTGATTAGTGTGTTTTTCATATTAGTTTTCCCTAATTTGTAGAGTTAGGAGTTTTGACATACAAATAACTCATCATTAAAGATTAACATCAACTTAGCAAGTGAGCTTAAAAGAATAATTTTTAGGTGATTAGAATGTTAATTCATTTTTAGTTTTCCTAAGAATTATAGACTAGGAAGCCTTGATTGGGGACTTAGTTGTATTTAGAGCTTGCATCATCACAACCTCCTTCCTAATTGTTGTCACATGTGAGTTAGTGGATACTTAGTTTAGGCAACCCTTTCTTAGATATTGTTCTTTGTTAGAATTTTTAGTAGTTTATTTAATTGCATGCTAAGTTAGAAAAATCAACCAAACCAATTGAAAAGGCTTTAAAGTAGCAAAAGTTTAGTATCGAGACACCGCATCCACGGATTGATATCCGGTTCTTACCGATTAGCTATATTACCACCCGACGGGTACTTTTTCCCTTTGGTGTGTGTAGTTAGTTTCTAGGTGAAAAACCATTTTTAAAACTAAATTTGTGTGAAGAAAAACTTAATTAAAAATATATTTAATTCACGCACATCAATAACTAAAATGGACATGGGTATATTTAAGACGGGAGATATGTTTATATTTTGATTTTATATTATTAAAGTATGCAAGTATAATAAAAGTATTTAATAAGAAGTATAATATTTTTATAACTATGTATATTATATATTTGATAAAGTAATGTCATGGGACACTACTATGATCAGAGTCACCAGTTGAGAGAATGATCAACAGTGATACGACCAAAATCATTAGTTGAGAGAACGATCAACAATGATATGACCAGAATCACTAGTTGAGATAATGATCAACAGTGATATGATCAGAGTCACTAGTTGAGAGAATGATCAATAGTGATACGACCCCAGTCACTAGTTGAAAGAATGATCAACAGTGATTTGACCACCGTCACGGGAACCGTCTAGTGACAGATAACTTTTAAATAATAGTAAGATATACGATATATCTATTACTTGATAAACTGCACTATTGGACGAAAGTTCGCCAATGAGTGATATGGCCACCATCACATCGGAACTGCTACCATGTGACAAATATTGATTGAGTTTTTGGATAAATATAAACAAATATAAAAACCTTGTTGCTGTAAAAGTATAACAATATATTTTATAAAAATAGAATGAACTCGCCAGTATTTAATACTGATAAAATGTTTTCAAAACGTGTTTCAGGTAATTTGCTATAAAGATAATAGAAGCCAGCTATGGAGCTCTGAAAGCTTAAATAAAGTGGCTATAAATACCTGAATAAAAGAAGAAATTTATGTTTTATTTATTTGGGTTTATCCCTATAAAAACAATTGAATGGAATATGGGTTTTAGCCCATTTGTTTAATATTAAAAGTTTGGTGTTTTTATAAACTCTGAAATTATTTCCTAACTACGATCTTGATGAAAAAATTTTCGCTGCGTAATTAACAAACACCGATACCATCTGGCTGGTTCACGGCTCCCGATCCAAGGGTGGGGTCGGGGGATGTGAAAGAAGGTGGTATCAGAGCCACTTGTTTAAGCTATTTAGGTGTTCTTTTAATACCTAAACTTAAACAATAAAGTTAGGAAATTAATACAAAGTAACATTTGTGTTATTTTTTGCAGATTTAAATATATGTATATATCTACATATATGCACATATGATTCTTGAAAGTATTGTTTTGTTTTAACTATTCTGTGATATTAATAATTGAAAATATTTGCAATTCAGATGTCGAATGAAGTATCACATAATCCAGAAGTTCATGCTAATAATGAAAATTCTTCGGATAAAAATGCTATAGAAAATATAATTGCTCAGGGAATAGCTAAAGCTATACCTCTAATAATTAAAGCCGTTAAAAACTCCGTAGAACACACCAAAGCTGTAAGTAGCAAGCATACTCCTGACGACAGTTTTAGCCATAGTGTCAACGGAGGCAATGATGATATTATCAAAACCCCATTTCCCAAGAAAATGAAGGCGATAACTCTCGGGTGTACCTACAAAGAATTTCTAGCTTGTAAACAACTGAGTTCGTAGGCAGAGAAGGAGCCACGGCTGCTCTGCGATGGTTGGAAAAGACGAAAGCTGTTCTTAAAATCAGCACATGTGCCGAAGAAGATAAGGTGATGTATGCTTCCAACCTCTTTAAAGAAGAAGCCTTAGAATGGTGGAATACAATTCTTCAGGCAAAAGGAAGTGACATGGCTTATGCCATGAACTGGGAAAAATTCAAGGAAATGGCAGAAAGAAAATTTTGTGCTCCGTATGAAAAGGAACGAATGGCTAACGAATTCCTTAATCATAAAATGATAGATGTGAATTGTCGTGAATATACGACAACATTTTTCGAATACGCAAGAATGGTACCAACTCTGGCTTCGCCAGAACCCGTACTAATTTCTCGTTATATTTTGGGGATTAGTTAGCGAAATCCGAGACATGGTCAAGGCCGCCAGACCACAGACTATTGAAGAAACAGTTGAACTAGCTAACATCCTGACAGATGGACTAATCCGCACAAGAGAAGAAAACAAGAAGAAAGAGTTAGCACAAAAAATTTCCCAAGAATTCAAGAAGAAAGGAACTGAACCGTTATTGGAGCAACCTACCTGCAGAAACTGTAACAAAAAGCATTCAGGAAAATGCCATTTTAGCAAAACATCCTACTGTGACTTCTGCAAGATGACCGGACATATAGAGGAAGAGTGTAGAAGGAAAACTAATATTTGTTACAATTGCAGAGAGACAGGACACATCAAACCGTATTGCCCGAAACTTACTAAAACACCCGACAACATGGCCAGAACAACAGACAGAGCTAAGAGGAGCGCGCGAGCATTCGTGCTTACTACACAAGAAGCAGAAATGATTCCAGAATAATCGCTGATATGTAATATCTAAGTTAAGTTATTATTTGAACCTAGTACAAATAAAAGTTTATAAATAAATGCATTCTGTCAAGTACTTCATCTATTCAAAACCATAACAGACTTGTTTGGTCTTCACTTTCATTGAATCATTTAATTGGTTATGACACCTTGTGGTGGCGTTTTCTTTAATATGAAGCTTGCGCTAATCTCATTTTCACACCTGATGTACGGATTTATTTATTTAATTTCTGTTGGTCCATTATCTTAAACAGTCTTAATACAATTATGTGTTAAGATAAGAGTACACAAATTCATATCATATTCTGGTGTATCTCTAAAGATTCTTTCATCATTGATCGAAAATGCTATGATATTCATTTGGTCTTTCATCATCAACTGAAAATCCTATAAGATTTATTTGAAATGAATATCCAAATTTACTTCATTAAAACTTTTAGTTGATTACGAACACGGTGAATTTGTTCGGTCACCGTAATTATTGAACTATTTCAATCATTACGACACCTTACGGCGTCGGTATAAACTTTTAGCTTGGGCTAATCATACTCATACGAGTCATACAAAACCACCTATGTCTTTCGTTTGACTCGTCATTAAAAATAGCCTTAATGCAATTATGTATTAAGACAATGATACACTAAATTCTATTGTATTTTCGGTGTATCCTTGCAATTCAATATTGTCAAGAAATTGATTTTTCTCATATCATAATTCGATAGTTGACAAATCATTTTCGTGCTTCTATTTTATTTAAGCTTGTTGATTCTGAGTCTTCCTCAGTTGACAATCAAAGTAAGTTTTCTTTTTGACAATGAATTCTATTGATTCTAGAAGTCATTCACAACTTGTAAACATTCGACTTAGACATCTATCGATCATAAATCTCTTTTGACTTGAACCTAGTCACCTTGGAAATTATATCATTTCAACTAGTTCGTTTGACATCGATTCCTAGAAATAATTCAATAGAATCATTGAGCCCTGTTTATTGTAAAACACGTATTCATTTGAACATGTCTTGATTCTGTGTCATTTACCTTAATACTGTTCTTACTGACTAAGACATAACATAACATCGTAGCCCAAATCTCGAGGACGAGATTTAAAACAAGGTGGGGAGGATGTAACATTTCATTATTTTATCATATAAGAATTAAAGGTTGTTTAAATTTATTAACCACTAGTGACTAGTTTTATTTTTTAAAATAATTATTCAACCTATATAGTTTTAAAAACTATTTTATATATATTTGGTTGGAATGTTATACTAATTAATTGACTTATATATGTGTGACATTTCTATTTTCTAATTAAAATAAAGTGTATAAAACTTATATAATTAAATGGATAGATTACGGGTAAGTTGACTGTAGAAATATGAAGTACCTAGACGGACCTAGTGACCATCTAATAATTAAATTATAAAAATACATTGTATTTGGACTTGCTCCGTTTTTAATGAAACTTGGTTCAAAATGTAGATAAGATTATTCTCGTTCTAATGACATATTTATTGTTTTATAAAACGTCATATTTTAGAAGTTATAAGCGTCAAATAAGTGAAGCAGCTGATTTAATTATAATATATAAAAAAATCATCTAAACATTTATGTCAACACCATACTTCATCGATGATAGGTTATAGCCTATTGCTTTTATTTACATATTAATATTTATTCTGTTTTATTATAACTGAAAATAAGTTTAATAAGATTTTGTGTTTGTGAAGCAATTTGAGTTGACAAATTTGAAATTTGGTAATCACTTTTTACCTTTGATAAGCTAATTGAAGGTGGTTTGTTCCAGAGGCAAGACACAACATACTATGACTATAAGCCAATGTTTAGTTAATTTGAAGGAAATATGACCAAAAAGTTGTAGAGTGCATGAGGTGTTTATCCTCAAAACACTATACGTGGCTTTCAAAAAATTAAAATAATATTAAAACTAAAACCATCAAATCAGATTATTCTAAGTGGGCATGTACGTGTCAATCAAATAGAAGTGAGAAATTAAATATAAATCATTATAGATAAATACAAGGCATTTACATATATCATAGATATCGTCACCAACATATATTATCATGTTGCAAGAATGGATATGATATTAGGAACCAAGTAATTGCTTTACAATTTAAGGAAAAGAATTGAATAATTTATGCATTATAGAGTTTTTCTGTATATTATGACTAATGCTTTATTTGTCTCCTATTATATTAAATATATATTACCTATTTTTGTAAGTATACAAACTCCTATCTAAGATATAATTACTTATATGCCAGGTATGGTTTTACAAATGGTTTATATCCTTAATATCCATTATAAAGCATTATGTTATAAAAATAAATTTATGTATATATTATCTTGTGCAAATTCCTTTTAATAGCTATTATAATATATTAATATTAAGGACAAGTAACCGGATATTATGTTTGTATATTTTACCCATAGAGTCAAGCTTAATATCAAGAACTAAAAGTTTAGTACATAATTTTATATCCATTTTATTGCCTCTCATCTAGTGGAATAATAGGTATATATAAATAGTTATGTCCTTAATGGTTTTAAGTATACATAACTAAAATGGACATGGGTATATTTAAGACGGGAGATATGTTTATATTTTGATTTTATATTATTAAAGTATGCAAGTATAATAAAAGTATTTAATAAGAAGTATAATATTTTTATAACTATGTATATTATATATTTGACAAAGTCATGTCATGGGACACTACTATGATCAGAGTCACTAGTTGAGAGAATGATCAACAGTGATATGACCAGAATCACTAGTTGAGAGAATGATCAACAATGATACGATCCCAGTCACTAGTTGAAAGAATGATCAACAGTGATTTGACCACCGTCACGGGAACCGCCTAGTGACAGATAACTTTTAAATAATAGTAAGATATACGATATATCTATTACTTGATAAACTGCACTATTGGACGAAAGTTCGCCAATGAGTGATATGGCCATCGTCACATCGGAACTGCCACCATGTGACAAATATTGATTGAGTTTTTGGATAAATATAAACAAATATAAAAACCTTGTTGCTGTAAAAGTATAACAATATATTTTTATAAAAATAGAATGAACTCGCCAGTATTTATTACTGATAAAATGTTTTCAAAACGTGTTTCATGTAATTTGCTGTAAAGATAATAGAAGCCAGCTATGGAGCACTGAAAGCTTAAATAAAGTGGCTATAAATACCTGAATAACAGAAGAAATTTATGTTTTATTTATTTGGGTTTATCCCTATAAAAACACTTGAATGGAATATGGGTTTTAGCCCATTTGTTTAATATTAAAAGTTTGGTGTTTTTATAAACTCTGAAATTATTTCCTAAGTATGATCCTGATGAAAAATTTTCCGCTGCGTAATTAACAAACACCGATACCATCTGGCTGGTTCACGACTCCCGCTCCCAGGGTGGGGTCGGGGGCTGTGACATTGTAAGTGGGTTTGAGGTTGAAGGTGAAGTCCCGGATTTTGAAATTGTGTATTTATAGGATTTGTGGGGACAGAGATCGTGGGTTGGTTAGTATTTAAGTTGGTTTATGATAAGTTAATTGTGTTTTAACTTTATCTGAACCATTGTTGAATGTTTGATATATCTCCAATATTCCTCAATGACATGAATTGTGATTGGTGAATACTAATGGCCATGTGGTACTTTTCACCTCTTTTGGGACCCCATTTAGAGAAAAGGTCCAATTACATTCTTTTTAGAAGCTGACATTCTTCCCTCTTTTTGAAAGGCAAAATTCAATTTCTGATGACGTCATCAGAAAATGTGTCTAACATTTTGTTTATCAGAACTAGTTATCTTGCTTTCATTTTCATTAGAAGGTCATCAGAACTGTATCTTCCCCCTTAATAAAGTGCCTTCTTTTTTTGGAGATGAGAGGGAATGGGTGGAGTATCAGAAAGGGTACTTACAATTGTTCCTGTCGATTAACTTCTTTTCCCTTCAGAAACTTGTGTTTTAAGGTGGAGAAACAAAAAAATGTTTTCATTTTCTTCTCTTTGGGTTTCAATAGAAAACAGATGTTTTGTGTGGTTTGGAATGTAATTTTGATCAGTTAAAAAAAATTTCTTAACATATTTACCAGAATTTATTCCTCCTCTTCCTTTTTTTATTTGACTTCATCAGATCTATGAAATGACTGATCAGATTTTACCAGAAGTAAATGTTAATCTTATCAGAAATGTATAAAAATTTAAATGATATTCTATCTGATAATCTTAAGTTACTTTGTCATAAAACCTGTTTTTGAGCATACCATACCTTTCTTTTAATTTTACCTATCTTGTTTTTGAGCATGATATGAGAAAAGGATATATATATAGAATATATACAAAATAAAAATGTCCAAAAAAATAAAACTAGTCTACATTAAAAATAAGTTCAACAAAGGCCCAGAGATGAGTTTCAAGTCCCGTATGATTGGTAGTTGGCACCAGGTGTGCATTGTGAAAGTTCTCTTAAAGTGTCATCTCTGCTCTAGGATACAAGACTGGAACTCTTCCGAAGTCTAGCTGATGTGTTATTACCCTCATCAAGAAGCGAGGGTGGATCAAAATTGTTCTGCTAGAGTACATGTTACTTACAAAATCTCTCATTAAGTAATAAGAGAAGTTGTATGGACCATCTTGTACTATTGCATGAACAGGTTCCATCAGCTTGTATGATACATCATGGAAGTTCACAATCGTTTTCGAGAAGCATATCCCGAGCTGTGTGACAAGAAACTGCCATGGTTGAATGAAACCGGACTTGGCAATGGCTCTTACATGGCCCTCCACATGGTATTCCATCTGGGTCAGGGTGTTATTCAGCTTCTGCCAGGTGAAGGTCAGCTCATTGTTATCATCATTGAGGTGTAGCACTTCTCTGATGATGTACTCATTCCGGACGATGGGTTTCCCCATTACCCAATTACCAATGGTAGTCAGTCTCCCTTCATGGAAGATGAGCTGGGCATTGAGCCAAAACTCTTGTAAGATATCTGGATGAATCCAAATATGAGCAGTCAAGGCATAGGCCAGGGGGCTGTTGAGCAAAATGGCCAGGATGACATTGCATCTTTCCCAGGCTAAACCAACAACGTCCATGCGAACCCTTAGGTTGTGTGTTTGGTGGGAGGGTAGTGGGAAGTGGGAAGTGTGTGATTTCAATCTATGCCAAGGTTATGGATTAAAGATGAAGAGTTTTCTTTCTAGGGTTTCTGAGCAAAAGGTGAGGATGAAAGTGACTGATGATATGAGAAAATCACCAAGTGGTAGTTATTTATAAGTGAAGTTGTAACTTTGCCATAAATGGCACCTACCAAGTTAGATTTTTCCTCCATTTTTCTTTATAATTAAGACCTGTTTTCAGGAGTATAAAAGAATGTTGTGAGATGGATTTCCCCTCTAAGTATTGATGAGTAAGCAATGACTGTTAAGAGAAAGTGAGAGTATGCACTGAATTTTTTTTTGCTAAAGATTTTCTAATTTGTGACGCAAACAATCTTAAAAGAAGAGTTTTTAATTTTGAGTTTTAAAGACATTATAATACAAAAAAAAATAAAAATAGGTGAAAGTGAACCAAAAGAGTTAAAAAATAATGAAAGTAATAAAGAAAAAATAATGTACAAGAATGCATTGGTGAAGTGGTATACGTACATGGAGAAAAAAATTTGAATTTCATCAGATTTTTTTTTTTTTACTTAGTCAGAATATGATGATTTTACCAGATTTCTGGTAAGCTTAGATTTCTAATGAGTCATCAGATTTTTTATCAGAATTCTGATCTTGTTTTTCAAAATTTTATTCATTTTGTGACAAAACTTAGTCTGATATTTCTTCATACCTCATACTGACCATTCCCAATTTACTGACTAAAAAATTGTGTCTTCTTTCATCAAGAGGTTTAGTAAAAATGTTAGCAATTTGGCTTTCTGTTGGAACAAAGTACATTTCAATGTTACCGTTCTCCACATGATCTTTTATGAAGTGATATCTGACATCAATGTGTTTCGTTCTTGAGTGATGTACTGGATTTGAAGTTATTGCAATTGCACTCTTTGAATCATACAGTATAGGAATTTCTGTCAAATTTACTCCATAATCCATGAGCTGAGTTTGTATCCATAACACTTGTGAGCAACAACTTGCTGTTGCTACATATTCTGATTCAACTGTGGAAGTGGATACACAGTTGTGTTTCTTACTTACCCAACATACTAATTTTTCTCCCAGCATTTGATAGGCACCAGATGTGCTTTTTCTGTCAACTTTGCATCCTGCATGATCTGCATCTGTGTATGTTACCAATTCTAAACTTGTGCCTTTAGGATACTACAAACCAAGATTTGATGTACCTTTCAGATATTTTAAAACTCTTTTACTGCTTTTAAGTGGGACTCTTTGGGTTTCATTGGTATCTTGCTAGAAAACAAGTTGAAAACATTATATCTGGTCTAGTTAAGTATAAGAATGACCCTATCATTCCCCTATAAATTTTAATATCAACATCTTTAACTTCTAAATCAGAATCGAGTTTTTCTAGTGGCCATGGGAGTTTTTGAAGATGGGCAATTTTCAAGTGAGTATTTTCTTAAAATAGTTCTTACATATTTTGATTGACTCAGAAATATGCCATCACTTTGTTGTTTTACTTGTAATCCTAAGAAAAAACTCAACTCACCCATCATGCTCATTTCAAAATGACTAGTCATTAGTTTTTCAAAAATTTTACAAAATATCTGATTGGTTGATCCAAAGATAATGTCATCAACATAAGTTTGAACCAACAAAGTGTGCGCTTTGTGAGTTTTAAAAAACAGAGTTGTATTAATGGTACATTTGGTGAAGCCTGAATTGATTAAGAAGTTTGAGAAAGTTTCATACCATGCTCTTAGAGCTTGCTTCAACCCATATAAGGCTTTGTTTTGTTTGTAAACATGTTTTGGAAATTTAGGACCAACAAAGCCTTCTGGTTGTTGCACATATACTTCTTCTTAATCTTACCATTCAAGAATGCTGATTTTACGTCAATCTGATAAACTTTGAAGTCTTTGGATGTAGCTTAAGCAAGGAAGATTCTTACTACTTCTAACCTAGCAACTGGTGCAAATGTCTCATCATAGTTTATGCCTTCTTGTTAACAATAGCCTTTTACCACTAGTCTTGCCTTGTAGATACCTTGTTCATTAGATTTATTTCTGAATACCCATTTTGATCCAATGACAGATTTGTTAGTTGGTCTAGGTACCAAATTCCATACTTAACTCTTTTCAAATTGGTCAAGTTCTTCTTGCATTGCTTGGACCCAATCTGAGTCATTGAGTGCTTCTTTGACAGTCCTTGGTTCTATCATGCTTAGAAAACCAGCATGTAGACATTCATGTGCTATAGTTTACCTTGTCTTAACACCTTCTTCTGGGTTCCCAGTTATGTTTGATTGGTCCTTGATCCATATGATGTTTGTGTGTGATTCTATGTGATTAGATGGTTCTGATGTTTCCCCCTGATCCGTGGCCTCTGTTATGTTAAGAGGATCAGAATTCTGATGTGCAATTGTATTTTCTGATAGGTTACCAGAATTCTGATCATTTGATGCAGGTATTTCTGATAAAGACTCCAGATTGTCTACAGGGTTAGTACATGACTGACTTTTGGTTGTTTCATGGTTTATGTAGTCACATTCTCGAAGTTCTTTTGTTAATTGATTAAGAAGATGTTTAGAATTTTTTTTGTTGGTTTGATGAGCTCTTTTAAAAATTCACCAGAAATTTCAGTTTCTGACGAGTCATCAAATGATACATACAAGCTTTCTCTTATTGTCCTTGTATTTAAAATAAAAACTCTATAAGCTTTTGAGGACAAAGAGTAACCAAGAAAAATTCCCTTTTCAGCCTTTATGTCAAATTTTTCCAGACTGTCAAAATCATTGAACACAAAACATCTATAACCAAAGGTGTGTAAAAATTTGATGCTTGGGACCCTTCCATTGATGATGTTATAGGGTGTTTTCTGGTTTTGTGTATTATAGTTCAATTTTATCTAAAACAGGCATTGGCAACTACTTTGACCCAAAAGTAAGTGGGCAGTTTGGCATAAGTAGGCATGGTTCTTGCTGCTTCAACCAAGGTTCTATTTCTTCTTTCTACAAGTCCATTTTGCTGTGGTGTTCTTGGAGCAGAAAGTCATGAGAAATTCCTTTGCTAACAAGGACTCAAGTTTTGAATTTTTAAATTCTGTTCCATTATCATATCTGATCCTTTTGACAATTAATTTTAACAGATTTCCTGTCTTTCTGATTAAATTCATGATCAGATTTGGGCTTTCACTTTTCTTTCTTGGAAATTCAACCCAAATGTACCTAGAATAGTCATCTACAATGACCAAAATATATTTCTTTCTAGAAAAACTTGTTGTGCTGATAGGTCCACAAAGGTCCATGTGCAAAAGTTCTAAATTTTGAGTGATTGAAGATGTGACATTTACATATTTTCAGTCCTTGTACAATTCCAAACTTTCAAAAACTTTTTGTTTTGGAAGAAATTCGTTAACTGATACTCAAACATAATCAGTTTAACATGACGTACACATCGGGACAAGGACATAAGCTACCCATACCTTAAATACCCTTTACATAACCGAGACATAAGTTTTGAAGGGTTAGGTATGACAAAAACACGTTTATACAAGTCCAGGGACTATTTTTGACAAACTGCAAAAGTTTGCCCATTTTCGTATTTTTAATACGGACCATGTGTACAAATCTGAATATTTTTGTATTCAATAAAATCTTGTATTTTATTGATAAGAGTGCGAAAATGTCAATCGTTGCCAATTTCGGTCATTTTCATGTTCGATAAAGCGTTGTGCGTTATTTGCAAAACGTGTAACTTTACAATCGAACGAACCGACCTCCACGACATTTCTGGGCAAAATATAAGTTACATGTGCCTTAGCACCTTTATATAACCTAAATATTAGGTTAAAAGTGACAAAACGCGACAAAACAAGTCTAGGGGCCAAATCTACCAATTTTCAAAAGTCGGCCCCTGTCAGGTCCTTACGGACCGTAAGGGGTGCCTAGACATCAGAAATGTTGCAGCCCATTGTTTCTTTGCGTGGAGCTCAAGTTCATGAATTTTTCTGGTTTGTTCCATCTTGTGACAAGTGTTAAGACATCTCCTGATCATTGACACCTCATGGGACACATGGAATGATCTTGTGGCATACAAAACACTATAAATAGCAACCACATTTCATCCATTTTCTTTGCTCATTCGCAAATTCTTTCTCCCATCTTCTTGGAGTTGTTTCCAGCAATTGGAGACCTCCTAACAGAGTTCGTATAGTGTTCACAACACAAGTAAGTACTCTTCCTTAGTCTATTTCATTTATTTAGTCATTTTTGAGCTAAAAGTCAAACGGTTTGACTTTCTGTTTGACTTTCGGTTCTGACCATAATTGGTCAAGTCAAAGTTCAGTTGAACTTTGCAACATAATAGTAATCACGAAGGTTATAAGCCCTTGCGATTGCACCTTCTGATTACCACGTTTACTAGGCGAAGTGACGAGTTAAAATTTTAGTCAAAGATGCACATAAAGTGCATTTTACGAAGAAACTATTTTCGGGTATTAAAACTTCAATTTTTGATACCAAATCAGTTTATTAACTTAGTTAGACATGTTTCAACATGTCTAACTCGTCACTTCAAGTTTAGTGCTTTATTTAGGTCGTAAGTTGAGCGATTTGACCACCACTTTGACTTTCGAATCCGACCGTTTGGTCGATCTTAGGATTCGACCAAGCACATTTTTGTGACCATAGTTGTATAGGGAATAACCTACTGAGGTTATACCTTATGGTCATAAGGTTAGGTTAATTTTATGATAAGTCGCTTTTATGTTCTTTAAAAATGACCAAAACGCCCTTTTTGCACATAAATTGATTTTAAGCATATGTAACCAAAGTTTTGACATCTAAACTGATGTTACAACATTATCAAACATGTTTTGGCATATAAGACTTATCATAGGACATATTTGACCATCCGAACCCATAATTACACTAATGACCCGTTAAAGTAGTGTAAACTACTTTAACGAGTCATAACGTGTCAAAAGCACTTAGGATCCTTTGCAAATCAGAATGATAAGTTTATTAAACCATATCATATGAGTTCCAACACTCATTTGGTTTATAAGACTCCATTCTATCCAATCCTCTGATTTAAAGTCCCGACATATTAACATAGTTATCCGATATTAGGACACACTTGAATCCTTGATCTCTTGAGCTTTGTTTGATCATTTGAACTAGACTTATATGCAATCCCAAGTGAGTACATAGTCCCTCTTTTACATTTTCAAATATTTTGGGGTGATTCATATGTGCCTATCACTACTTTCTTGTTTTCATGACATTATACATGTTTTGTTTATCTAGTACATATAGTACATGATTTCAAAGACATTTTTGCTTCGTATATTGACCTAGCATACCTAGTACATGGTTTCAAAACATTTTCACGATATGATTACATTGTTTTAGACATTTTGGTGCGTTGAACTCGACAATGATACATTCATTAACATTAACCCCGCCGACCGGTAGTATGTTATGGTACCATAGGTTTGACAACCTCATTCCCGCTTCCTAGTTTTGTTTGGAAGTATCCATAGGGAATGACAGAATCCGATAAACATATGATAAACCTTCGTCCTTATAAGGGTTTATCCGACAGTCGACAAGGCTTGAATGTATTCGCCAACAATCCATATATATGTTTACACAATAAAAGTATTGATTTATAAAACAAAACCTTTGATTAAACAAGACTTTTGTTCATTCAAAAACATTGTTTTTATACAAGACATTTTGGTTATACAAGACATTATTTCCTATGGTTTAAACAAAGACCTTTTTGTTTACCATACAAGACATTGGTTTATACATAACATTTGGTTTACACATGACATTGTTTTACACATGACATTTGGTTTACGCAAGACATGATGCATTACTTCTTTTAAATCATTTGATTTTCATATGATTTCATAAAAGAAACACTTTTATAATAATTCATGGCTACTTTTGAAATAGTCAATCATTTCTTTAACAATCAAAGCCATGAATCTTCACCACAAAACCTATGTTACTCATAGGCATTTTTATGCTGACGTTTTATTTTCACATATGTTTCAGGAGCTTATGTTTGACTTTGAGCATGCTTCACATAGGGCAGACTTGGGCCTTAGTGACTTTAAAACCTACAAGACAATTGTTGTGTATATTTGTTTTCTCCAAGACAATGTAAATAATTCACTCAATAAAACAAAACTTTATGTGCCATGTGTTGTGAAACAATTTGTAACGCGACTCCCCAATGTTTCTGTTGCGTGTTGTTGTATATTACGCGATTGGAGTGTTACAGAAGATTCAGTGATTGTTTTGTGTGAGCCTCTTTTTGATTTTCCCAACTCACATGTTTCATATATTTTATCCTTTTTGAATGAAATAAAAGGTAGTCCTTTCACCAGATTTTTATTTGCTAGTTGGTTTAGAGTTTTGAAATTTATTCATACTTTTCCAATTTAAAAGGTAGTCCTTTCACCAACAAAATATGTTGATGTCAGAATCTATGTATAGCTAAAGCTATCCAAAGGCCAAAAGATTGCAAGATGTTTAAAGACAAAGTTACACTATGAAGTTATTGTCATGGTGGAGTCTGTTGGTGCATATTCTATGACAACAGCTTAATAGTTTAATAGTTTAGTCTTTGGATATTATATATTGGGATTAGCATTTTTGTTTAGCGTGTTTAGAGTTGTAATGGCTTGGAGAATGGCCTAGCCTAGTCCAAAGCCCAATATGCAAACATGTGGTATATAAACATGTTTTGTATTAGGTTTTTGTTAATCCTAAGAGTTAGTGGTTCTAGAGAGAGGGTGTGAGACATCTACGGAGAGTGGCTGAGAAATTTCTTGTGTGTCTTGAATTGAATGTAAACATTCTTGTTGGGTTATCAATAGAAGAAGGTTTGAAAGTGATTCTTTGTGTTCTTCATCTGATAAACTTGTTTCTGTGTTCGTTTGGTCTATCAAGGGGATTCCGCACCCTTGATTGATTGTCAATCTCGTAACGATCCATGTGATAGGGACCTATTCACATTCAAGATAAACCAATATTTTATCTTAGCTTGCAAAAATAACAACATGTCAGTTCAAAATAGGGGACCTTATAAAAAAGAAAATCTTTTTGGTATTTTTAATATTTTTCAAAAGAAACTAAACAAACTGAAAAATATATACAATACATCGTTTTGTGAGAATCATATGCAAGAAGATCATATCAGCTAAATCAAACTGTTTTCAAACTATTAGATAATTTTTTTATTTAATTTTCGTGAAAAGCAGTCCAAGAAGATTACCAGTATTGTTTATCCACTTAAACAAAACACATGAACATTTCAAGTGCCATTATCGTGTGATATTATTAAGGTTATATTATACTGATGTACTAGTGTGTCCCACTTCAGGACATACCCCCGCGATCAAAGTATGCACAAAGCTTCCTCGTAGTAGGTGAGTATACCGAATTCACCCTTTTTGTTTTATAACGTTAGCACTTTGGTGATCCAGTCAGTACTTCCGTACAGCAAAGAGACCAATATCTAATGAGGGTAAGGCAAATACAAACTTGGTACGATTTATGCATTTTGCACATTTGAATGACTCTCTATGAGAGCTTCTTCAATTTTTGGGTTTTTGGCATTTTTACTCTTTTAAGATATTTTGGTTGTGCCAAGGTCAGCATATACCTGGATGCAGCAGAAGGGCAACCCTGATATCCCTGGATGAAATAAACAGTATAAAGACCCAAAACTACGGATTTTGACAATCTCTCAACGTAAGATTTAAGGTCATTAAACCATACGCCACTGATGTGTTACCCACTTGGTACATAGTTCGTTAGGTCCATATTATATTGGTAAGTTGATTATTTCATGCTTTTTGTCTACTGGTACATCATATAATGGATCTATTATCACACTTAAGCAATTTAAATTTCAATTTCAGTGTGACAGTCTAACTCGCTGTTGTACTACTGTTTCTTCTTTTTCACATAGTGACAACTCATTTTTGATTTTATATATATTTTTTATATTTTATAGTTTTCTATTTTTTTAATTTTCTAATTTTATTTTTTAATTTTTTAGAAAGCAATAAAATATATACAAAATTCTTATGAAAAACTGGTTATTCAGGATTCCTCATCCCGTTGAGTTTGACTAGATGTTCAAAAAGAGCCCTGTCAAATGCTTTTGTATAAAGATTTGCCAGGTTATCTAATGTGTTAACTCTGTGAAGTTCATTCAGTTTCTTTTCAACACAATCCCATATAAATGAGATAACGAATGTCAATATGCTTTGTTCTACTGTGCTTTAGGGGATTATTTGTGATAGAAATGGTGGCATTATTGTCTATCATTATATGGGTACGAGTGAAATTTAAACCGTAATCACACATTTGCTATTAAATCCAGAGAACCTGAGAGCAAAAGCTACCTGCAGCAGTATATTCAACTTTACGCATCGAGGTAGACACACAAGACTGCTTCGTGCATTGCCATAACACTAGACTCCTCCCTAAGAACTGACAACCACCTGTTGTAGAATTTCTAGTTGACTTACATCCTCTAAAGTCTGAATCAGTGAATGCAACAAACTTCAAATAACTAGCAACTGGATACCACAACCCAAGTTTTGGTCTCCCCCTCAAGTAATGAAGAATACGCTTCATCGCTTTCATATGTGACTCTTTAGGATTCTCCTGATATCTAGCACAGAGACACACTGCAAACATGATGTCTGGTCTTGAAGCTGGTACATTAGAGAACCAATCATTGCCCTGTACTGAGTTGGATCAACATCTTCCACACTCTCATGATCTGGACTAAGATTGTGATTTTCGTAGATAGGTGTGTTGAAAGTAGCGCAATACTTTATCTTGAAACGAGACAAAATGTTATACACATACTTTATCTAATGTATAAACATCCCATCCTTATTCTGTTCAACATGTAATCCTAGGAAGTGGGACAACTCATCCAATGCACTCATTTCAAACTTGCTCTTCATCACCAGCTTGAACTCATGACACATGCTTTCATCAGATGACCCAAAATTGATGTCATCCACATATACCCGTACCAGCAGAAAATCTTCCTTCTTTCGCTTGATGAAAAGTGTACTATCAATCTGACCTCTTTTAAAACCACTCTTTAACAAATGTGTTGACAGTGTCTCATACCAAGCCCTGGGTGCTTGATGCAGTCCATACAAGGCCTTATCCAGCTTATCCACTCGACCTGGAAAGTCTGGATCAGTAAACCCATCTGATTGTGAGACATACACCAGTTCTTGGACATTCCCGTATAGAAACGTACTCTTCACGTCAAGTTGGTAAACTTTGAATCCCTTGAATGATGCAAAGGCTAGGAAGAAATGAATTGCTTCCAACCTTTCCATTGGTGCAAACACTGCGTTGTAGTCAATCATGTGACATTTGCACATTTTTAATCATTATACGATTCTGAACATTTTCGTATTCAATAAAATCTTGTATTTTACTTGAAAGAATGTATAATTGTCAATGGTTGCACATTTCGATCATTTTCGTGTTTGATAAAGTGTTATACTTTATGTCACACCCCAACCAATGGCGGAAACATCGGAGTGAGACGAACGAGATTGCTCAAAGACTTCATAACATTATGTGAATATTTAATTCAAAACCAAATTTCATATCATAATATAAATCATCAACTACATCATGAAAAATCAAAGTACAACATTGGAAAACAAATACGACAAGTTCAACGAATAAAGTAAACAAATCTAGTAATTTAAAGATTCGTTTCTAGTGTCGTCCCTACTAGAATTCATCATAATCAACATCATCAGCCTGCAACATGTTAAAAATATAGTTCAACACAAAAAGCATTAGCGAGTACACAAGTTTAAGTATATAGCATAAGTATAAAAACGTTTAAACGAATCCACATGACAAACTAAGTTATTCAAGATTAGCGTAAATCTAGCATGTGATAAACAAGTGAAACCAAAGTTCATGTAAGTAAAAGATTCTTAACATAGCCAAACATTCACAGGCGGTGCGTTACTCCTATAGCGCTATACATGTTAAGTGTAGGCTTGATCGAAGTTAATGACAAGTTCAATCACAAAATGAACTAACCTAGATAGACGTATCAAGTATAACGTATGCATGCATGCATGTATTGGATTGTTTGTGCATAAAGGTAGAGTTTAAGTATTGTGATTTTAATAAGCTAACATGTTGCACCCAAAAATGTGTAAAACGAAAATGGGTCAAATGCACTCACGGTTTTGCAAGCTTCAAACTTGATAATCCCATGAAGAGTTGTTTGTTGAGGTTGAAATCACCAAGTCACCTTACATGGGGAAACAAGGTGTGTAAATTCATGGAATTAGAATGGAAGATTCGGACTTGGAATTTAAAGTATCAAAAGTATGTATATGAAAGTAATATCTAATTCTAAGTGCTTGATAATGACACTATGTTTAAGTGGTTTCATGGGTTCCAAATTGCCCATTAGAATCATCACAAGTATCTTAGAATCTTAGATATATTAGCCTAGGTTTATGACGAATAATCATAACTTGATTATCATCAAAAATTCAGCCAGGTTTTATACGGTTTATATACTTATAAAGTTATAATAATAGTAACCTAAACTAATTCCAATCAAGAATATCATGTTGTATTATGTATTGTCAAGCATGAAGGTTAAAACCTCATTATATGATTCACCACTACATAAACCATCATGAAGATGGTTCGGAGGGTCATGAATAACAAGAAAATAAATCTATTCTAACAAGGCTCAAGTGACCAAGTACACTACAACCCGGGTGTGCCAACATGACATGGAAAGGTTATCCTAAGTGTCGGAGGCTAGATGGGGCTAAGGTACTTTGATTCTAGCAAGTCACAAGAGTGTTCATACACAAGGTTCAAATGAAGGAGTGGAACTTAGTTTGGAAAGCCAAAGCTTCCATTTGTTCACACTTCACAAGTCACAGGTTCATCATATGGAAGATGATGACTTGTGCTTGCTTTCATCATTCGATTACAAAGTATAAACATAATTTAAATGAGTGTTTGAACTCAAAACTTTGATGGAAATCATCTCAACACAAACCCACAACCATATACTAAGTTGTGAGCTTGGTGGGAACAAGATTCCACCAAGTTTCTATAAAAAACATGAAGATACAAAAAGATAAAAACAAGCAGAATTTAAAGTGCACTTCGAACCTTAAAAATGGTGAGGTTTCACCTTAGTTTGCCCAAGAAAACTTGTGAAAACCTTCCTAGACGTTATCCAAGTGCTTTAGAAGAATAAACAAGAAAGAAATAGAAGAAGTGAGTTAAAACTCACTTAGAATGGCTGGAACATTCTGCTCAATTCTGCTGAAAACAAGCTGAGTTTAAGAGTGTTATTGGAGTGTTTAGAATGTTTGTAAAGTGGTAGAAAGGATGGGGAAGTATTCTTTATATAGGGAAGCAATTAGGGTTTGATTTAGGTGAGCATTTAAGATGATTAGGTGGGAGTTAAGCATTAAAAAAACAACTAAACACAACCCTATAACTGCGATCGTAACTGCCTTTCAGCATTTAACTTTTTTTGTAACATATTAGATGGTAATTTGTAATTTATTAATGTGTTACATGATGTTTAATATGTGCTCAACATGTAAAAAGGCCTAAAATTTAAATGAAACATGTTTTAATTACCAAAATATGTGATAAAATAAGTGTGTGTAACATATCAAATGTAACGTATGTATGATTTATATTTCGGTATTAATCAAGTGAAAAACATGTAACTTTGTCTTATAATCGAATAACCAAGCGTTTGAATGTATGGGAAGCTTAAAATTATGAATACACGATAGTTGTTTACGAGTTAAACTTACGTTTTTGGGAATCATGAATCACGTAACAAACGAGTGTACGTATTAATGTATAAACATGTACATTATATTTCACATAAAAGATCAATTTCATTATGATGAAAGTCTCGGATTTACAACGATTCGGAATGAGATAGGATTACAAAGGAAACGAGTTTCCGAAAATAGAATTACGATTCAATCTTTCTAAAAGACGGAAAGCTGCGAAAAGTGAGGCGTTACAGTCTCCCCTCCTTTAGGAAATTTCGTCCTGAAATTTAGGAAGATGTAGCGAACAGATGCGGATACTTAGCCTGCATATCACTTTCGAGTTCCCAAGTAAACTCAGCGCCACGTTTTCCTTCCCATCGAACCTTAACGATATGAATTCGACTGCGCCTCAATTGCTTGACTCCTCGATCTATGATCTCGGCGGGTTTCTCCACGAAATGCAATGTCTCGTTGATTTGAAGATCTTCGAGTGGAACTTGAAGTCCTTCATCAGCTAGACACTTTTTCAAGTTTGAGACGTGGAAGGTAGGATGCACATTGTTGAGTTCTTGAGCTAGGTCCAATCAATATGCTACCTTACCAATCCTTTCGAGAATCATGAAAGGACCTACGTAGCGAGGTGCGAGTTTCCCTTTCTTACCAAAACGAACCACGCCCTTCCAAGGGGATACCTTGAGAAGTACAAAGTCACCTACTTCAAATTCCAAAGGTTTGTGATGCTTGTCAGCGTAACTCTTTTGTCGACTTCTGGCTTTCAGCAAGTTATCTCGAACCTGTAAAATATTATCCGTCGTCTTTTGTATAAGCTCGGGACCGGTGATTTGAGCTTCTCTGATCTCGTGCCAACAAATAGGTGAACGACACTTACGACCATACAATGCCTTGAAAGGTGCCATTTGAATACTCATGTGATAACTATTGTTGTACGAGAATTCGATCAAAGGCAAGTGCATATCCCAGTTGCCACCAAAATTGATTACGCATGAATGAAGCATATTCTCTAGAGTTTGGATAGTACGCTCGCTTTGACCGTCAGACTGAGGATGAAAAGCGGTGCTAAGGTTAAGAAGAGTACCCATAGCGGATTGAAACGTTTTCCAAAGACGAGACGTAAAACGACCATCACAGTCAGAGTTGATGTCAATGGGGATAACATGACAACAAATGATTACATCCGTGTAGATATGAGCCAATTTCTCGACTTTGTAATCTTCACGAATGGGGAGGAAGTGAGCGGATTTGGTCAATCGATCAATAATTACCCAAATACTGTCATGTACTGAAGAAGTACGAGGAAGTTTAGTCATAAAGTCCATCGTAATGCTCTCCCATTTCCAAACAAGAATTTCTGGTTGTTCGAGCAAGCCAAAGGGACGTTGATGTTTAGCTTTAACCTTTGATCAAGTGAGACATTTCAAAACGAAGGTGGCGATATCTTTCTTCATTCCAGGCCACCAATAGGACGTACTTATACCGTGGTACATCTTATCAGCACCATGATGAATAGAATACCTTGATTTGTGTGCTTCCTTCATCTGAAATTTTCGAAGGTTATCACGATTAGGAATCCAGATGTGATCGAGATGATATAAAATACCATCGGATTTAGACACAAGACTCTCTTCAGCACCACATTGCATCTCGTTGTAGAGGTTACCCTCGTTAACAGATGCGTATTGAGCTTCACGAATGCGGTTTTGAAGGTCGTTGACAAGTTGGAAACAACGAATACCCTTGACATGAGTTTTAGGACTAAGTGCATCGGCCACTACATTTGCCTTTCCTAGATGGTAGCAAATTTCGCAGTCGTAGTCGTTTAACAACTCTACCCAATGACGTTGACGCATGTTCAGTTCCTTTTGGTTGAAGATGTGATGAAGGCTCTTATGGTCGGTGAAGACCACACACTTAGTACCATAAAGGAAGTGTCGCCATATCTTCAAGGCAAAAACAACTGAACCAAGTTCATGGTCGTGCATAGTGTAGTTTTTCTCATGTATTTTGAGTTGCCTTGACGCGTAAGCAATAACCTTGTCTCGTTGCCTTAAGGACACAACCAAGACCTAGGTTTAAAGCATTGCAATACACAATGAAGTCATCCTTACCATCGGGAAGAGCAAGGATAGGAGCGTTGCAAAGCATGTCCTTGAGCGTTTGGAAAAGACTCCTCTCGTTCAGGACCCCAAACAAAAGGTTTATTTTTTTGAGTCAAGGAGATAAGAGGAACGGCGATTTTAGAGAAGTTGGAAATGAAACGACGATAATAACCAGCTAGACCAAGAAACGAATGAATTTCAGACGGAGACTTAGGAGCAATCCAGTTCTTCACAACTTCAATCTTTGTAGGGTAAACGTGAATACCAAGTTTGTTGATGGTATGACCAAGGAATTGAACCTCTTTTAACCAAAATTCACACTTGGAGAATTTAGCATAAAGACGTTTAGCACGTAGAAGTTGAAGGATAAGATGCAAGTTTCGCTCGTGCTCTTCTTGTGTCTTGGAATAGATAAGAATATCATCGATGAAGACGATCACAAAATGGTCTAAATAAGCTTTGCACACGCTGTTCATCAAACCATGAAAACTGCAAGTGCGTTGGTCAAACCAAAGGGCATGACCACGAACTCATAATGACCATAACTAGGGATGAGCAATTGGTATAAAATACCATCCCGATCCCGATCCCATCCCGATCCTGATCCCGAAATCCCGATCCCAAATTTTTTCGGTACCGGAAACGGTATCTACTTTTTGGCATTTTCGGTATCGGTACGGTACGGTACGGTATGGTATCGGTAAAATACCGAATTTTACCCTCAAAATACCGATACCGTACTGATACCGTACCGTACCGACATATTTCGGTATCGGTATCGGTACCAAGTTTACACAAAATTCAGGATCGGTATTTTTCGGGATCGGGACGGTATCGGTATTTGCTCATCCCTAACCATAACGTGTACGAAAGGCGGTTTTGGGTATATCTTCTTCGAGGACTCAAAGTTGATGATAACCAGAACGAAGATCAATCTTGGAAAAACAAGTTACGCCTTGCAATTGGTCGAAGAGATAGTCAATACGAGGAAGAGGATGTCAGTTTTTTACGGCAAGCTTGTTGAGCTCAAAATAGTCAATACACATCCAAAATGATCCATCTTTCTTCTTGACGAATAGAACGGGAGCGCCCCAAGGAGAAGTACTAGGGCGTATAAAGCCTTTATCAAGAAGCTCTTGATGTTGGATCGATAGCTCTCGCATTTCCGAGGGTGCTAAATGATAAGGAGACTTAGCGACAGGCGTAGCGCCTGGCAATAAATCGATACGAAAATTGACAGAACGAGCAGGAGGCGGACCAGGAAGATCATCAGGGAACACATCAGGGAAATTACAAACAACAGGAACAATACTCACGCTTGAGCCCTTATCCTTCTTTTCCACAACGTGGGCAAGAAAGGCGAAGGAATCTTTACGCAAGTGTTTGTTCGCTTGAGTACACGACATAAGCTTGAGACCTTTAGACGGTTTCTCGACATAGACGTGCAAGGAATCACCATTGGGAAGAGGAAGATGAATGAACTTGTCGGAATAAACAACTTCAGCACGAACTCGCCTATGCCAGTCCATGCCTACTATGATGTCAAAACTACCCATTTGCATAGGTATGAGATCAATAAAAAATGTATGATTGTTGAGATTCAAAGAACACTTAGAAAGGATGGAATCGACAGTGAAGGATTTACCATTTGTGACTTCGACAGCGAATGATCTTGGTAACTTAGAGTACTTACACTTAAGCATAGGTTCGAATTCAATAGATACAAAACTCTTATCTGTGCCCGTATCAAATAGACAAGAAGCATAGACATGGTTAATGAGAAACGTACCAGTTATAACATCATTGGCATTTTGCACCTGAGCGGCTGTGATGACAAATGCTCTGCCTCGAGCTTGCTGAGGCTGCTGCTGCTACTAAATCTGAGGCAACTGGCGAATTTCAGGGTGATCAAATAGACAAGAAGCATAGACATGGATCAAATGAAGCTCAAGTACCCTCACTTATTCCCAACTGACAAATCTAAATCTGAGGCAACTGGTGAATTTCGGGACGAAATTCCCTTTCAAGTTGGGGATGATGTGGTACCCGCGGAAAATCCACAATCATCCTGAGTTAACATCTTGCCACTTTGGACTACTTGTCAAATTTCGGGACGAAATTTCTTTCAAGTTGGGGATGATGTGACAATCCGAGATTTCAAGGTCTTTCCCATACACATCACTGACTTCACAATTATGTTTTTACAATTTGATTTACGTGGTGTCGTGTGGTTATCTGAATGATTAATGTTTGTGCTTGGATGTTAAATGTTAAATGTTAGTGTGTAGTTTTTGTGATTGATTTATAGTTATGGGATATGTGTGGTGTTGATTATAGTTTAATTAAGGTTTTTCGCCACTAATCTCCCCCAACGAAAAAGGGAGACCTTCGCCATCCACAACCTCGATGAAAAAGGGATTTTCGTCGAAGTTGGTTTTTCGTCGGAAACGGGTCTCGGCCCAATATAATTCGCGGCCCAACTGTGTGTCGTATAACTTCTTATATTTTAATCAGTTGCCGTAAAACAAATCCTAGGTCCTCCCCCTCTCTACTCTCTGTGCGATGGCAATCTTAGGATCTCGAAACGTTCTTTCCATCTCGATCTATCAAAACCCTTCGGTATCACGGTGAGTGTTTAATCTTGTTGTTCGATGAAGTCCTGATGATGTGATTTTTGTATATGATTAGGGTTCATTTGAATATTGTAAATATGGAACTGTTATGATATTCAATGATTTGTATGCGGTAATGTTCGTATGAGGGTTTGGTAGATTCCGTGTAATGAGTTGATTTCATGATAGACAAACACCTGATAGTTTGGTCAATGATCTATATGTTAAATGATAAAACTATTATATTGGGTGGTCGATAATTGTTTATCATCAGTGTTGGTACGATGAACGTGATAAAAATCCTTGCGCATTTAAATGATTAGTGTTTGATTAGAAATTGCATGATTTAAAGAAACCATGATGTTTTGTATAGTCAATGATTGATCAGTAGTTAGGGTATACAGAACTTGTAAAGAAACTGATGTTTGATCCGTTGTTTATGCTGAAAAACGTGTAACTGATGTTATGAAATCAAGGCTATGTAACTGTTGTTGACGAAACATAGGAACACTTCGTCAAATCCTGTATCGACGATAGATAGGTATTCCATCGCAGTTGTTTATGACGAAAGATAGGTTATTCGTCGGAATTGTTTATGACGAAAGATAGGGGACTTTCGTCAGTGGGATTTTTGTCGGAAGGGTTCTTCGCCGAAGGGAACAGATCGGGTTGGGCTTTGATAGATAGCCCAGTTAAGTGTTGTGTGCTATTGCATGTTATACATGGGATGTGAACATGTAAAGAACAGGGTATTTATTAGATGATATTCGGTGACCTTTGATAGATGCAAACTATATACGAATATGTGACTTACTGTGTACGACTATGTGACTTATTGTGTACAAATACGTGACTCGTTTGATTATGTAACTAATGATGATTGGTAACCACGGTAGGGTTTGGGTTGACCAACTTGGACGGGTAATTTAACATACCGAGCAAATCAAAGGTGAGTTCATTCCTCTTGAGCATGCGTCCCGATGGGTGGGACAGTCATTGGGTATCCCTGTGAGTTGTAGGTTTTTGGGTAAATCAATTGGGTATTCTTGAGAGGAATACGTCTTGTGGGTAAAATCTGGAATGTTGGATAATACACTCATCCTATCACCTTTAAGTCCCATCTTGTTTGCTACCTGAGAGGTAACGAAGTATTAGTTGGTAGCGTTATCTTGGTTTGGCACCCTCACCCCGTACCTGAGAGGACGGGTGTGAACTAATGACTCAGTCATGCCCAATGCTTTGATAGGAGCATTGGGGAACGGGCAAAAATCAATCTGGAGCCGTCTTGTATTCAGGGTATTATCAACATTGTAATCAACGAACTGAACTAAACACTTGGTAACTAACGTTTTCGTAAAACTATGAACTCACCAGCGTTGTCTGATACACTTGTTGCATGCTCGCAGGTCGTTAGATGCTTTGGATGAGGAACTTGCTATCTGGATGGCTGGAGTGGTCATGGGTCGCAGTGCTTGGCTATGCGTGTCTTGTTTACTGAATTCATATACATTGGGTTTTGAAACATTTAACAGTGAATTACTATTTGCTTCAGCTGACACTATTTAACTTGGATTATGTTCTATGAATGTTTACTTAATGAATGGGAATTTTGTTAATCATCTTATGGTTAGTTCAATGTGATTGGTGGCTAGAACCTGGTACGTCACACACCTAGCGGGGTTATCGCATGTGGTATTTTGAGGGTGTGACAGTTTGGTATCAGAGCCACTGGTTATAGCGAACTAGGTTTTAAAAACGTTTTTATAAAACTAGACTATAACCGAACAGTTTCGAAATCGACCATGACACTCAGCTCCAGATTGCAAGGTTCGTCTCTCGTTTACTTATTGCATAGTATATCTAGTATACACTTATGTACAATGTTGCATGCGATTGCACACACTTAGCATTTCAGACTGAATTCATGTGTATTTACCTGAGTTATGTGATTGATAGAGTCACAGTGCGATACCTGAGTTCGTGTTTATGGTGTTCTGTCTTGTTGCTAGAATTTGAGGAACCTTTTAGCATGAGTTGGGAGGAGCTGAGATAAACATGCAAATCGCATTCCTATTATGGGTGCACACAGAATAGTAATGTGGGGTGCATGTGAGTCCCAGTGAGGCTTAACGAGTGTGAAAGGGGTTCCGCTCTGATGTTCGATGTAAACTTTGTAGTCTATAGAAGTCATCGTGAGGTTTGACTCCTACCTTATCTCGACTCTTAACCTTTCCCTTTTCTTATATAGAATCATGAGTGGATGAGGCCATGGGCGTGGTCACATTGCGATGACTCAGGCTGAGCTGAGAAACTTGATTAACACACGTGTGGCTGAGGCTTTGGCAGCCTATCAAGCTGGTACGATATGTGCCAATTACCCTTTATTCTCGTATCATGTACACAATTCTTACCCATGTGCTGTGTTTTCTGTCGTCGTTAGGTTAGCAAGCTAATCCGAATCAAAAAAATCCGCCTACTTGCACGTTTAAGACGTTCATGGATTCTAGGCCACAGACATTCAGTGGGACTGAAGGGGCTGTGGGGCTACTGCATTGGTTTAAGAAGGCGGAATCGGTGTTTGCTATGTGTAACTGTCCTGCTGGGGACAGAGTGAAGTATGCTACAGGCACACTCGAGGATGGTGCCTTAACCTGGTGGAATGCCCAAGTCCAGATGCTGGGCATTGAGATGGCGAATGCCACTACTTGGGACGATTTTAAGGAGCTGATGCGTGAAGAATACTGTCCTCGTGATGAGATTCAGATACTCGAGAACGAATACTACAATCTGAAGATGGAGGAGTCTGAGATCGAGGCTTACACGAAACGATCTCATGAGCTAGCAAACTTGTGCCCTAACTTATCTCTACCCCCACCTCGGAGAATTGAGTTGTATATCAAGGGTCTAGCACCAGCAGTAAAGAGTTTGGTCACTGCTGCAAACCTCAACAACTTAGCTCAGATCATCCGCTTAGCCCACAAGATTACAGATCAGGAGGAGGAGCGTGGCTCGCTACCACCGCGTGTTTCTACTACGGCCACTACAGCCACATCTGCTATACCTTCTACCGACAGCAAACGTAAGTGGAATGATGTGGACAAGGCGTCCAACTCGAATCAGTCACAGAAGAAACCAGACAACAGTATCAACCGTAGCTTTAGCCAGTCATCTTCTGTGAATCAAAATCAGAGCAGTAATTCGAATCAGGGCTCTTATGCGGGAAAACAGCCTAAGTGTAACAAGTGCAACTTCCACCATCGCGGGCCGTGCACCCGAGTCTGTCACAGGTGCAACAAGGTGGGCCGCATGGCTAGAGACTGCAGGGTCTCACTCCCAAAGCAGCAGCAGCAACAACGGGAGAGGCAGCAACCTCAACAAAATCAGGGGAATCGTAAGGGGTGCTTTCAGTGTGGTGACGAGGGTCATTTCAGACGGGATTGCCCTCAACACAATCAGAATGCCGGTAATAACAACACGGGGAACAACAACAACGGGAACAATGGTGGGAACGGTGCGCGTGGGAGAGTGTTTACTATTGGTGCTGGGAAGCTCGCAATGATGGCAAGGTTGTGACCGGTACGTTTTCTGTGAACGATCTTTTTGCTTCTGTTTTATTCGACTCTGGTGCCGATTGGAGTTATATGTCTTTGGGGTTCAGTCATCAGTTAGGACTGACTCCCACACCTCTTGTGAATAAGCACGTAGTAGAATTAGCTGATAGAAAATTGATTGAAGCTTCACATGTTCTTTTTGGCTGTAAACTTGATCTTATAGGTCAAGTGTTCGACATTGACCTACTCCCCATTACTCTTGGAAGTTTCGATGTGGTCGTTGGCATGGATTGGTTTTCTAAGCATCAATCAGAAATTCTCTGTAAAGAGAAAATCATGCGTATTCCTCTCCCCAGTGGGGAATCTTTGTCGGTTCAAGGTCATCATGGTGGTGCCATGGTCGGCATCATCTCAGCCATGAAAGCTCAGAAGTGTTTACGAAAGGGCTACCCTGCTATTCTAGCTCTTGTTACCGACTCACAACCTGAAGAAAGGAAGATCGAGGACCTTCCAGTTGTTCGTGAGTTTTCTGATGTGTTTCCTGAAGAGTTACCTGGTTTACCTCCACATCACTAGGTGGAATTTCAGATTGACCTTAAGCCAGGAGCAGCTCCGATTGCCCGTGCTCCTTATCGTCTTGCACCCAGAGAGTTGCAAGAGCTGTCAAATCAACTTCAGGAACTGTTGGATAGAGGGTTTATCCGACCCAGTTCTTCGCCTTGGGGAGCTCCAGTTTTGTTTGTGAAGAAGAAGGACGGGTCCTTTCATATGTGTATTGTTTATCGGGAACTCAACAAGGTGACAGTCAAGAATCGTTACCCTTTACCACGTATCGACGACCTGTTTGACAAGTTGCAAGGGTCAAGTTTTTACTCAAAGATCGATTTAAGGTCGGGCTATCATCAGATGAGAGTCCGAGAGGAGGATTCCTAAAACGGGTTTTAGAACGCGGTATGGCCATTATGAGTTGTTGGTTATGCCATTCGGGTTGACAAATGCACCGGCGGTTTTTATGGACCTCATGAACCGTGTGTGCAAACCGTACATTGATGATTTCGTCATTGTGTTTATCGATGACATCTTGATCTACTCTAAGAATAAGGAGGACCACGAGCGACACTTGCGTCTTATTTTGGAACTCCTGAGGAAGGAACAGCTCTACGCTAAGTTTTCTAAGTGTGACTTCTGGATACGAGAAGTGCACTTCCTTGGCCACATTGTTAATGAATCAGGGATACATTAGGATCCTGCTAAGATTGATGCTATCAGAAATTGGGCGGCACCGAAGAATCCTTCGGAGGTGCGACAATTTCTGGGTCTCGCTGGGTACTATCAGAGATTTATTAAGGATTTCTCGAAGATCGCTCAACCTCTTACCGCGTTAACACAGAAAGGTATTATGTCTTGGGGAACAAAACAGGAGGATGCTTTCCAACTTTTGAAACAAAAACTCTGCAGTGCACCAATTTTGTCTCTACCTGAAGGCACCGAGGATTTCATGGTATATTGCGATGCTTCTATTCAGGGTCTCGGTTGCGTGTTGATGCAACGCGAGAAGGTGATAGCCTATGCATCTCGACAACTGAAGGTACATGAGAAGAATTACACGACTCACGACTTGGAATTGGGGGCCGTGGTTTTCGCATTGAAAATCTAGAGGCATTACCTGTACGGTACCAAATGCACCATCTACACCAATCACAGGAGCCTTCAGCATATTTTCGACCAGAAAGAATTGAATATGCGACAGCGTCACTGGGTAGAACTCTTAAACGACTACGATTGTGCAATCAAGTATCACCCAAGCAAAGCTAACGTTGTAGCTGATGCCCTTAGTCGAAAGGTGACAAAACCCAAGCGTGTGCGAGCCTTGCAGCTCACTATTCACTCAAATCTTCCTAATCAGATTCGTTCGGCTCAGACAGAAGCGTTGAAGGAAGAAAACATTAAAGCAAAGTACTTGCGGGGCATGGAAAAATGACTTGTAGAAAGGTCTGATGGTATTCTCTATTTCATGGAGCGTGTATGGATTCCGTTGTTTGGTAATCTTAGAGAGCTTGTGATGGATGAAGCATACAAGTCTCGATACTCTGTTCACCCGGGTTCAAATAAGATGTATCAAGACCTCAAAGTCATGTGTTGGTGGCCGAAGATGAAGGCTAACATCGTGACGTATGTGAGTAAATGTCTGACCTGTGCGAAAGTCAAGGTAGAGTATCAGAAACCCTCAGGCCTGCTTCAACAACCAGAAATACCCATGTGGAAATGGGAGCAAATCGCTATGGATTTTGTCACAGGTTTGCTACGAACTCAAAGCGGAAACGATACCATCTGGGTGATCGTAGACCGCCTCACGAAATCGGCACACTTACTTGCGATTAAGGAAACGGATAAGTTCTCACAACTTGCTGCTATTTATCTGAAGGAAGTGGTATCAAGGCACGGGGTGCCAACCTCTATTATCTCTGATCGTGACCCGCGTTTCATATCTGATTTGTGGCAATCTATGCATAAATCATTCGGCTCACGTCTCGACATAAGCACTGCTTACCACCCACAGACGGATGGTCAAAGCGAACGAACCATCCAAACACTTGAAGACATGTTGCGAGAAGGTGTGATCGATTTTGGTAAAGGCTGGGAGAAACACTTATCATTGATCGAGTTCTCCTACAACAACAGTTACCACACTAGCATCCAGGCAGCTCCATTTGAAGCATTGTACGACCGGAAGTGTCGTTCTCCTCTTTGTTGGGCTGAGGTGGGTGACAGCCAGGTCACAGGTCCGGAACTTGTTCTTGAAACTTCTGAAAAGATTGTCCAGATCAGAAATCGTATGGCGGCGGCGCGCGATCGTCAGAAAAGTTACGCTGACAAGCGTAGGAAACCTTTGGAGTTCGCTGTAGGCGATCGTGTCATGTTGAAAGTCTCACCCTTGAAGGGTGTGGTACGGTTTGGGAAACGCGGTAAACTCAACCCTCGTTATGTTGGGCCTTTCAAAGTTCTGGAACGAATTGGTAAGGTGGCCTACAAGCTAGAGTTACCTGCTGAATTGGGTAACGTTCATGATGTTTTTCACGTGTTGCAACTAAAGAAGTGTTTGTCTGATGAAACACTTGTGGTACCGTTTCAAGGGCTGAAAATCGACGACAAGTTGCAGCTTGTTGAGGAACCTATTGAAATTATGGACCGGGAAGTCAAGGTTCGTAAGCATAGTCGAATTCCAATCGTGAGAGTTCATTGGAACTCAAGACGTGGACCGGAGTTCACATGGGAGCGCGAGGATCAAATGAAGCTCAAGTACCCTCACTTATTCCCAACTGACAAATCTAAATCTGATGCAACTGGTGAATTTCGGGGCAAATTCCCTTTCAAGTTGGGGATGATGTGGTACCCGCGGAAAATCCACAGTTATCCTGAGTTAACATCTTGCCACTTTGGACTACTTATCAAATTTCGGGAAGAAATTTCATTCAATTGGGGATGATGTGACAATCCGAGATTTCAACGTCTTTCCCATACACATCACTGACTTCACAATTCTGTTTTTACAATTTGATTTACGTGGTGTCGTGTGGTTTATCTGAATGATTAATGTTTGTGCTTGGATATTAAATGTTAAATGTTACTGTGTAGTTTTTGTGATTGATTTATAGTTATAGGATATGTGTGGTGTTGATTATAGTTTAATTAAGGTTTTTCGCACCTAATCTCCCCCGACGAAAAAGGGAGACCTTCGCCATCCACAACCTCGACGAAAAAGGGATTTTCGTCGAAGTTGGTTTTTCGCCGGAAACGGGTCTCGGCCCAATCTAATTCGCGGCCCAACTGTGTGTCGTATAACTTCTTATATTGTAATCAGTTGTCGTAAAACAAACCCTAGGTCCTCCCCCTCTCTACTCTCTGTGTGACGGAAATCTTAGGATCTCGAAACGTTCTTTCCATCTCGATCTATCACAACCCTTCGGTATCACGGTGAGTGTTTAATCTTGTTGTTCGATGAAGTCTTGATGATGTGATTTTTGTATATGATTAGGGTTTATTTGAATATTGTAAATCTGGAACTGTTATGATATTCAATGATTTGTATGCGGTATTGTTCGTATGAGGGTTTGGTAGATTTCGTGTAATGAGTTGATTTCATGATAGACAAACACCTGATTGTATGGTCAATGATCTATATGTTAAATGATGAAACTGTTATGTTGGGTGGTCGATAATTGTTTATCATAAGTGTTGGTATAATGAACGTGATAAAAATCCTTGTGCATTTAAATGATTAGTGTTTGATTAGAAATTACATGATTTAAAGAAAACGTGATGTTTTGTATAGTCAATGATTGATCAGTAGTTAGGGTATACAAAACTTGTAAAGAAACTGATGTTTGATCCGTTGTTTATGCTGAAAAACGTGTAACTGATGTTATGAAATCACGGCTGTGTAACTGATGTTGACGAAACATAGGAACATTTCGTCAAATCCCGTATCAACGAAAGATAGGTATTTCGTCATAGTTGTTTATGATGAAAGATAGGTTATTCATCGGAATTGTTTATGACGAAAGATAGGGGACTTCGTCGGTGGGATTTTCGTCGGAAGGGTTATTCGCCGAAGGGAACAGATCGGGTTAGGCTTTTATAGATAGCCCAGTTAACTGTTGTGTCCTATTTCATGTTAAACATGGGATGTGAACATGTATAGAATAGGGTATTTGTTATATGATATTCAGTGACCTTTGATAGATGCAAACTGTATACAAATATGTGACCTACTGTGTACGACTATGTGACTTATTGTGTACAAATACGTGACTCGTTTGATTATGTAACTAATGATGATTGGTAACCACGGTAGGGTTTGGGTTGACCAACTTGGACAGGTAATTTAACATACCGAGCAAATCAAAGGTGAGTTCATTCCTCTTGAGCATGCGTCCCGGTGGGTGGGACAGTCATTGGGTACCCCTGAGAGGGATAGGTTTTAGGGTAAATCAATTGGGTATTCCTGAGAGGAATACGTCTTGTGGGTAAAATCTGGAATGTTGGATAATACACTCATCCTATCACCTTTAAGTCCCATCTTGTTTGTTACCTGAGAGGTAACGGAGTATTAGTTGGTAGCGCTATCTAGGTTTGGCACCCTCACCCCGTACCTGAGAGGATGGGTGTGAACTAATGACTCAGTCATGCCCAATGCTTTGATAGGAGCATTGGGGAACGGGAAAAAATCAATCTGGAGTCGTCTTGTATTCGGGGTAGTATCAACATTGTAATCAATGAACTGAACTAAACACTTGGTAACCAATGTTTTCGTAAAACTATGAACTCACCAGCGTTGTCTGATACACTTGTTTCATGCTCGCAGGTCGTTAGATGCTTTGGATGAGGAACTTGGTATCTGGATGGCTGGAGTGGTCATGGGTCGCAGTGCTTGGCTATGCGTGTCTTGTTTACTAAATTCATATACATTGGGTTTTGAAACATTTAAACAGTGAATTACTATTTGCTTCCGCTGACATTATTTAACTTGGATTATGTTCTATGAATGTTTTACTTAATGAATGGGAATTTTGTTAATCATCTTATGGTTAGTTCAATGTGATTGGTGGCTAGAACCTGGTACATCACACACCTAGCGGGGTTACCGCATGTGGTATTTTGAGGGTGTGACAGTAGCAGGAATTGATTGCAAAGGTTTGGGGTTTTGTGGAGTAACAACCACACAGTTTTGGCTTGAAGCCTTCCGCTTCTTGCCTTTCCCTTTTGAGGATGATGGTTTGGGTTATGGTTCAACGGTGGTGGTGTCGGTGGTAGCTTGGTGAGCATTCTTCGATGAAACCCTGTCGGAGGTTCCATGAAGAACACAATTCTTATTAAGTTTGGCTGCTAAACGGAATGTGTCTTTGAGGTTTTGGGGGAAGCAGACACAACGTGATTCATCAAGGTAGGTGGGAGGCAACAAATGTATTTGGCAATAGCCTTGTTGACAGAGTCGACTTGGCCAGGGCATAGGGCGCTGAGCTGTTTGAAGCGCGCTGTTAAACCAGCGTTGTCGTTCCTAACTTCCTTCAAATTCCAGAACTCATTTTCTAGTTTTTGAAGCTCGTAGGGAGGACAAAACTCGTTCTTCATTAATTGCTTCAGTACAACCCAGGGCAAGGCACGGGCTGCGTCGTTTCCTCACGTATTACACTCAGAAGTCCACCATTCGAGAGCTCACGAACGGAATACCCCTGTAGCGTTCAGGGTTCGCAGGTTTTCAGGACAACCGCTTTGGAGGAAAGTTAGTTCGATAGCATCGAACCAGTTGAGCAGGGCGGTGGCACCATCTTTGCTGGTGAACTCGAGGGGTTTACTAGCCATAAACTGTTTAAACAGGAACGTCGGCCTAGGTGTTTCCACCTTTGAGTCGACGAAGGCTTGGGGTGAGTCAGGGTTAGGTTGGATCTTGCTAATGATGTTGGGTATGATCTTGGCCATTTGCTTGGGCATAAACTTCATGCAATCTTTCTTGGACATCGAGTCGGAGTTGGAGTTGGAACCCTTCTTCGAATTAGGTTTGGAGTCAGACTTAGTCTTCTTGGCCTTGTGGGATAAACTATATGGAGGCATCTAAGAATCGAAAGAGAAGAAAAGGATGAGACTTGATCATAATTCAAAATAAGGTTTTGCATGTATAAGCATGTAAGTGTTCATGTAGCACGTATGGTTCACATAAATTGCATGTATTCAACAAGCGTAATCACGTATGAATGAGTATAAGAGTATAAATTTAGTTTGTTCACGAGATTATTATTGTTTTTTATTGCGAGAGACGTGCGTATCGTGTGTCGGTTTTGAAATGAACGAGGTAACAAGTATAAAATCACATATAAATTGAGATAACATAAAAGAAAGGCTCAATAAAACATTGGATTGTTTCGGGTTTAGAAACGTCGACTATTCCAAAGTGAAGCGAAAGTCCTTTCAAATTAGGGAAATGGGTTTTGGCCTATAGGTAAGATACTCTCGTCGAGAAGCGATTAACGGTATCTTACCCTTCCAGTTACTACACGTCCCTAATCGATTGAAACAATCAAAACTTTGGCGGGATTGAAAATCAAGGAATGGGACTAGTCATCAAGATGTGGGTTTCACCCCTAACTTGACGATTTCGTACCCTAAATGTGGTTGGTACTCGTCGGGTCAAAATTTAATTTCGACACTTTGACGAGGGTCCACTAGAATTTGAATTGGAAATTTACCATCAAGATGTGGATTTCACTCCTAACTTGATGGCGTAATTTTGTGAAAAATCGAATAAACGGAGTGAGAGTCGTTCACCAAATTGTGGGTTTCACACCTATTTTGGTCAACTCTTCTCGTTTGTATTACGAGTGTCTTCAAGTCTTCAAAAGTGTATTGTGTAAATGTCTTAGGAAAGACATATTGTAAGTATTAAGACAAAAAGAATAGAAAGAAGCAAATAGGAAGAATAAACATTTTAAACAAGTAGCAAGAATGGTCAAAAGTATGGTACCTACTATAGACTAGGTCGAACATGGCAATTCTACCTAATTCGATATAGTTATGGCTCTGATACCAATCTGTCACACCTTAACCGATGATGGAAACATCGGAGTGAGACGAACGAGATTGCTCAAAGACTTCATAACATTATGTGACAATATTTAATTCAAAACCAAATTTCATTTCATAACATAAATCGTCAATTACGTCATGAAAAATCAAAGTACAACATTGGAAAGCAAATACGACAAGTTCAACGAATAAAGTAAACAAGTCAAGTAATTTAAAGATGCGTTTCTAGTGTCGTCCCTACTAGATTTCATCATAATCAACATCATCAACCTACAACATGTTAAAAATATAGTTCAATACAAAAAGCATTGGCGAGTACACAAGTTTAGGTACATAGCATAAGTATAAAAATATATTTAAACGAATCCACATGGCAAACTAAGTTATTCAAGATTAGCGTAAATCTAGCATGTGATAAACAAGTCCAACCAAAGTTCACGCAAGTAAAAGATTCTTAACAAAGCCCAACGTTCACTGGCGGCGCGTTACTCCTATAGCGCTATATATGTTAAGTGTAGGCTTGATCGAAGTTAATGATAAGTTCAATCACAAAACGAACTAACCTAGATAGACGTATCAAGTATAACATATGCATGCATGTATTGGATTGTTTGTGCATAAAGGTAGAGTTTAAGTGTTGTGATTTTAATAAGCTAACATGTTGCACCCAAAAATGTGCAAAAAAAAAAATAGGTCAAGTTTACTCACGGTTTTGCAAGCTTCAAACTTGATAATCCCGTGAAGAGTTGTGTTGTTGAGGTTGAAATCACCAAATCACCCTACATGGGGAAACAAGGTGTGTAAGTTCTTGGAATTGGAATGGAAGATTCGGACTTGGAATTTAAAGTATCAAAAGTATGTATATGAAAGTAATATCTAATTCTAAGTGATTGATAATGACACTATGTTTAAAGGGTTTCATGGGGTCCCAAATTGCCCATTAGAATCATAACAAGTCTCTTAGAATCTTAGATATATTAGCCTAGGTTTATGACGAATAATCATAACTTGATTATCATCATAAATTCAGCCATGTTTTATATAGTTTATATACTTATATAGTTATAATAATAGTAACCTAAACAAATTCCAATCAAGAATATCATTTAGTAATCATGTATTGTCAAGCATGGAGGTTAAAACCTCATTATATGATTCACCACTACACAAACCATCATGAAGATGGTTCGGATGTTCATGAATAACAAGAAATAAATCTATTCTAATAAGGCTCAAGTGACCAAGTACACTACAACCCGGGTGTGCCAACACGACATGGAAAGGTAATCCTAAGTGTCGGAGGCTAGACGGGGCTAAGGTACTTTGATTCTAGCAAGTCACAAGAGTGTTCATACACAAGGTTCAAATGTTGAACTTAGTTTGGAAAGCCAAAGCTTCCATTTGTTCACACTTCACAAGTCACAAGTTCATAATATGGAAGATGATGACTTGTGCTTGCTTTCAGCATTCGATTACCAAGTATAAACAAAATTTAAATGAGTGTTTGAACCCAAAACTTTGATGGAAATCATCTCAGCACAAACCCACAATCATAGGCTAAGTTGTGAGCTTGGTGGGTACAAGATTCCACCAAGTTTCTATCGAAAACATGAAGATACAAAAAGATAAAAACAAGCAGAATTTAAAGTGCACTTTGGACCTAAAAAATGGTGAGGTTTCACCTTAGTTTGCCCAAGCAAACTTGTGAAAACCTTCCTAGAGTTATCCAAGTGTTTTAGAATAATAAACAAGAAAGAAATAGAAGAAGAAGTGAGTTAAAACTCACTTAGAATGGCTGGAACTTTCTGCTAATTCTGTTGAAAACAAGCTGAGTTTAAGAGTGTTTTTGGAGTGTTTAGAGTGTTTGTAAAGTGGTAGAAAGGATGGGGAAGTGTTCTTTATATAGGGAAGCAATTAGGGTTTGAGTTAGGTGAGCATTTTAGATGATTAGGTGGGAATTAAGCATTAAAAAAACAACTAAACACAACCCTATAGCTGCGATCGAAACTGCCTTTTAGCATTTAACTTTTTTTTTTGTAACATATTAGATGGTTATTTGTAATGTATTAATGTGTTACATGATGTTTAATATGTGCCCAACATGTAACAAGGCCTAAACTGTAAATGAAACATGTTTTAATTACCAAAATATGTGATAAAATATGTATGTGTAACAAATCAAATGTAACACGTATCATGTATGATTTATATTTAGGTATTAATCAAGTGAAAAACATGTAACTTAGTCTTATAATCGAATAACTAAGCGTTTGAATGTATGGGAAGCTTAAAATTACGAATACACTATAGTTGTTTACGAGTTAAACTTACGTTTATGGGAATCATGAATCATGTAACAAACGAGTGTACGTATCAATGTATAAACATGTATAAATAATGTATATTTCACATAAAAGATCAATTTCATTACAATCAAAGTCTCGGATTTACAACGATTCGAAATGAGATACGATTACAAAGGAAACGAGTTTCCGAAAATAGAATTACGATACAATCTTTCTAAAAAACGGAAAGCTGCGAAAAGCGAGGCGTTACACTTTATTTGCGAAACGCGTAACCGTATGATCGAACAAAACGATATCCATGACATTTCCGGACAAAATCCAAGTTACACATGACTTAACACCTTTATATAACCTAACTATTAGGTTAAAAGGGCTAAAAATGACAAAACACAACAATATAAGTCCAAGGGCCAAATCTGCCAAATTGCAAAACTTGGTCCCCAGACTGCTTTGCGGACCATAGAGAGGACCCCCATACGACCCATATGGGGTGCCCAACATAGCAACTACTTGGCAGCTTCATATGCAACGCCTTGGTCCCCAAGTTCACGAAATTTCCAGGTTTTTACCATCTTTTGACATGTGTTATGACATCCCTCGGATCATGACACCTCATGGACACTTGGATTGATGCTATCAGCTCAAGAACACTCTAAATAGCAAAGGAATTCTTCATTCCAACTTGCTCATTTTCTCATTCTTTTCTCCCACTCTATTGGAGCTTGTTTCCAGTCATTGGAAGCCTCCTACTGAGCTCTTAAGTGTTCCTTAACACAAGTAAGTGCTCACTCCTAGTCTATTTCTTTTATTTTAGTTATTTTGAGCCAAAAGTCAAACAGTTTGACTTTCTATTTGACTTTCAGTTCAGACTATTTTTGGTCAAGTCATAGTTCAATCGAACTTTGCAGCGTGATCATAATCACGAAGGTTATAATCCCTTGCGATTGCACCTTCTGATTACCATGTTTACTAGGCGAAGTGACGAGCCAAATTTTTATTTATTAAAAGTCAAAGATGCGCATAAGTGCATTTTACGACGAAACTGTTATCGGGTTTTAAAACTCAAAGTTTTGACACCAAATCAGTTTTATAACTTAATTAGACATGTTCCAACATGTGTAACTCGTCATTTCAAATTTGCTGCTTTTTGGTTAGTCGTAAGTCGAGCGGTTTGACTAAGGCTTTGACTTTCGAATCCGACCCGTTTGGTCGATCTTAGGATTCGACCAAGCGCATTTTTATGACCATAATTATATAGGGAATAACCCTCTGAGGTTATACCTTATGGTCAAGATTCATGGCTATAAGGTTTTATAACTTAACCAACTTGTTTAGTTGGTTAAATATATTGCAATATCAAACACTTTTGATACAAGGTTTTTCAATTATCGACTCTTATAGTCGGACTAGGTATTGCAATAACAAATACAAAGCCATGAATTTGACACTCATAAGACCTATGTACTCGCCAGCTTTTTATTCTAACTGTCTTTTCACATATGTTTCAGGAGCCAATGTTTGATGATTTGATTGCATACTTCACATAGGAAGGACGCGGGCTTTAGTGACTTTAAAAACTGAAAGACAATTGTTATGTTTGTTTGTTTGTTTTAATTATCCAAGGATAATGTAATCTATTGATGAAATAAAACAAAACTTTAAATACCATGTGTTGTGAAACTATTTCCTATAACGTGATTCCCCGATGTTTCCGCCACGGTTTGTTGTTTTACGCGATCGGGGTGTTACAGAGATTGGCATCAGAGCCATGGTTATAGGGAATTAGGTTATTAGTAATACTTCCGACCTAGACTATAACCTTTCTAGGACCCTAACACAAGTTATCTTGTGTTTAGATCTTAAACAATACCATCACCTATCCTTAGGTGATTACCAGAACAAATCCACAAGTTACAAATTCATTTTGAAAATCAATCATCTATCCATAGATGATTTATTTTAGGATTTAAACCATCCAATTTTTCAAAATCTCGTCAAAGTTTGGGTCCAAATAATGTGAACTCGTGCAATCTCGAAGGGTGGATGCCTCTACCCTGAGTTTTCTGTCTAAGGCTAGAGTGTTCGTACAAATCCACAGTATCGGACTAGTCACTCTTACCGGGGAACTCTTGGGGTGAGTGTCCACTTATAGGCTAAAGCATGTCTTCGCGATACATTATTATGACCCATTTACTTTGATTTGTCACTGTGTGTCGACTGTTTGTTACGAGGTAACGAACAAATGACCACCATCCTTACATTTTGTCGATATTTATGACATCTCATTTCTTTCATCACATCATCTCACTCGTTTTCTCTCATGTTTCCTCTTTTAGAATGCCTCCTCGATGAAACGTTCAACAACCCGATGCCGAACTGGCAACTATTATAGCACAGTAGATGGCTGCAATGCTACCAAATCTCATTACTTAAATTAACCAAGCCAACAATAACAATAATGCACCTGCTCCGTGCAACTTTAAAAGTTTTAACTCGGCTAAACCACTCAAGTCTAGTGGTTCTGAAGGAGCAACTGGGCTCCTCCAGTGGTTTGAGAGTCTTAAGAGCACCTTTCGCCATGTTCAGTGTCCTGATAACCGTAAGGTCGAGTTTGCTTCTAGCGTATTCCAAAAGAGGGCTCTCACATGGTGGAATGGGTTAATGAGAGATCGAGGTGCTGATGTTGCTTTGGGTCAAACTTGGGAGGAACTTAGAGCTCTTATGATGAGAGAGTTCTGCCCTCGTCATGAGCAGAGGGCTTTAGAATATGAGTTCCATGACCTGAAACAAGACAGTGGTGAACACCGTGCTTACACTGACAGATACGAGGAGTTAAGCTTGCTCTGTCCGATAATGGTCACGCCTTTGGACAAGGCGATTGAGAAATACATAGACGGTTTGCCAGATCCTGTTCAGGATATTATCACTGGCAGTAATCCTACTACCGTCTGACAGGCCATCGAGCTCGCTGCTACCCTAACAAACTCTCAAGTTAAAATGGGTAAACTCCACAGAAAGGGGGATAAGAAACAGAAACAGTCTGATAACACCAAGGAGAAAAAGGGGAATAAATCTGAGTCCTCTAAGAAATCTAGGAAGCGTAAGGCTTCCAAGAATTTCGATGTTACAGCACTAGTAAACCAGGCAGCATAGAATCAGCCTGCACAACCTCCTGCCAAGAGGCACTATGCTGGCAACGCACCTTTGTGCAATAAGTGTAGCAGCCACCATCAACCACATATTCAGTTCCACATCTGCACAAACTGTGGCAAGTCGGGTCATCTTGCAAACACCTGTCGCTTTGCTCCTAACCAAAACCAAGCTACACAAAACCATGCCCAGAATCCTGCACGACCTCACTATCCTCCTGGTTCATGTTTCAACTGTGGGGATCTGACCCACTACATGAACAATTGCCCGAAGTTGGCAAACGCAAATCAGGCGCATGCTCATGGTCGAGCTTTTAATCTTAATGCAAACGAGGCACGCGCAGATAACGAAGTGGTGAACGGTACGTTCTTTGTTAACAACCAACCTGCTTCTGTTCTATTTGATTCGGGTGCCGATAAGAGTTTTGTGTCCTTAGCTTTTGAGCCTATGCTTTCGATAACTAGAACAAAACTAGGAAAGCCCTTGACAGTAAAAGTAGCTAGTGGTGAACCCGTTGTACTTGATTCCGTTCTTCGAAATTGCCAGTTGAACCTTAACAACCATCTTTTTTCCTATTGAACTCACGCCGATGTAGCTTGGGAGTTTCGATGTAATAGTAGGAATGGATTGGTTAGCCAAATACCATGCTGAGGTAGTTTGTTTTGAGAAGATTGTCCATATACCGCTCTCGACTGGTGAAATCTTAGAAGTTCGTGGGGAGAAACCCGTTAGTGGTCTTAAGCTTATGTCTTGTACCCAAGCCCAAAAATACCTATGAAAGAACTATGTCGCCTTCTTGGCACATGTCATAGAGGATAAAGGCAAAGGTAAGACTATCCAAGATATCCCTGTTGTACGGGATTATCCTGAGGTATTTCCTGAAGAATTACCTGGTTTACCCCTAGTACGCCAAGTTGAGTTTCGTATCGATCTTGTACCTGGTGCAAATCCTATTGCTAAATCACCTTACCGTCTTGCACCGTCTGAGATGCAAGAGTTATCTAAACAGCTCCTGGAGCTTTCTGAAAAAGAAAGATGGATCCTTCAGGATGTGTATCGATTATCATGAGCTCAACAAGCTTACCATCAAGAATCGATATCCCCTACCTCGCATTGATGATCTCTTTGATCAGTTACTGGGTGCTACTTGCTTTTCAAAGATTGATATGCGTTCTGGGTATCATCAACTTCGAGTGCTTGAAGAAGATATTCCTAAGACATCTTTTCGCACAAGATATGGTCATTATGAGTTTACTGTTATACCCTTCGGTTTAACTAATGCTCCTGCTGTTTTTATGGACTTGATGAATAGGGTTTATAAGCCTTATTTGGACAAGTTCATCATTGTTTTCATTGATGATATTCTGATATATTCTAAGACATGAGCTGATCATGAGAAACATCTCCGTCTTACAATGGAACTCCTAAAGAGAGAACAACTATTCGCCAAATTCTCCAAGTGTGAATTCTGGCTTAAAGAAGTTCAATTTTTGGGACACATCGTCAACGAACAAGGTATTCGTGTAGATCCTTCCAAAATCAGTGCAATTAAGGATTGGGATACACCTACTACTCCTACCGAGGTTCGTTCATTTCTTGGTCTCGCGGGATATTACCGCTGTTTCATTGAAAATTTCTCCAAGATTGCAGTTCCTCTCACTGCATTAACTCAGAAGAATAAATCTTTTGAGTGGGGATCCAAACAGGAAGAAGCTTTTTAGACCTTGAAACAGAAACTTTGTGATGCACCTATCTTAACTTTACCTGAGGGCAACGACGACTTTGTCGTATACTGTGATGCATCCAATTTAGGCCTTGGCTGCATTCTTATGCAAAGGAACAAAGTCATAGCTTATGCATCAAGACCGCTGAAGGTACACGAGAAAAACTACACAACTCATGATCTTGAGTTAGGCGCCGTAGTTTTTGCTCTCAAAATCTGGAGACATTACCTGTACGGTACAAAGTGTGTAGTGTTCACTGACCACAAAAGTCTCCAGCACATTTTCAATCAGAAGGAACTAAACATGAGGCAACGACGTTGGGTTGAACTTCTAAACTATTACGATTGCAAAATTCGCTACCATCCTTGTAAGGCGAATGTCGTGGCTGACGCATTGAGTCGTAAGGAACGTGTCAAGATTCACTGTGTTCAGGTTCGATCTGATATTCAAACCCGCATTTCTCAGGCTCAACATACTTGTGTTACACAAGATTTGATGGGTAAGGAATTACCATATCATATTAAGCCTGATCTTGAACTGAAAGACAATGGTTATACTATTTCATGGACCGTTTGTGGGTCCCAAGTCAAGACAATCTCCGCACCTTGCTAATGGATGAAGCACATAAGTCTCGTTATTCTATTCATTCTGGTACAGATAAAATGTATAAGGATCTTCGAACCCAGTACTGGTGGCTGGGTATGAAGAAGGACATTTCCTTATATGTTTCCAAATGCCTTACATGTCTTAAGGTTAAGGCAGAACACCAACATCCCTCTGGATTATTGGATCAACCAGAGATACCGGTTTGGAAATGGGAAAACATTGCTATGGATCTCATTACCAAGCTACCACAAACTAAAAGAGGTCATGACGCCATTTGGGTAGTTGTTGATCGTCTTACAAAGTCAGCACATTTCTTGCCGATCCGTGAGGATCTATCTGCTGAAAAACTTGCTAAAATCTACGTTGATGAGATTGTATCCCGACATGGTGTTCCTTTGAACATTATATCCGATAGAGATGCTCGATTCTCGTCTCACTTTTGGAGAACCATGCAATCTGCCATGGGAACCCAACTTAATTTGAGCACAGCTTATCATCCGAAAACATATGGTCAATCTGAAAGAACAATCCAGACACTGGAGGATATGCTTAGAGCTTGTGTGATCGATTTTGGTGGTAGTTGGGATTCGCATCTACCGTTGATCGAATTCTCCTACAACAATAGTTATCACTCTAGCATCAACATGGCTCCTTTCGAGGCTTTATACGGTCGAAAATGTCGTTCACCGGTCTGCTGGAATGAGATAGGTGAAGCTCAGCTTACTGGACCTGAACTCATTCTTGAGACTATAGACAAAGTCAAGAAGATTTGCGATAACCTACAGACAGCTAGAAGCCGTCAAAAGAGTTACACAGATCGACGACGCAAGCCCTTAGAATTTCAAGTTAGTGATCACGCCCTACTCAAGATATCCCCTTGGAAAGGTGTGATTAGATTTGGAAAGAAAGGAAAACTTGTACCACGCTATGTTGGACCATTCAAGATCGTTGAAAGAATCGGAAAAGTAGCCTACAGACTAGAGCTACCTCCTGAAATTGGAAATGTTCATCCAACCTTCCAAGTGTCCAATCTCAAAAAGTGTTTAGCTGATGAGAACCTCCACATACCACTTGATGAAATTCATGTTGATAACACGATGCACTTCGTTGAGAAACATGTGGAAATCATGGACCGTGAAGTCAAAAAGCTCAAACACAAGCACATACCAATTGTTAAAGTTCGCTGGGAATCTAAACGTGGCCCAGAATTTACTTGGGAGCGTGAAGATCAAATGAAAGCGAAATATCCACACCTATTCTCACATGTTTCCTCTAAATAAATTTCGGGACGAAATTTTCTAAAGTAGGGGAGACTGTGACATCTGTGCTTGGGTAATCAGTGTACAAACTCTGAACAATTCAAATATTAATGAAACAATGTGTTTTGGATTCCAATATTTGTTTATTTACGTTTGACGCACGTTATGATTTTTGATCGATTTTAAACCCTATATCACTTTCTGGAAAGTTATACGCAAACTGATGCGTAAACGTAATTAGTTTAACGTGACAAACACTCCGAAATAGCAACATAAGCTTAACATACCTTAAATAACCTTTACATAACTTAGAAATAAGTTTAAAGGGTTTGGTATGGCAAAAACAAGTTTATTCGCTTACAGAGACTATTTGTGTCAAACTGCAAAAGTCTGTCGTTTCGTATGGCAACATACAGTCCGAAACATGATCATAAGCTAAACTTACCATAAATAACCTTAACATAGCTTAGAAATAAGCTTTGAATGGTTCGGTATGCGAAAATATGCTTATTTGATCAAACAGGGACTAAAAGCATCAAAAAACGGCGTAAGTTTGCATTTACGCGCATATCTTACGTTCTGACCACATCCGGACATCCAAAAATTTTTTTAGTCACTAAAATATTTTTTTTAGTGATAGGAATGCAAAAATACCATTTGTCTCTTGATTTGGATTGTTTTCGCGTCCGTTCGAGTTTTGTCTTAATTAACCGAACAACGTGACCGTACGACCAAACGAACCGACATCCGTGATATTTCCAAGCATATTTTGTGTCCTCTATACTTTAACATCCTTGTATAGCCTTGAAAATGGCTTAACGGAGGTTAAATATGTCAAATACCCAAGTTAGAGTGTGCAGGCGCTGTTTCTGCCAACTTCTGAAAGTTGCAGCCATACCCTCACGTCGCGCGACGGCCTAGGGGCCTCATTGTCGTGGCACGCCACCCCCTGATCTGGACAGAAACTTCGTTTCAGCTGCTGTTTGATAATTCAGGGACCTTTCTTGTTATTTTCTTGTTTTGGGGAGCAAGTTAACACTTCTCCAAGCAAAGGATAACTGTCATTAACACTTGTATGGTCTAGATTTCTTGCTTGGAGGCCAAATAAACACATGTCATGATCTTGAAACACCTCCACAAGTATAAATACCCACACCCTTCACTTGTTCATTGCTCATTTCCATTATTTGAACTCTAAGTGGAGGAATTCCTGCTAAGGAGCCACCTACCGGAGTTCTAATACCTTCTTTCCAGCCTTTGAACACCTTGTAAGTGTTCTTTCATGGCTTAGTTCTTATTTTCAGCTATTTAGAGCTGAAAGTCAAACAGTTTGACCAACAGTTTGACTTTCGGTTTTGACCATCAATTGGTCAAGTCAAAGTTCAATTGAACTTTGCAACGTGATTGTAATCACGATGGTTATAATCCTTAGCGATTATACCTACTGATTACCACGTCGACTAGGCGTAGGGACGAGTCAAAGTTTTGGTCAAAATGCGTATTTACGCGCATTTTGCAACGGAACTATTTTCGGGTATCAAAACCCTTTGTTTTGATACCAAATCAGTTTTCTAAGTTAGTTAAAGATGTTTTAACATGTTTAACTCATCACTACTAGTTTAGTGCTTGTTTAGGGTCGTAAGTTAAGAGGTCTCGACAACCGCTTAGACTTTCGAACCCGACGCGTTTGGTCGATCATTAGGATCCGACCAAACTTATTTAGTGATCATAGTTGCATAGGGAATAACCTATTGAGGTTATACCTTATGATCACTTAGGTTGGTTAGTTATTTGTTAAGTAGTTTATATGCCCATAGAAAATGACCAAAATGCTCTTTTTTAGCTTAAATTCATATTCTGCATATGTGATCAAGTTTTTGACATATAAACTGATTCAGTAACATATTTAGGCATAATTGGGCATGTAAGACTTGACATAGGACATAGATAACTGTCCAACCTTAGATTTACGCAAACGACGCGTTATAGTAGCTTAAACTACCGTAACGGGTCGAAACGGGTCAAAAGCACTTAGGTAAACTTCCAAATCAGAATATTAGGTCTATTAAATCATACCATATGAGTTCCAAAACTCATTTGATTTATAGAACCTTATTCTATCCTGTCTCCCGATTTAGGATCCGATTATTAACGTAGTTACCTGTATTAGGTGCCGTTTGATTCCGTGATCCTTGAAGCATTATTTGGTCTTATTCTCAAGACTAATAAGCAATCCCAAGTGAGTACATAGACCCCTCTTTTTACATGTTTTCAAGGTGATTATGTGAGTACATAGTCCCCTCTTTTACCGCTTTCAAATATTTTGGGGTGATACACATGTGCATACTTGTTACTTTCATGCTTTCATTGCTTTTTATGACATAAACATGCTATGTTCACTAAGTACACCTATAGTACATGATTTCAATTATGTTTTGCTAAGTATTACACCCCTATTTTTCCACGTGTCACCGGTGGGCCCGGTGGGGAGTATAGTGACGTAGTTGATATCATCATAGACAAACAACACAATATATAAATGCACAGCGGAAGCAAAGATAGATTCATTTCAACTTTAATAAAATGTAATATTAAATATCACGAATAGTTGAAACGGATCCACAGGCGGATCAAGATAAAAGAAGATATTGTTCAACAGCTTTATTGACATCCAAGCTTGCGAGACTTATTGTGGACGCTTAGAAGACAGCCAGCCTATTACGCGTAGTACCTGCACTTAACCTTTTGGAAAATACGTCAGTTTACACTGGTAAATACAATTTAACTGGCTCATTTTAAAAAAAAAGGGTAAAAAGTTGATTTGAATGCACGTGGCACAAAACGTTTTATAACTTGGGATAATTATGTAATATAATCTTGTAAGGGAATTACATGTTACTTATACGTTCAGTAGCCCGATACGTAGACCGGGTTAAAGATTAATAGACACACCACATTATTGAGTTATACACTGACAGGTGTACGCCTACACCCCGTGCTCAGGTCGTGGCCATCTCGTAAGATGATGCCAAGGATATCCGGGACATGGTCATTAACCCCCCAAAGGCTTTAAGCAAACAAAACACATTCAAAACATAGCATATCAATAAATTTAACCTCTATTGGATTAAAGAATTCAATGCCGGACCAAGCGGTATTTTATATACCGTACCCCAAGCCCGTATAGGGAAAATAAGTTAAAAGTATTTACCAGTGTAAACTGACGTATTTTCCAAAAGGTTAAGTGCAGGTACTACGCGTAATAGGCTGGCTGTCTTCTAAGCGTCCACAATAAGTCTCGCAAGCTTGGATGTCAATAAAGCTGTTGAACAATATCTTCTTTTATCTTGATCCGCCTGTGGATCCGTTTCAACTATTCGTGATATTTAATATTACATTTTATTAAAGTTGAAATGAATCTATCTTTGCTTCCGCTGTGCATTTATATATTGTGTTGTTTGTCTATGATGATATCAACTACGTCACTATACTCCCCACCGGGCCCACCGGTGACACGTGGAAAAATAGGGGTGTGATAGGTTGGTATCAGAGCCAACATTGAGTGAATTAAACACTAGTTTTTTGTGTTTAATCTCAATGACACGATAGCACATTCTTTGACCTTCCGAGTCTAGACTTAACATAGGAATACTCTCGTCCCTATTCGGAGGATTATTACCTTCAATTATATTTTAATATGTCGCCAAGCAAGAAGCTGTAATGGAAATTCTCCCCATTTGAAGCCTAGGAAAGGCCGAGCTTCGTATTGCGACTAGGATTAATGTACAACCAAGAGAAGACATTTAGAACTAAAATGAAGAAGAAACTCCTTTTTGCTGAAGTTCGTTTCCTTAGTAAGTCCTTATAAGGGCATACTTATCCTTCAGTCCCTTCATGGACAACATCATTTCATTCAAGTCCCGTTTAGGGCGACCATATACTTGTTTAAATTTTAAGGGAACGATTATATTTAAAATATCATTCCTATATTATAAGATCTACCATTATAATAAAATGGCAAAATCTAAAAAGGACAAGACCTAGGCTCGTGTCATTATTAAGACCCGGCCAAGATGGCAGTTCCTCAATATTAGGTTCAGATCCTTATTCAAGAGATTCACATCCTTGTTAACCTAGCCTATACGACGAGGCCAAGATGATAGGACCTATTCAAGAGATTCACATCCTTGTTAACATCTGTAACATATTAACTTTGCTGGCAGACGTGGTTCGATAAAGTCACATAAATCATCCTTATACTGGATTCTCCCGAAATCCTTTCTTATTTTGTGATTTAAACATCCATTAGGGATATAATGCCTACGGGCAATAATTAACGTCCTCTGAGACTAAAGACAGTCGTAGCCTACAACTCCCTGTCAAGAAAAGGCGTGAACACATTCAAGCCTAAATACCTTGATTCTACAAAATCATGGTTTATAATTTAAAGTTGCCCATGTGACTTGACTTTTGTGCTATAGTTATATTTAAATTAAATCCAGGATAATCATGATAAAAATCCTGAATAAAAGTAAATATCATTCCTTTCCTGCCAGTATAAATATTAAAAGAGAATCTTAAAAGGTTTGACCTAGCGTGAATGTCATTGAAGACCTAGCTAAGATGGTAAAACCTGTTTAAAAGAGATTCAGATCCTTATTAACACTTGTAAACGTGTTAACACTCCCGACAATAGTGATGCGATAAAATCACGATTGTCATCCTTATATTAGGAACTTCCAAACCCCTTAATTAGCCTAAATGGTCAATAGGAATCCTGGCTGATAAACGTCGAACATGATGTACACATCTAAACATCCATCTGGGATGTATACCTACGAGCAAAGATGTATACATGAAAAGATAGTTTTATTTCATAACTTCTTGTTAAGACAATGAACTATGAAATTTTCCGATCCAAAGGAATCATCGACTATGTTTTAAAATTTTTCCTAGTGACAAGGCCCCTGTGCCATCAAAAGTCCTGGAGAACAAGCCCTATGTGCTATATAAAATGTCAATACGACATTGACAGTCGTGACTTATGTCCCCTGTCTAATAAATATGAAGGATCATATCCCATTTAAACGCCAATGATGGGTTATTTAAAAACCTAGGCAAAACATAATCAAATAAATTAAATACTATCTATTGGCCTATATGGTTGATTTGCACCATGGCTATTCAAACATCAAATTTGACAATTCTCTATATAGTTAAACCAATTTATTACTACTTGGTTTGTAGCCTTCAAAGCTTCACCATGGCTGACCCCTCTGAAGCTCACAATCGTCTAGTTGATCAGAATGATGATGCAAGACTGAACTTAACAAGTACCGAGTTATAGGCTATGATAGATACAGCCGTAAACAACGCTGTGGACCGTGTGTTGAAGGATCATAAGCGAAAGTGCGATGATACCCCGAATAAATGTTGTAAAAAGGGTAAGACCGGTTCAAACTATAACCAGTCCAAGCCAAAGGAGGCAAAACCCAAATGTAAAACCTGTAAGAAGAAGCACTTCGGAAAATGTTTCTATGAACAGACCAGGGAATGTGTCATCTATAAAGAGATGGATCACAAGACTCATGAGTGCAGGGACTTGAAGGACACCACATACTATGATTGTGGCGAGAAGGGGCACATAAATACCCGCGGCCCAAAGAAGGTAACTGAAGGGAAATGCACTCTGGAGTCACAAGCTAGGCCTTGTGGGATTTGTAACAAGAAAGGGCACAAGACCTTGGAGTGCCAAGGCATAAAGGACGCAACCTGCTATGGTTGCAATGAAATAGGGCACATCAAGACAAACTGCCCAAATAAAACCAAGAAGCCTGAGGAGCCTAAGAAGACCGAAGATGGAAGCTCTCAAGTGGATGCTCAAGAGGCTATTCAGGATGACAATGTCACAACAGGTACTTCTTTATCAATAACGCTCATGCTTGAGTATTATTTTATTCAGGTTCAGATAAGTCTTTCATAAGAGAACAGATTTTGTAAATCATTAAATCTGCCTGTTAAAACTCTAAGTGTTAAGTAGAATTGACCAATAGTACCTCAGAGACTGCTCCAGCAATATTAGATGGATGTTTATATCCATTTAGGAATCATTCTTTTATGACGCCCTTGTTTCCATTTAAATAATAAGGGACTCGACATAGTGATAAGAATGAATTAGTCGTCCTAGAAGTCAAGCCTATATAGAGAATGATAAGAAGCAATTAATTATCAAGACTCCTTATGAGACAACCCTCATAATTTCATGTATCCGTGCGATTAAAAAAATGGTGGAACCGGCCGTCCCCGGAATCGAACCTGGGTCTAGGCCACACCCTTTCGCGCGCCTAGCCAACCGAGCTAGGTGCCTAGTTTGTGAAATTTCCATTTTGATTAAATATAAGCACATGTACAATAACTTCCTTACTTCTTACTATAAGTCACCTACTTATCCTCCTTATGTTGACTAAGTATTAGAATCCAAGATTTTACCTCTATGTTTTAGTTACTCTTGGCTTGCTTATGTTGACTAAACACTAGAAAGGATGAAGTAGAAACCATTAAGTATATCAGTTGTTATGCTAGAAAGGACATGGTAAGGTATACATCACAGTCATTCGATGGCAATACTCTTAATTAGTAAGGACATTAATGAAATCCTCAAGAAGGATCCTCTTATACATTGTGGAATGGTCCAAGTTTTAAGGACCTTATTAGAAAAACCTAGTATCCGTTTCGCGAAAAGGGAAAAGACGGAATAAGAATTTTCTGACTCTCGCCATAAAAGTTCTAGATTGTCGACAGTATGTCGCAAATTTTAATTCATTGGCTGAGATAGTACCCTATTCAGTATACCAAAAAATCTAAGCTTAAAGCACATAATTATTAGTCGTTAGCATTGGCAATAAGAGGGCACACTAAGGTTTCAAAACCTACTCATTAAAAATCCATTATGGATCTACCTCAGCTACCCACGTTATAATGATTAAGAAGTAATCAGTCAAAGCTGAGACTGCCCTAAAGTTATCTAAGATTTTACAGCTAAGTTTAGAAGGATTAAGAATGAAGGCGTTTAACCCTCCTGTTGAATGATTAGAGGCAGCTCACATTAGGAATGTCACCAAATAAATCCTTATTTGTGAATTTATTGCTAGAAATTACATGTGGTTTCGGGTGCTGTTAAGTCTCTCACAAGACCATAACTTAACAAACTTTTAGAAATTTTTCCCTGTAAGAACCCTAGATGTTAAGTGTAAGGAAGAACCTTCAGGCAAATCATAAGAACCATTTCTTCTGTTCTTGTCAAGAAACCTTTAGGCATAAAATTTTAGAAGTATCCTCTCTCTAAGAGGAAGTGCGAAAGCATATATAGTTGATATCTCTTTAATCTCTATCGATTCCGAATACCAGATGGTATGATAAAAGCGCCACATGAGGATTGGTGTAACTTAATATGTTCCATAGATTGCTTCCATGCCTGATCAGTATGGAGGTTTAATGCATGGAACCACAAAGATATTCCGATGGTCATATGGTACTAAAATCAGCTAAAGGTATTCAAAGGAGATATCCAGAATGGAATTGTCCAGGTAAATATCTTCGATTAAAGAATTCGTGGACTCGTAACATAAATGTGTCACCTATCTGACACAAACTATGATAGATGAATTGGAGCCTGAGATTTGGAAAACCTCTGTAACTGTCACAACCCCCGATCCCTGTTCCCCGGGAACGGGCGGACGTGAGCTCAGAGTTTGGTGGTATCAGTTTTTATTTAGTCTCGCGGCGGAATTTACATCAGGACCGTAGTTAGGAAATGTTTATCAGAGTAAAACCACCTTCTTTCATATTAATAATAACATGGGTAAAACCCAAGTTTCTTATTACAATACATTATAGGGACAAACCCTATTTTATTTAAAACATTGTTTATTGGGTAACTTTTATAGCCACATTTTCCCAAGCCTTCAGTGCTCTCCAGCTGGCTTTTTACTAATTGGCTTTCACATTGGGTTACCTGAAACATGTTTTAAAAATATTTGTCAGTGGAAATACTGGTGAGGGAATCCCAGTTTAATCAAGTTTAAAGTCACAGTGAACAGTATTGAGAGTGATCACTTTGTTTATGTCTACCCCATTACTCCATTTGGTACTATCAATCCTGACTTGTGGGTCATATTACCCATTGGCTAACTCATTGTCCAATGGTAACGTATTGTCATCCTGACTTACTACTCGCAAGTAGTACAAAATTTTGTATACAAAACCCCAACATACCGGCAGTAATTGAAGAACTACAAAGTCTCAATCACTGCTAATTTTCATAGTAAAACATTTAAAGTTTGGTAAAACATTACCAAAAACATTTACAAAAAGAGGATAAACTCACATTGCTGTCTTAGGCTTTTCGTAAGGGTTTCCTGGCTATAATCTATAATTTATACAAATGTACATTGATTAGTACCATAACCCTTTGAAATTATTAATAATACCCTCCCCGAGACGGCATTCCAACAACTACGTCGGGCAGAACTGTAACACCTGTGCCTCCACGGCCATCAAACAAATGCCAAACAAATGAAATATTGTATTTCATACTTGGGATTTGTAAAAATATGTGTATCGTTTGCACATATCAATTCTTATTCGATTCCAAACTCTAAATCGCTTTCTGGAAGGTTATACGCGCACCAATGCGTAAATATAACCAGTTTAATGCAACGAACACTCCGGAATAGTGAAATAGGCTTAACATACCTTAAATAACCTTTACATAACTTAGAAATAAGTTTTGAAGGCTTTGGTATGGCAAAATCAAGTTAAATCGCTTACAGGGACTAAAGTTGACAAACTGCGAAAGTATGCCAATTTGAACTGTAACGGACATTCCGGAACATGACCATAAGTTAAACACACCTTAAATATCCTTTACATAGCTTAGAAATAGGCTTTGAGGGGTTCGGTGTGCTAAAATAAACTTTTGTGTCATTCAGGGACTAAAAGTGTCAAAAAGTGCACAAGTTTGCACTTTTACGCATAACTTACGTTCTGAATACATCCGGACATCCAAAAATTTATGTAAGCATGACTATATTATTCTTTAGTGTTTGGCTTGTCAAAAATCCATTCGTTGCGTCATTTGGATCGTTTTTCGCGCTTATGCGCATTCCGTCGTAATTAAGCGAACATCGCGTTCGTACGACCAAACGAACCAACATCCGGCATATTTTTGTGCATGTTTCATGTCCACAATGTTTAGGCAACATTTTAGGGCCTTAAAGTTGGCTTTACGGGCCTTGGAAGTGCCGGAAATGAGCTTAAACACATGCAAGGACCAAAACTATAACTTCTGAAACTTATTGCTGATCTGTGACTCCTAGGCGGCCCGCCTCAGATTCTGTTAATCCCCAGGCGGCCCGCGTCAGACCTTCTGACCAGGTTAAATGTTTCTAACAGCAGATTGCAGCTGTTTGATCCACCACCACACAATCCCAATTGTCTAGTCAGCTGATAAGGATCAAATTTTAGTCACCATAAGGTCCCGACACTTGTACGGGTGGGATTAAGGCACGTTTTCCATGAAACGATCCTAACGGTTACCCGAAAACTATAAATACCCCATCACCCCAATGCAAAACTTACAAGAACTTTGATTTGAGAAACTCTAAGTTGAAACTATTGTTTCATACCTGAGATTCTTGGATCGAGATTAGCATTCGGGGACCCTTGGTAAGTATTCTTTCGTTCTTTTATTGCTTTTCGAGTCTGAAAGTCAAACTTTGTTTGACTTTCTACATTGACCAGTTATGGTCAATGCGAAGTTCGTTTGAACTTCGCAACGTGAGTGTAATCACGTTGGTTATAGTCCCTTGGGACTATGCCTACTGATTACCACGTTGTCTAGGGTCGTAGGGTAAGCGATCTAATAAATCGCTTATACCTCGAACCCGACCCAGTTTGGTCGATCATTAGGATCCGACCAAATACATTAGGTGACCATAGTAGGTAGGGAATAACCTTCCGAGGTTATACCCTATGGTCACATCGTTTAAGTAGTTGTAGAATAGGTAGTTTATATGCCTTAGGTAAATTACCAGAATACCCTTTTCATGTATAATTGGTAATTAAGCATATGTAACCTAAACTTTTGTCACATAATTGATTATGTAACATGTTTAGGCATATTCTACTTGTCATAGGACTAGTTAGGCGGTCCGAACGCGTTTCACGCGCACGACGCGTTAAAGTAGCATAAGCTACCTTAATGGGTCGCGATGGGTCGAAAGCACTTAGGTTTGGTTTCATTGTAGTATGTAGGCCTTGTTAAACCATATCATATGAGTTCCAATACTCATTTGGTTTACCAAGCCTCATCCTATCCGATCTCCCGATTTAAGTCCGGTTTATTTATATAGTTTTAGATTGCCGACTGATTCCGTGCTCCCTCTAGCTTTGTTTGGTTGTTGTTCAAGACCTACAAGCATTCTCAGGCGAGTACATTATTCCCCTATTTTACTGCTTTCAATTGTTTTGGGGTGACTCATATGTGCTAAATGTTTTCGATGTTATAACGATGGTTTCAAAAACAATTAAGACGATTTATACAAAACTAATAACGATTTCAATAAAGTGAACAAACTTGTTGGTTGTAGTTACATAACAAATGACATTCATTAGCAATGATCAAGCCGACCAGTATTAGGTTATGGTACCATAGGATCTGACAAATCCCGTTAGTTACTACACCCGTAGTTATGTGTGGGTGTTGTGGGTAGCGACTGAATCTGAAATTTTTAATTTACTCTTTGGTAAGGGTTTATTAATGCGAGATGTTAATCTATCCTTTGGTAAGGGTTTATTAATGCGAATTATTAATCTATCCTTTGGTAAGGGTTTATTAATGCGAGTCAAGAAGGTTTGAATGTTATTAGCGAGACGACCATTTAAGTAGTTTCACGACCTAAAACGAATTTAAGGATTGGGTAAACGATTGGTTTTCACACGATGTTTTAACGATTGGGTAAACGATTGGCTTCAAAGCGATATACGATTGGGTTTTGGTTACATATTACATGATTTACATTGGGCATGAACATTACTTTGGTGGGTTGGTTTGATTAAGTGATTAAGTAACAATGCGTGTGGAATATGATACAAGCATGGTGGATACGCCGCTGGTACTTCCTATATATAAGTGTTTGTATGGTATTACATATTGTAGCGTTATTTGAATCATTTCAGTTTGAGACATAGAACATTTTATACAAGTAACATACTTTTCACAAGACATTTATTTACAAACAACTTATCTTATACAAACTCATTTTACATGGTTATTCATTTAATCATGCATTATTCTCTTATTATACATATCACCTGAACTTATTATTTTTCAAATGATTTACAAAGGCAAAGCAAATTACAAGATTCATGACTAAACATTTTCTTAAACAGAAGTCATGAATCTTATTTTCACAAAACCTATGTACTCGCCAGCATTTCTTTGCTGACCTCGTTTTCACATATGTTTCAGGTATTGTTGAATGATATCGATTGATAAGATGCATGCTCACATAGGACTGGACAAGGCCTTAGTGACTCAATAACAATGATAGACTACGTTTAATTTGTGTATTTAGATTTCCAGACGATGTAATTATTCAATGTTTAATAAAACGAAACACTTTTTGGTATCCATGGTTATGAAACATTAATTCTGTTGCAACACGCCCCGATGTTTCCGCCGCGATTTGTTGTTTTACGCGGTCGGGGTGTGACAGAAAAGATGGTATCAGAGCCAATGGTTATAGGGAATTAGGTTATTAGTAATGCTTTGACCTAGTCTATAACCTTCTTAGGACCCTAACGCGAGTTTACTTGCGTTTAGTCATAAAACAATACCGTCACCTATCCTTAGGCGACGACCGCAACAAGAACATAAATTTCAAAACCGCTTTGAAAACTAATCATCTGTTCTAGGATGATTGATTACTAGGTTTTGAACCCTCTATTGTAAGGTTTTGAACTCTCTATTATATGGTTTTGAACCCCTTTGAGTTTTCAAAACTTCGTCAAGATTTTGGGTTTTAAATAATGTGAACACGTGCAAACTGGAAGGGTGAATGCCTGTATTTTGGGTTTTCTGTCTAGGCAAGCACTTCGTATACATCTCATCAGACGCGAGACCAGTTGTGCTTACCTGGGAATTTTTGGGATGAGTGTTCATGTCACGGCCCAAGACCCGGTTTGACCCGTTTCAGGAGCCGCGGCAGAAATTACTGCGGTATTGATTTAATTGAGTTTAACAGCGGAAACAGGATCGCTTAAAGCTAAATTTTTTTCCCCGATTATTTATTTCACAATTCGGGATAAAACCCCGATAATTTACAATAGTAAGTTTTTACTAGAAAAGCGTGATATTACAAAATCATTTATTTAGTTTATATTGAGCCACTATCTTTAAGCTTGAAATATTCTCCAGCATTTTTTCTGAATTACAACAGATCACCTGAAACATGTTTGAAAAAGGTTTTGTCAGCGGGAAATACTGAGTGAGTTCATTCATTTTGCTAAAATGACACATTTGTTATAATTTACAGTATTAAGAGCGATTACAATGTTTCTGATATCAATCCAACTACCCACGGTACTTGCCACTCGACCCATTGGCCCATTCGTCCAATGGTGTCTGTGACTATGGTCATATCCCCCATTGGCTGCCCCAATGGTGACGATTATCAAGTAATGTATACAAAACCCCACATACCGGCTGTAACTTGGTGATTACAAAGACTTAATCCCCGTAATTATAACTTTGAAATAAACATGATTTTGTAAATAGATTTGATAAAAAGAGAGAATGACTCACATTGCTGATTTAATATGGTCAGAGTCTAATCTATGGTTTAGCCTTGTTAACCTAATATAGATAATGCACACAAAACCGGGTTAGTAATCAATCCAGCAATTACGATAATTTACGAGATCAAATTATCACAATGAATGATCAAATGCAATACTTTGTCCATCGAATTAACGATGATCCGTTGAATTAACAACGAACGACAAGGTATAATACTTTACCTATCGAATTAACGACAATCCGTTGAATTAACAACGAACGATAAAGTATAATACTTTACCTATCGAATTAACGACAATCCGTCAAATTAATGACGAATGATAAAGTATAACCCTAATGTGGGCGGCATTTAAACATGCATTGGATATCTTGATCTTCGGATAAATGAATCGTAGCAGCGATTGTGCTAATACCCTGTTTTGTAGCAGAATTTCGATACCCGGGGGTATAATTTTGGAATAACAGAACGTAAAGCAGTGTATTTGTGAGATTTGGGTCGACGTAAAATGTTCAGAATTCGTCTACCAATGTCTGCTATTTATAGGTAAATTTTAGGATGCCCTGCGCATCGTAGCAAAACATCCCCTACGATGCGTATGGGTCTTTTAAAGGCCTGCGCATCGTAGGCTATAATCTGCTACGGTGCGTATGGGTTGAAAATAGGCCCATAGACTAGCCACGACTGGGACTAGCCTTGCTGAGTTGCTACACTCGAATTTCAGTAATTTGACAACGTATTTTAGTGGATAATTATCCACTAGGGTTTACCCCCCTTGAGTTTTAGGGGCCCTAATCCTGATTCTGAAAATTATGAAAATTTCAGGGTTTGCTCATAATCACTTGGGTCTCTCAATTAGGTTTTCCTTTTGGATTAATATATATATTAAATATTACTTTTGATGAGAGTTGTTACATTCTACCTACCTTAAGAAAAATCTCGTCCTCGAGATTTACTGGAATAAGTGTGGATACTTTTTCTTCATTTATGATTCCAGTTCCCAAGTGTATTCAGCTCCCCTCTTTGAATCCCACTTGACTTTAACTAGAACTAGTCGTTTGTGTTTGAGAAACTTGATCTTTCGATCCTCAATTTGAAGAGGTTTCTCAACAAATTTCAACTTTTCGTTTACTTCTATATCTTGAAGAGGTACTACCAGAGATTCGTCTGTTAAACATTTCTTGAGATTGGATACATGAAATACATCATGTACTCCAGCTAATTCTTCTGGTAATCGTAAACGATAAGCTACTGGTCCTATACGTTGGATAACTGGGAATGGTCCTACGTATCTTGGACTTAGCTTTCCTTTCTTTCCAAATCTAACTACTCCTTTCCAAGGAGAAACTCTCAACAGTACTCTGTCTCCAACTTGGAATTCTAACGGCTTGCTTCTATTGTCTGCATAACTTTTCTGACGATCTCGAGCAGTCTTCAATCTTTCCTTGATTTGAGTAATCTTATCAGTTGTTTCTTGCACTATTTCAGGTCCTGATAACTGACTTTCTCCTATTTCTGCCCAACAAATTGGGGTTCTGCACTTTCTTCCATACAGTGCCTCGAATGGAGCAGTATCAATGCTTGAATGATAACTATTGTTATAGGAGAATTCAATTAATGGTAAATGATCATCCCAACTTCCACCAAAGTCTATTACACATGCTCGGAGCATGTCTTCTAGAGTTTGGATCGTCCTTTCACTTTGTCCGTCTGTTTGTGGATGATATGCAGTGCTTAAATTTAGTCGAGTTCCCATAGCTTGCTGGAAACTTTTCCAGAAATGGGAAGTGAATCGACTATCTCTATCCGAAACAATGGAGAGTGGAACTCCATGTAAGGATACAATTTCATCTACATACAATTTAGCCAGTCTTTCCATACTAAAGGTTTCTTTCATAGGTAGGAAGTGAGCAGATTTGGTTAATCGATCCACAATTACCCAAATCGCATCATTACCTTTTCTGGTTTTGGGTAACTTAGTAACAAAATCCATTGTTATAAGTTCCCATTTCCATACTGGCATCTCTAATTGTTGTAGTAACCCCGAAGGTTTCTGATGTTCTGCCTTAACTTGTGAACAAGTAAGACATTTAGAAACATAGCTGGCTATGTCTCTTTTCATTCCTATCCACCAGAAATTCTTCCTTAAATCTTGGTACATCTTATTGTTTCCTGGGTGCATAGTGTACCTAGATTTATGAGCTTCTTCTAAAATCTTAGGTCTTAAGTCTCCCTGCTTAGGTACCCAGATTCTATTCTTATGGAATCTCCAAATTCCATCTGTTCCTTGTTCTAATTCCTTGATCCGCCCTTTCATTCCTTCAGCATCATCCTTGATTGCTGTAGTTTGAACATTCTTTAATTGTTCCATTAAATCTATTTGTAGATTTAATCTGAGAGCACGAACCCTTCGTTGTTTCTCATAATACTTACGACTTAAGGCATCTGCAACTACATTCGCCTTTCCTTCGTGATACTGAATATCACAGTCGTAATCACTTAAGATTTCCATCCATCTCCTTTGTCTCATGTTTAACTCTTTTTGCCCAAATATGTATTTTAAACTTTTGTGGTCGGTGTAGACAGTAAATTTACTTCCGTAAAGATAGTGTCTCCAAATCTTAAGGGCAAAAATTACGGCTCCTAATTCTAAATCATGAGTCGTATAATTCTCTTCGTGCTTTTTCAATTGCCTTGATGCGTACGCAATTACCTTTTTGCGTTGCATAAGCATACATCCATATCCTAATTTTGAAGCATCACAATATACTTCAAAATCTTCAGTTCCTTCTGGTAAGGCTAAGATTGGTGCATGGGTTAGTTTCTGTTTCAAAATCCTAAAGGCTTCTTCCTGTTTAGGTCCCCACTCAAACTTAGTGGCTTTACAGGTTAACTTAGTTAATGGTACGGCTATCTTGGAAAAATCCTTAATGAACCGTCTATAATACCCAGCTAAACCTATAAAACTTCTAATTTCCATTGCTGTTTGTGGAACCTTCCATTTGGTAATTGCCTCTATCTTAGCAGGATCTACATGAATACCTTCATGATTCACCATGTATCCTAAAAATTGCACTTCCTTTAGCCAAAATTCGCATTTCGAGAATTTGGCGTACAACTTTTCTTTTCTTAACAAAGTTAAGAGTGCATGAAGATGTTCACAATGCTCTGTCTGACTTTTGGAATAAATAAGTATATCGTCTATGAAAACAATTACAAATTTATCCAAATACGGTTTACAGATCCTATTCATCATGTCCATGAATGCTGCAGGTGCATTCGTTAACCCGAAGGGCATGACTGTAAACTCGTAATGACCATACCTAGTTCTGAAAGCAGTTTTAGGTATGTCTTCTTCTTGTACCTTCAATTGATGATATCCAGAGCGTAAATCTATCTTAGAAAAATATCTAGCCCCCTGAAGTTGATCAAAAAGATCATCAATCCTAGGTAATGGATATCGATTTTTAATTGTAACCTTATTCAATTCCCTATAATCGATACACATTCTCATTGAACCATCCTTTTTCTTCACAAACAACACTGGCGCTCCCCAAGGGGATGAGCTAGGTTGTATGAATCCTTTACTTAGTAATTCATCTAATTGCTTTTTCATTTCTAACATTTCTGTAGGTGCTAACCGATAAGGTGCCTTGGCTATCGGTGTAGTTCCTGGAATTAGATGAATCCTAAATTCTACTTCCCTATCTGGAGGTAATCCTGGTAAATCTTCCGGAAATATATCAGAGTATTCTGATACTACTGGTATTTCCTTAAGATCTTTTCCCTTAGTGCTAATGATTACCGAAATCATATACACTATTCCTTGTTTTCGTTCATAATTAGCAACTTTCATTACTGATATGAACTTCATGGGTTTCCGTGGTTTATCTCCTATAATCCTAATCACTTCTCCGGTAGGTGTTTGAATTTCTATGGAATTCTGATCACAAAGGATTCTAGCATGGTTGGCTACTAACCAATCCATTCCTAATACAACATCAAATTCAGCTAAATTCATCGGCAATAGTCTTGCAGAGAATTTATGTCCTAAAAGTTCTATGTTTCCTTCTTGCAAAACTTTATCTATTTTAACTGAATTTCCGTCTGCTGTTTCAACGGTAAAAATCTGCCTAATATTGGTTAAAGGTAAACTAAGAGCTTGACAGAATGAAGTATTTATAAAACTTTGGTTTGCACCAGAGTCAAATAATACTTTTGCATACACGTTGTGAACTAGGAACGTACCCGCTATCACATCTGGAATAAGTTCTGCTTCTTGGGTGGTCAGCTGAAATGCCCTAGCATTCTTCTTAATGGTTCCTTCGGTCGTCTTGGTTTTGTTATCTACTGGTTTGACCAATTTAGGACATTCTGTTTTGTAATGCCCCGCTTCTCCACAATTAAAACAGATTACTGTTTTCTTTTTACAGTTTTCTTCACGATGTCCTACAGCTTTGCAAAAATTGCAAGTAATATCGCATCTTCCATAATGCTTCTTTTTGCATTTCCTGCAGAATGACGGACCTGGAGATTGCCCTGTCCCTTTTCTCTTGAAGCTGTTATTATTACCCACACGAAATCCTTGGGTAATTTTCTGAGCTAGTGCCTTCTTCCTATCTTCATCTCTTGTGCGCACCAATTCATCGGTCAGAGTGTTGGCTAATTCTACCGCATCGTCAATAGTGCGAGGTCTCGCAGCTTTAACAATATTGCGGATTTCGCTAATTAGCCCCCAAATATAGCGAGAAATAAGTACCGGTTCTGGCGAAGCCAGTGTTGGCACCACTCTTGCATATTCGAAGAATGTCGAGGTATATCCGCGACAGTCCACACTCATCATCCGATGATTTAGAAATTTATTCGCCATTTGTTCTTTCTCATACTCAGGACAGAATTTTCTTTCCACCAAACCCTTAAATTCTTCCCAAGTCATAGCATAAGCTATTGCTCTTCCTTTTGATTGTAACACAGTATTCCACCACTCGAGTGCTCCTTCTTTGAACAGATTGGACGAATACATGACTTGATCATCTTTACCACATTTACTTATTGCAATGACTGCTTCGGTTTTCTCTAACCAACGCAGTGATGCAGTTGCTCCTTCATTGCCTGCAAATTCAGTGGGTTTACAAGCAATGAATTCTTTGAAAGTGCAACCAGGCGTTGCAGTTTTCATTTTCTTGGTTAATGGAGCTTGATGTGGTTCCTTATTATGATTATCATGCTTATTGCCTCCATTTACACTATTACTGAAGTTATCTTCAGTAATCTGTTTGCTAGGAACAATTTGTTGCGGTTCGGGTGGATTCTTTATAGCAGCGACGAATGCTGGAATAGCATTGGCTATCCCTTGAGCAACAATGGTTTCGATATCTTGCCGAGTCATATATTGATCTCTTGAATGTTGTTCAGAATGATTAACTTCATTAATAGGTTCATCATTACTGTTTGCCATCTGATAATGTATATATATAAATTTTATTAGTAACTGACAAATAATAATTATATACAAATAATCAGAAAATTGTATAATACAAATATAGTCAAAACAATCGATCTTTCGATTTCATTTATATATTTATTATGCATCATTACTCACAGATATCATACAGAGTTTTATTGATTATTTACAAACTAACTTGATTAGTACTATTATACAACTATCATTTTATCCTTGTTACCATCTCTCGTTACTTGCTGTTTTAAAAACGCATTTCCCTCTCGTCGTACTTCCAAGCAATCTGTCCACCTATCTCCCTCATTCTATTCCCCATATCAAACAACTCTTCGCCAAAATGGCGAAGTTCGGCCATGTTTTCAGTGCTCATGGGTGGATTAGGTAATGGTTCTGGATCGAATTGTGGAAGAAAAGTGTAAGGATCATTGACAATATTTTGAAATTGCCAATCGTTTGTCCACCATTCGTCCATTCCTATGGGTTGGGAGTGGACTATTGGATCGGGAATTGCTGCTGGTTCCCAATTCATAGGGAATTGGTTTTCAATAGGATAGGTAAAAAGATTTGTCTGGACAGGCTGAATTGTCTCACAGTTTTCTAACAGAAAATCTATCTCATCCTGAAAAGTTCTTTCCTGGTTTGGATTTGAACTCTCCCCGATTTCTCTCTGAGCTGGTATAGACCCTTGCCCAACTTCCATTATTACTTCTTTAGTAATCTTCTCCATTTGTAATTCTACCTCCTTATCCTTCTTTTTGTTTCCAGTTTCCATTTCCTGTAGTCTAGGACTTTTCCTGGTTACAATTTCCTGTTGTTTGGAACTCTCTCCAGTTAAAATTTCTTTTCCCTTTTTCAAAGGATTATTTATTTTGGGCAGTCTTGGAGCTGGCTTCTTCTTACGGATTTTCCTCCATCCTACATAAGTTCTTTTCTTTTGTTTTGGCTTACTCAGGGGTGGAACCTTGAATTCTACTGGTTGTTCAACATCGGGATAGTAACTAATATATTCTTTGGAAGCTTCGACAGTTACGGGATACAGATTAAGATTCTGAAAATCTTCGGTTATCTCACTCATGCTGATGTAGCATATATGCAAAATGCATAAAATATTGAGTTAAAATTTACAAATAACTTTGTAATTTATTACATACTGTGTACTTGTTAATTACAAAGATAACTGACAAACATACTCAGATTTTAAGTTTTATTTATCACACAAGGTTTCTAGATTTATGAGAATAGAGTGCTAACTTTAAAGATTTATATTTTCTGCTACTGTAGCTAGCATATATAAATTAGCCCATTTCTCATCTAGTTTATCTTCCCAAGGTGATTTATCAATTAATTCTTGAGTTTCCCGTTTAATCCTCTTTTCTCGGATTTTCTCTTTACTTTTCTTAATAATCATTTCCCTCCTTCGAGGAGAAAGTGATTCCTCGTATTGTGCCTTACGCACGAATATTCCTTCTTCAGGAATTTCAGACTGACTTGAGGATTTGGTTCGGGATGAACTTCCTTTTTCATTAGATGATTTATCTAATTTAAGATAGATGCTTGACAGCTTTTTCTTACCCATACTGTAACTAACAAATAATCAAATAATCAGTTAATAATACAAATAATCACATAATAGTAATCAGGAAAAATTAAGTATTTCTAAATACTTAATCAAATTAACCCAGTGGCTGTAATCAGGAAAAATTGAGTATCAGCTTAACCCAGTGGCTGTAATCAGGAAAAATTGAGTATCAGCTTAACCCAGTGGCTCTGATACCACCTTTTTCTGTCACGGCCCAAGACCCGGTTTGACCCGTTTCAGGAGCCGCGGCAGAAATTACTGCGGTATCGATTTAATTGAGTTTAACAGCGGAAACAGGATCGCTTAAAGCTAAATTTTTTTCCCCGATTATTTATTTCACAATTCGGGATAAAACCCCGATAATTTACAATAGTAAGTTTTTACTAGAAAAGCGTGATATTACAAAATCATTTATTTAGTTTATATTGAGCCACTATCTTTAAGCTTGAAATATTCTCCAGCATTTTTTCTGAATTACAACAGATCACCTGAAACATGTTTGAAAAAGGTTTTGTCAGCGGGAAATACTGAGTGAGTTCATTCATTTTGCTAAAATGACACATTTGTTATAATTTACAGTATTAAGAGCGATTACAATGTTTCTGATATCAATCCAACTACCCACGGTACTTGCCACTCGACCCATTGGCCCATTCGTCCAATGGTGTCTGTGACTATGGTCATATCCCCCATTGGCTGCCCCAATGGTGACGATTATCAAGTAATGTATACAAAACCCCACATACCGACTGTAACTTGGTGATTACAAAGACTTAATCCCCGTAATTATAACTTTGAAATAAACATGATTTTGTAAATAGATTTGATAAAAAGAGAGAATGACTCACATTGCTGATTTAATATGGTCAGAGTCTAATCTATGGTTTAGCCTTGTTAACCTAATATAGATAATGCACACAAAACCGGGTTAGTAATCAATCCAGCAATTACGATAATTTACGAGATCAAATTATCACAATGAATGATCAAATGCAATACTTTGTCCATCGAATTAACGATGATCCGTTGAATTAACAACGAACGACAAGGTATAATACTTTACCTATCGAATTAACGACAATCCGTTGAATTAACAACGAACGATAAAGTATAATACTTTACCTATCGAATTAACGACAATCCGTCAAATTAATGACGAATGATAAAGTATAACCCTAATGTGGGCGGCATTTAAACATGCATTGGATATCTTGATCTTCGGATAAATGAATCGTAGCAGCGATTGTGCTAATACCCTGTTTTGTAGCAGAATTTCGATACCCGGGGGTATAATTTTGGAATAACGGAACGTAAAGCAGTGTATTTGTGAGATTTGGGTCGACGTAAAATGTTCAGAATTCGTCTACCAATGTCTGCTATTTATAGGTAAATTTTAGGATGCCCTGCGCATCGTAGCAAAACATCCCCTACGATGCGTATGGGTCTTTTAAAGGCCTGCGCATCGTAGGCTATAATCTGCTACGGTGCGTATGGGTTGAAAATAGGCCCATAGACTAGCCACGACTGGGACTAGCCTTGCTGAGTTGCTACACTCGAATTTCAGTAATTTGACAACGTATTTTAGTGGATAATTATCCACTAGGGTTTACCCCCCTTGAGTTTTAGGGGCCCTAATCCTGATTCTGAAAATTATGAAAATTTCAGGGTTTGCTCATAATCACTTGGGTCTCTCAATTAGGTTTTCCTTTTGGATTAATATATATATTAAATAGTACTTTTGATGAGAGTTGTTACAGTTCACTTATAGGCGAGTATGTCTTCGCGATACATTATTTTTGACCCATTTACTTTGATCAGTCACCGTCTCATTTGTTTGCCTTAGGTAACAAACAAATGATCGCAATCTTCATGCGTTATCATTCTGTTTTGATTGTCCAATAATCTTTCACCTGTTTCTCCCTATGCCTTTCTTTTTCTTCAAGAATGTCTCTTCATCACGATGACGCCCAGATATCTGAGCAAGCAGCCAAAATTCGCTCAGCGAATAGGTGAAGTAGTCCTGAAGACTGTTGAATTAGCTACTGCCATGTATCATCTCCAGGATGAAGCCACTCAAGAGTCACCAAGACAGGCAGGACCTAGTCAGGCGACAACACCATCAGCCAATAAACCAATCGAGGAATCAAAGACCATGGATGAACGATCCCCTAAGAAGTCAAAGAAGCGAAAGGCTTCTCAGAACTTCTCCATGGTCGCTCACAATGGTAAAGCAGTCCCCAACCAACCAGCTCAACCCCCTGCTAGGTGTGTATGGCTTTTCCTATGATACCTACATCAAGGAACTATGTACCTTACAAACTACTCTTGTGATTTCTCTCTTTCAAATAATTGCTCATGATTCCCTCGAAAATTTTAAGTACTCGTTTCACTCTAAGAAACAAAGTACAGAAAATTAAGTGACATTATGAGTAATCGTGCTTTTCGCACATCTGTGCCTTTAAATCCTTGGTTAGATAACTAAGGGTATTTTCAAATCTCATACCCATTACGTTTTGATTTTTCAACATACACAGTACCAGTATTTCAAAACAATCTTCATGATCTCAAAACATTTCATATAGTTTGAAAACAATTTTTCTAGATGTATTGTCTATGTTATTTCAAAAACATTGGCCAAGTTATCAAAACCAACCTTTCTAATTTCAAAATATTTCATATAGTCTGAAGACAATATTAACACAATACATTTTCTGATCAAGTGCATGATTTCGAAAAGCATCATTCATGTCTTTCAAAAACCTTATACATAATTTCAAAATTCATCTCGCATGCTTTTAAAACATTTTTGTAAATATATCTACCTAATACACCTACTTTATGATTTCAAAAAGTATTATATATAAGGTTTCAAAAACGTTAAACATATTTTTTCTTAAAAGAACCCCATGCATAGTTTTCAAAAATATTTTTCCTCATACATTGACTTAACCTTCAAAATTCTGCTTCATATGTCGCCTTGACATATCAAGCATCTCAACTTCATAAGCATTTTACAACATGTTTTGACCTAAGCACATCCAGTGCAAGGTTTCAAAACATCTTCAACTTCTAAAATTCATATGGGATCTTTTTATCTTCACAATTAGATCCTTGTGGATGATTATCATTCAAATCAGAGTCCTTAATTGGATTCCTTATGTACCTTAATTCGAACACTTCGGTTCCTAATAATCGAAATCGAATTTTCTTTTTGAATCTTTCTATCTTTATAGTTGGATCCTTGGTAACGTTTAAAGTACCAAATGAAATCCACGGAATGGATTCCTAGTGTGCTTTAAATGCATGTACGCAATTTACAAGACAAATTAACGAACAATTTTGTGGTTATATGATATGTGTTTATGTGTTCTCCTCTATGATTTTGTGTGATCCGATTTTCAAATCCTCATAGAATCTTTCATGTTTTCATATGAGAGATTCATAGTAGGATATTCAAAAGGTACTACCTTAAATCCTTATGGGCTTCTACCTGGTAGTTAAGACCCTTGGGTTATATAGTACCACTCCATGATTCATAAGAGACCCTCTTAGTAGTCTAGTCAAAAAGATTGATTCACAATTTGGTTAGAGAACGACATCTAGTGATGTAGCTGAACAGACTCCTTGATAGTCTATTTAGATCATTTATTGATTTAATTTAAAGGACTCTATGGCGGTCTAGTCACACTCATCACAAGTTCATTCATTTAGTTTTCCCCTACATATTATAAAATAGACTGTGTAAACTGTGCAAGGAATTGTCTGATTATGGACGCGTACATAATTATGAAATTTAGTGCACAGAAACCCAGTAAGGTTTATTATGTGTAAGAACCGATAGTGACAACAATAACAAAATGAGGACGATGTAATGGAGGTATGGTGGACGCACCAATGACGCTTCATATACTTGTATATAAGTATCCCTCTTACATTGCAAACATGATGTTATTAAAGTTACTAGAAGTTCAGAACCCTAACCAATGTTGTTTGATCTTTTCAACTTCATATTTTCAAGCTCTCACAAGTTTCCTCTAAATAAATTTCGGGACGAAATTTCCTAAAGTAGGGGAGACTGTAACACCTGTGCCTCCACGGCCATCAAACAAATGCCAAACAAATGAAATATTGTATTTCATACTTGGGATTTGTAAAAATATGTGTATCGTTTGCACATATCAATTCTTATTCGATTCCAAACTCTAAATCGCTTTCTGGAAGGTTATACGCGCACCAATGCGTAAATATAACCAGTTTAATGCAACGAACACTCTGGAATAGTGAAATAGGCTTAACATACCTTAAATAACCTTTACGTAACTTAGAAATAAGTTTTGAAGGCTTTGGTATGGCAAAATCAAGTTAAATCGCTTACAGGGACTAAAGTTGACAAACTGCGAAAGTATGCCAATTTGAACTGTAACGGACATTCCGGAACATGACCATAAGTTAAACACACCTTAAATATCCTTTAAATAGCTTAGAAATAGGCTTTGAGGGGTTCGGTGTGCTAAAATAAACTTTTGTGTCATTCAGGGACTAAAAGTGTCAAAAAGTGCACAAGTTTGCACTTTTACGCATAACTTACGTTCTGAATACATCCGGACATCCAAAAATTTATGTAAGCATGACTATATTATGCTTTAGTGTTTGGCTTGTCAAAAATCCATTCGTTGCGTCATTTGGATCGTGTTCGTACGACCAAACGAACATCGCGTTCGTACGACCAAACGAACCAACATCCGGCATATTTTTGTGCATGTTTCATGTCCACAATGTTTAGGCAACATTTTAGGGCCTTAAAGTTGGCTTTACGGGCCTTGGAAGTGCCGGAAATGAGCTTAAACACATGCAAGGACCAAAACTATAACTTCTGAAACTTATTGCTGATCTGTGACTCCTAGGCGGCCCGCCTCAGATTCTGTTAATCCCCAGGCGGCCCGCGTCAGACCTTCTGACCAGGTTAAATGTTTCTAACAGCAGATTGCAGCTGTTTGATCCACCACAACACAATCCCAATTGTCTAGTCAGCTGATAAGGATCAAATTTTAGTCACCATAAGGTCCCGACACTTGTACGGGTGGGATTAAGGCACGTTTTCCATGAAACGATCCTAACGGTTACCCGAAAACTATAAATACCCCATCACCCCAATGCAAAACTTACAAGAACTTTGATTTGAGAAACTCTAAGTTGAAACTATTGTTTCATACCTGAGATTCTTGGATCGAGATTAGCATTCGGGGACCCTGGGTAAGTATTCTTTCGTTCTTTTATTGCTTTTCGAGTCTGAAAGTCAAACTTTGTTTGACTTTCTACATTGACCAGTTATGGTCAATGCGAAGTTCGTTTGAACTTCGCAACGTGAGTGTAATCACGTTGGTTATAGTCCCTTGGGACTATGCCTACTGATTACCACGTTGTCTAGGGTCGTAGGGTAAGCGATCTAATAAATCGCTTATACCTCGAACCCGACCCAGTTTGGTCGATCATTAGGATCCGACCAAATACATTAGGTGACCATAAACGAACCAACATCCGGCATATTTTTGTGCATGTTTCATGTCCACAACGTTTAGGCAACATTTTAGGGCCTTAAAGTTGGCTTTACGGGCCTTGGAAGTGCCGGAAATGAGCTTAAACACATGCAAGGACCAAAACTATAACTTCTGAAACTTATTGCTGATCTGTGACTCCTAGGCGGCCCGCCTCAGATTCTGTTAATCCCCATGCGGCCCGCGTCAGACCTTCAGACCAGGTTAAATGTTTCTAACAGCAGATTGCAGCTGTTTGATCCACCACCACACAATCCCAATTGTCTAGTCAGCTGATAAGGATCAAATTTTAGTCACCATAAGGTCCCGACACTTGTACGGGTGGGATTAAGGCACGTTTTCCATGAAACGATCCTAACGGTTACCCGAAAACTATAAATACCCCATCACCCCAATGCAAAACTTACAAGAACTTTGATTTGAGAAACTCTAAGTTGAAACTATTGTTTCATACCTGAGATTCTTGGATCGAGATTAGCATTCGGGGACCCTGGGTAAGTATTCTTTCGTTCTTTTATTGCTTTTCGAGTCTGAAAGTCAAACTTTGTTTGACTTTCTACATTGACCAGTTATGGTCAATGCGAAGTTCGTTTGAACTTCGCAACGTGAGTGTAATCACGTTGGTTATAGTCCCTTGGGACTATGCCTACTGATTACCACGTTGTCTAGGGTCGTAGGGTAAGCGATCTAATAAATCGCTTATACCTCGAACCCGACCCAGTTTGGTCGATCATTAGGATCCGACCAAATACATTAGGTGACCATAGTAGGTAGGCAATAACCTTCCGAGGTTATACCCTATGGTCACATCGTTTAAGTAGTTGTATAATAGGTAGTTTATTTGCCTTAGGTAAATTACCAGAATACCCTTTTCATGTATAATTGGTAATTAAGCATATGTAACCTAAAATTTTGTCACATAACTGATTATGTAACATGTTTAGGCATATTCTACTTGTCATAGGACTAGTTAGGCGGTCCGAACGCGTTTCACGCGCACGACGCGTTAAAGTAGCATAAGCTACCTTAATGGGTCGCGATGGGTCGAAAGCACTTAGGTTTGGTTTCATTGTAGTATGTAGGCCTTGTTAAACCATATCATATGAGTTCCAATACTCATTTGGTTTACCAAGCCTCATCCTATCCGATCTCCCGATTTAAGTCCGGTTTATTTATATAGTTTTAGATTGCCGACTGATTCCGTGCTCCCTCTAGCTTTGTTTGGTTGTTGTTCAAGACCTACAAGCATTCTCAGGCGAGTACATTATTCCCCTATTTTACTGCTTTCAATTGTTTTGGGGTGACTCATATGTGCTAAATGTTTTCGATGTTATAACGATGGTTTCAAAAACAATTAAGACGATTTATACAAAACTAATAACGATTTCAATAAAGTGAACAAACTTGTTGGTTGTAGTTACATAACAAATGACATTCATTAGCAATGATCAAGCCGACCAGTATTAGGTTATGGTACCATAGGATCTGACAAATCCCGTTAGTTACTACACCCGTAGTTATGTGTGGGTGTTGTGGGTAGCGACTGAATCTGAAATTTTTAATTTACTCTTTGGTAAGGGTTTATTAATGCGAGATGTTAATCTATCCTTTGGTAAGGGTTTATTAATGCGAATTATTAATCTATCCTTTGGTAAGGGTTTATTAATGCGAGTCAAGAAGGTTTGAATGTTATTAGCGAGACGACCATTTAAGTAGTTTCACGACCTAAAACGAATTTAACGATTGGGTAAACGATTGGTTTTCACACGATGTTTTAACGATTGGGTAAACGATTGGCTTCAAAGCGATATACGATTGGGTTTTGGTTACATATTACATGATTTACATTGGGCATGAACATTACTTTGGTGGGTTGGTTTGATTAAGTGGTTAAGTAACAATGCGTGTGGAATATGATACAAGCATGGTGGATACGCCGCTGGTACTTCCTATATATAAGTGTTTGTATGGTATTACATATTGTAGCGTTATTTGAATCATTTCAGTTTGAGACATAGAACATTTTATACAAGTAACATACTTTTCACAAGACATTTATTTACAAACAACTTATCTTATACAAACTCATTTTACATGGTTATTCATTTAATCATGCATTATTCTCTTATTATACATATCACCTGAACTTATTATTTTTCAAATGATTTACAAAGGCAAAGCAAATTACAAGATTCATGACTAAACATTTTCTTAAACAGAAGTCATGAATCTTATTTTCACAAAACCTATGTACTCGCCAGCATTTCTTTGCTGACCTCGTTTTCACATATGTTTCAGGTATTGTTGAATGATATCGATTGATAAGATGCATGCTCACATAGGACTGGACAAGGCCTTAGTGACTCAATAACAATGATAGACTACGTTTAATTTGTGTATTTAGATTTCCAGACGATGTAATTATTCAATGTTTAATAAAACGAAACACTTTTTGGTATCCATGGTTATGAAACATTAATTCTGTTGCAACACGCCCCGATGTTTCCGCCGCGATTTGTTGTTTTACGCGGTCGGGGTGTGACAGAAAAGATGGTATCAGAGCCAATGGTTATAGGGAATTAGGTTATTAGTAATGCTTTGACCTAGTCTATAACCTTCTTAGGACCCTAACGCGAGTTTACTTGCGTTTAGTCATAAAACAATACCGTCACCTATCCTTAGGCGACGACCGCAACAAGAACATAAATTTCAAAACCGCTTTGAAAACTAATCATCTGTTCTAGGATGATTGATTACTAGGTTTTGAACCCTCTATTGTAAGGTTTTGAACTCTCTATTATATGGTTTTGAACCCCTTTGAGTTTTCAAAACTTCGTCAAGATTTTGGGTTTTAAATAATGTGAACACGTGCAAACTGGAAGGGTGAATGCCTGTATTTTGGGTTTTCTGTCTAGGCAAGCACTTCGTATACATCTCATCAGACGCGAGACCAGTTGTGCTTACCTGGGAATTTTTGGGATGAGTGTTCACTTATAGGCGAGCATGTCTTCGCGATACATTATTTTTGACCCATTTACTTTGATCAGTCACCGTCTCATTTGTTTGCCGTAGGTAACAAACAAATGATCGCAATCTTCATGCGTTATCATTCTGTTTTGATTGTCCAATAATCTTTCACCTGTTTCTCCCTATGCCTTTCTTTTTCTTCAAGAATGTCTCTTCATCACGATGACGCCCAGATATCTGAGCAAGCAGCCAAAATTCGCTCAGCGAATAGGCGAAGTAGTCCTGAAGACTGTTGAATTAGCTACTGCCATGTATCATCTCCAGGATGAAGCCACTCAAGAGTCACCAAGACAGGCAGGACCTAGTCAGGCGACAACACCATCAGCCAATAAACCAATCGAGGAATCAAAGACCATGGATGAACGATCCCCTAAGAAGTCAAAGAAGCGAAAGGCTTCTCAGAACTTCGCCATGGTCGCTCACAATGGTAAAGCAGTCCCCAACCAACCAGCTCAACCCCCTGCTAGGTGTGTATGGCTTTTCCTATGATACCTACATCAAGGAACTATGTACCTTACAAACTACTCTTGTGATTTCTCTCTTTCAAATAATTGCTCATGATTCCCTCGAAAATTTTAAGTACTCGTTTCACTCTAAGAAACAAAGTACAGAAAATTAAGTGACATTATGAGTAATCGTGCTTTTCGCACATCTGTGCCTTTAAATCCTTGGTTAGATAACTAAGGGTATTTTCAAATCTCATACCCATTACGTTTTGATTTTTCAACATACACAGTACCAGTATTTCAAAACAATCTTCATGATCTCAAAACATTTCATATAGTTTGAAAACAATTTTTCTAGATGTATTGTCTATGTTATTTCAAAAACATTGGCCAAGTTATCAAAACCAACCTTTCTAATTTCAAAATATTTCATATAGTCTGAAGACAATATTAACACAATACATTTTCTGATCAAGTGCATGATTTCGAAAAGCATCATTCATGTCTTTCAAAAACCTTATACATAATTTCAAAATTCATCTCGCATGCTTTTAAAACATTTTTGTAAATATATCTACCTAATACACCTACTTTATGATTTCAAAAAGTATTATATATAAGGTTTCAAAAACGTTAAACATATTTTTTCTTAAAAGAACCCCATGCATAGTTTTCAAAAATATTTTTCCTCATACATTGACTTAACCTTCAAAATTCTGCTTCATATGTCGCCTTGACATATCAAGCATCTCAACTTCATAAGCATTTTACAACATGTTTTGACCTAAGCACATCCAGTGCAAGGTTTCAAAACATCTTCAACTTCTAAAATTCATATGGGATCTTTTTATCTTCACAATTAGATCCTTGTGGATGATTATCATTCAAATCAGAGTCCTTAATTGGATTCCTTATGTACCTTAATTCAAACACTTCGGTTCCTAATAATCGAAATCGAATTTTCTTTTTGAATCTTTCTATCTTTATAGTTGGATCCTTGGTAACGTTTAAAGTACCAAATGAAATCCACGGAATGGATTCCTAGTGTGCTTTAAATGCATGTACGCAATTTACAAGACAAATTAACGAACAATTTTGTGGTTATATGATATGTGTTTATGTGTTCTCCTCTATGATTTTGTGTGATCCGATTTTCAAATCCTCATAGAATCTTTCATGTTTTCATATGAGAGATTCATAGTAGGATATTCAAAAGGTACTACCTTAAATCCTTATGGGCTTCTACCTGGTAGTTAAGACCCTTGGGTTATATAGTACCACTCCATGATTCATAAGAGACCCTCTTAGTAGTCTAGTCAAAAAGATTGATTCACAATTTGGTTAGAGAACGACATCTAGTGATGTAGCTGAACAGACTCCTTGATAGTCTATTTAGATCATTTATTGATTTAATTTAAAGGACTCTATGGCGGTCTAGTCACACTCATCACAAGTTCATTCATTTGGTTTTCCCCTACATATTATAAAATAGACTGTGTAAACTGTGCAAGGAATTGTCTGATTATGGACGCGTACATAATTATGAAATTTAGTGCACAGAAACCCAGTAAGGTTTATTATGTGTAAGAACCGATAGTGACAACAATAACAAAATGAGGACGATGTAATGGAGGTATGGTGGACGCACCAATGACGCTTCATATACTTGTATATAAGTATCCCTCTTACATTGCAAACATGATGTTATTAAAGTTACTAGAAGTTCAGAACCCTAACCAATGTTGTTTGATCTTTTCAACTTCATATTTTCAAGCTCTCACAAGTTTCCTCTAAATAAATTTCGGGACGAAATTTCCTAAAGTAGGGGAGACTGTAACACCTGTGCCTCCACGGCCATCAAACAAATGCCAAACAAATGAAATATTGTATTTCATACTTGGGATTTGTATAAATATGTGTATCGTTTGCACATATCAATTCTTATTCGATTCCAAACTCTAAATCGCTTTCTGGAAGGTTATACGCGCACCAATGCGTAAATATAACCATTTTAATGCAACGAACACTCCGGAATAGTGAAATAGGCTTAACATACCTTAAATAACCTTTACGTAACTTAGAAATAAGTTTTGAAGGCTTTGGTATGGCAAAATCAAGTTAAATCGCTTACAGGGACTAAAGTTGACAAACTGCGAAAGTATGCCAATTTGAACTGTAACGGACATTCCGGAACATGACCATAAGTTAAACACACCTTAAATATCCTTTAAATAGCTTAGAAATAGGCTTTGAGGGCTTCGGTGTGCTAAAATAAACTTTTGTGTCATTCAGGGACTAAAAGTGTCAAAAAGTGCACAAGTTTGCACTTTTACGCATAACTTACGTTCTGAAAACATCCGGACATCCAAAAATTTATGTAAGCATGACTATATTATGCTTTAGTGTTTGGCTTGTCAAAAATCCATTCGTTGCGTCATTTGGATCGTTTTTCGCGCTTATGCGCATTCCGTCGTAATTAAGCGAACATCGCGTTCGTACGACCAAACGAACCAACATCCGGCATATTTTTGTGCATGTTTCATGTCCACAATGTTTAGGCAACATTTTAGGGCCTTAAAGTTGGCTTTACGGGCCTTGGAAGTGCCGGAAATGAGCTTAAACACATGCAAGGACCAAAACTGTAACTTCTGAAACTTATTGCTGATCTGTGACTCCTAGGCGGCCCGCCTCAGATTCTGTTAATCCCCAGGCGGCCCGCGTCAGACCTTCTGACCAGGTTAAATGTTTCTAACAGCAGATTGCAGCTGTTTGATCCACCACCACACAATCCCAATTGTCTAGTCAGCTGATAAGGATCAAATTTTAGTCACCATAAGGTCCCGACACTTGTACGGGTGGGATTAAGGCACGTTTTCCATGAAACGATCCTAACGGTTACCCGAAAACTATAAATACCCCATCACCCCAATGCAAAACTTACAAGAACTTTGATTTGAGAAACTCTAAGTTGAAACTATTGTTTCATACCTGAGATTCTTGGATCGAGATTAGCATTCGGGGACCCTGGGTAAGTATTCTTTCGTTCTTTTATTGCTTTTCGAGTCTGAAAGTCAAACTTTGTTTGACTTTCTACATTGACCAGTTATGGTCAATGCGAAGTTCGTTTGAACTTCGCAACGTGAGTGTAATCACGTTGGTTATAGTCCCTTGGGACTATGCCTACTGATTACCACGTTGTCTAGGGTCGTAGGGTAAGCGATCTAATAAATCGCTTATACCTCGAACCCGACCCATTTTGGTCGATCATTAGGATCCGACCAAATACATTAGGTGACCATAGTAGGTAGGGAATAACCTTCCGAGGTTATACCCTATGGTCACATCGTTTAAGTAGTTGTATCATAGGTAGTTTATATGCCTTAGGTAAATTACCAGAATACCCTTTTCATGTATAATTGGTAATTAAGCATATGTAACCTAAAATTTTGTCACATAACTGATTATGTAACATGTTTAGGCATATTCTACTTGTCATAGGACTAGTTAGGCGGTCCGAACGCGTTTCACGCGCACGACGCGTTAAAGTAGCATAAGCTACCTTAATGGGTCGCGATGGGTTGAAAGCACTTAGGTTTGGTTTCATTGTAGTATGTAGGCCTTGTTAAACCATATCATATGAGTTCCAATACTCATTTGGTTTACCAAGCCTCATCCTATCCGATCTCCCGATTTAAGTCCGGTTTATTTATATAGTTTTAGATTGCCGACTGATTCCGTGCTCCCTCTAGCTTTGTTTGGTTGTTGTTCAAGACCTACAAGCATTCTCAGGCGAGTACATTATTCCCCTATTTTACTGCTTTCAATTGTTTTGGGGTGACTCATATGTGCTAAATGTTTTCGATGTTATAACGATGGTTTCAAAAACAATTAAGACGATTTATACAAAACTAATAACGATTTCAATAAAGTGAACAAACTTGTTGGTTGTAGTTACATAACAAATGACATTCATTAGCAATGATCAAGCCGACCAGTATTAGGTTATGGTACCATAGGATCTGACAAATCCCGTTAGTTACTACACCCGTAGTTATGTGTGGGTGTTGTGGGTAGCGACTGAATCTGAAATTTTTAATTTACTCTTTGGTAAGGGTTTATTAATGCGAGATGTTAATCTATCCTTTGGTAAGGGTTTATTAATGCGAATTATTAATCTATCCTTTGGTAAGGGTTTATTAATGCGAGTCAAGAAGGTTTGAATGTTATTAGCGAGACGACCATTTAAGTAGTTTCACGACCTAAAACGAATTTAACGATTGGGTAAACGATTGGTTTTCACACGATGTTTTAACGATTGGGTAAACGATTGGCTTCAAAGCGATATACGATTGGGTTTTGGTTACATATTACATGATTTACATTGGGCATGAACATTACTTTGGTGGGTTGGTTTGATTAAGTGATTAAGTAACAATGCGTGTGGAATATGATACAAGCATGGTGGATACGCCGCTGGTACTTCCTATATATAAGTGTTTGTATGGTATTACATATTGTAGCGTTATTTGAATCATTTCAGTTTGAGACATAGAACATTTTATACAAGTAACATACTTTTCACAAGACATTTATTTACAAACAACTTATCTTATACAAACTCATTTTACATGGTTATTCATTTAATCATGCATTATTCTCTTATTATACATATCACCTGAACTTATTATTTTTCAAATGATTTACAAAGGCAAAGCAAATTACAAGGTTCATGACTAAACATTTTCTTAAACAGAAGTCATGAATCTTATTTTCACAAAACCTATGTACTCGCCAGCATTTCTTTGCTGACCTCGTTTTCACATATGTTTCAGGTATTGTTGAATGATATCGATTGATAAGATGCATGCGCACATAGGACTGGACAAGGCCTTAGTGACTCAATAACAATGATAGACTACGTTTAATTTGTGTATTTAGATTTCCAGACGATGTAATTATTCAATGTTTAATAAAACGAAACACTTTTTGGTATCCATGGTTATGAAACATTAATTCTGTTGCAACACGCCCCGATGTTTCCGCCACGATTTTTTGTTTTACGCGGTCGGGGTGTGACAAGAACCACGACAGTTGTTACGGAACCCTAAATCAATCGGGCATCGTAACTATTACGAAACTGGGGTTATAATACTTACAACGGAGCAGAACCTCGCTAATTTAGGGTATAATACCCAAAATATTATGTCTATGCTTTCAGATTTCGAGATTGAGAATAAGAAATGAGCGACGGAAACTGAAAACTGATGCCTGCTATTTATACTTGTGAAATTGAGTTTCCACGTGGCCCGCTTTAGATACAGGGAACATGTACGCGGCCCGCGTCAACATGAGTCAACGCAGTAGCTTAGTCCGGTCATCACTAGGCTTGACACGATTACGACACGTGTCAGCACCGGATGCATCCGCGTATCACGAGCCCGCGCGGCCCGCTTTAATGTAAGCTTAAGTTGAAGCGGCCCGCCTCAACTTAACTTTTCAGATTTTTAAATTTTATTTTATATATATAACATAACTAGGGTTTGGTTTTCACATACGGGGTATAATATAAAACATATTGAGACATTTTATAGTATATTTAGAGAATCGGAATATTATGAGGGTGTTGATTTTACCGAGGGTTGTTACATTATCCCCACCTTGTTTTAGAGCTCGTCCTCGAGATCTACTGAAATAAATGTGGATATTTCCTTTTCATTTCTGACTCGAGCTCCCAAGTGTATTCAGGTCCTCTTTTGGAATCCCATTTCACTTTGACTAGAACTAGTCTTTTGTGCTTGAGATTCTTGACTTTCCTATCTTCAATTTGTAGAGGTCTTTCTACAAAATTGAGTTGTTCATTTACCTCTACATCCTTAAGAGGCACTATCAATGATTCATCAGCTAAACACTTTTTAAGATTAGATACATGAAACACATCATGTATTCCTGCTATTTCCTCTGGCAGTTGTAGCTGATAGGCTACAGGTCCTATTCTTCTGATAATCTTAAAAGGTCCAACATACCTGGGACTTAGCTTTCCTCTTTTGATGAATCTTACCACTCCTTTCCAAGGAGAGACTTTCAACAATACTTTATCTCCTACCTGAAATTCTAATGGCTTGCATCGGTTATCAGCATAACTCTTTTGTCGATCACGTGCAGCTTTCAGTCGTTCCTTGACTTGAATAATCTTGTCAGTTGTTTCCTGTACTATCTCAGGTCCAGATAATTGTTGTTCCCCAATTTCTGCCCAACAGACTGGGGTTCGACACTTTCTTCCATAAAGTGCTTCGAATGGTGCAGCATTGATACTTGTGTGATAACTATTATTATAAGAAAATTCTATTAAAGGTAAGTGATCGTCCCAATTACCTCCAAAATCAATTACACAAGCTCTAAGCATATCTTCCATTGTCTGAATTGTCCTTTCACTTTGTCCATCTCTTTGAGGATGATAAGCTGTGCTTAACCTTAACTTGGTTCCCATTGCCTTTTGGAAACTTGACAAAAAATGAGAGGTAAATCTACTATCTCTATCAGAAACAATTGATAAAGGAATGCCATGTAAAGAAACAATTTCATTTACATACAACTTAGCTAATTGTTCCATACTAATCGTTTCCTTCATTGGTAGAAAATGAGCTGACTTAGTTAGTCTATCTACAATCACCCAGATTGTATCATTTCCTTTCCTAGTTTTGGGTAATTTAGTAACAAAATCCATTGTTATTAATTCTCATTTCCAAACTGGCATTTCTAATTGCTGTAACAAACCTGAGGGTTTCTGATGTTCAGCTTTAACTTGTGAACAAGTTAAACATTTAGAAACATAGGTTGCTATGTCCTTTTTCATTCCTATCCACCAGAAATTTTTCCTTAAATCCTGGTACATTTTATCACTTCCTGGATGCATCGTATACTTAGATTTATGGGCTTCTTCTAATATACGATTACGTAGATTTCCTAATTTAGGTATCCATATTCTCTTTTCATGAAATCTCCATATTTCATCTGTTCCTTGTTTTAATTCTTTTAACATACCTTTTAATTTTTCAGAATCATCCTTGATTACTGATTCTTGTGCTTCTCTGATTTGATTATTTAAATCTACTTGTAGATTTAATTTAAGAGAACGTACCCTTTTTGGCTTTTCATGATACTTGCGGCTTAAAGCATCTGCCACTACATTTGCTTTTCCTTCATGATACTGGATATCACAGTCATAATCACTAAGAAATTCCATCCAACGTCTTTGTCTCATATTCAACTCTTTCTGCCCGAAAACATACCTTAAACTTTTATGATCAGTGAATATGGTAAACTTACAACCATAGAGGTAATGTCTCCAAATCTTAAGAGCAAAAATTATAGCTCCTAATTCTAAATCATGGGTTGAATAATTCTCTTCATGATTCTTAAGTTGTCTAGATGCGTAAGCTATAACCTTTTGACGTTGCATCAACACACATCCATAACCTAATTTAGAAGCATCACAATAGACTACAAAGTCTTTAGTTCCTTCTGGAAATGCTAATATAGGTGTATGGGTTAATCTTTGCTTAAGAATTCTAAAGGCTTCTTCTTGTTTTACTCCCCATTCAAACTTAACAGATTTACAGGTTAACTTAGTTAAGGGAATGGCTATTCTAGAAAAATCTTGAATAAATCTTCTATAATAACCGGCCAATCCTAAGAAACTTCTGACCTTAGTTGGTGATTCAGGGGTTTTCCATTTCGTAATTGTTTCAATCTTTGTTGGATCTACATGAATTCCTTCATGATTAACTAGATGTCCAAGGAATTGTACCTGTTCTAACCAAAATTCACATTTTGAAAACTTAGCATAAAGCTTTTCCTTTCTTAATAGACTTAAAAGTACGTGCAAATGTTTTGCATGATCCTCTTTACTCTTAGAATAAATTAGAATATCATCTATGAATACAATTATGAATTTATCCAAATATGGCTTACATATTCGGTTCATCATGTCCATAAATGCAGCTGGGGCATTGGTTAAACCAAATGGCATGACAGTAAATTCATAATGACCATACCTCGTTCTGAATGCGGTTTTAGGAATGTCCTCTTCCTGTACCTTTAATTGATGATATCCTGACCTTAAATTGATTTTAGAGAAAAATCGAGCTCCTTCCAGTTGATCAAACAAATCATCGATTCTTGGTAATGGGTACCGATTCTTAATCGTGACCTTGTTTAATTCACGGTAGTCAATGCACATACGCATTGATCCGTCCTTCTTTTTAAAAAACAGTATTGCGGCTCCCCATGGCGACGAACTTGGCTGTATGAATCCTTTTTCCAATAATTCATCTAATTGTTTCTTCAATTCTTGCATTTCTGCAGGTGCCAAACGGTAAGGTGCTTTGGCAATTGGTGAGGTTCCTGGTATCAAGTGAATTCTGAATTCAACTTCTCTATCTGGAGGTAGTCCTGGTAATTCTTCTGGAAATACATCTGAAAACTGAGATACTACTGGAATATCTTTTAGTTCTTTTCCTTTAGTGTTAGTGATTATAGAAATCAAATACACTATAGAACCTTTTCTCATGCAACATGCAGTTTTCATCACAAATATGAATTTTGTGAATCTAAAGGGCTTATCTCCTTTAATTGTGATCATTTTACCTTTTGGTGATTTTATTTGGATTAACTTTTGATCACATAAAATACTAGCTTTATTGGCTATTAACCAATCCATTACTAGAACAACATCAAATCCTACCAGATTCATAGGATAAAGATTTGCAATAAATTTCTGATTTAAAATTTCTATTCTTGCTCCCTGCAAGATTTCAGAAATTCTAACAGTTTCTCCGTTAGCTGTCTCTACTACATATTCTTGTGGTAGTTTAGTTAATGACTGATTTAAAAATTTGCAAAACGATGTATTAATAAAACTTTGGTTTGCACCAGAGTCAAATAATACTTTAGCAAAAACATCATTAACTAAAAACGTACCAGCTATGACATCTGGGATCATCTTGGCTTCTTCTGCAGTCAGAACAAATGCTCTAGCATTTTTAGTATTCTTGTTGTTTGCAGCTGGAGCCAATTTCGGACAATTTGGCCTGATATGACCTTTTTCTCCACAGTTGTAGCATAATCCATTACTGGTTTTCTTCCTGCAATTTTCTTCCTTGTGTCCTGGCATCTTACAATAATTACAGAGAATGGAGCATTTTCCAGAATGCTTTTTCTTGCAGACCTTGCAGTATGTTGCAGAGGTAGAACCCATCTTCCTACGATTGTCAATTCCAGAACGGAATTCCTGTGTAAGCCTTTGGGTTAAGTTCCTCTTCTGATCTTCTTCTCTAGTACGGACTAACTCATCTGTCAAAGTGTTGGCTAATTCTACAGCTTCTTCTATGGTTTGAGGTCTAGCTGCCTTGACTACATGTCTAATTTCCCCAATTAAACCCCAAATATAACGGGAAATTAACACTGGTTCTGGTGAAGCAAGAGTTGGCACTATCCTAGCATATTCGAAAAATAGCTTTGTGTACCCTTTGCTATCTACACCAGTCATCCTAAGGTTTAGGAATTTGTTTGCTATCTGTTCTTTTTCATTGGGTAGAATTTCCTTTCTACTTTGTTTTTAAATTCTTCCCATTCCATATTATAGGTGTGATCACTTCCTCTTGTCTGGAGGATAGTGTTCCACCATTCTAGTGCTGCATTCTTAAACAGATTAGAAGCAAACAATATCTTATCTTCTTCAGCACACTTACTTATCCTTAAGACTGCCTCAGTCTTTTCTATCCAGCGTAAGGTTGCAATGGCCCCTTCATTGCCCGAGAATTCCATTGGTTTACAAGACCAGAATTCTTTATAAGAACAACCGTTAGGCACGGTTCTTCTTCTTTTAGGAATAGGCATTTGAAGTACAGGTCCATTGTTCACACTGTTTTCTGGTTCAAGTGGTCGTTTACTGCTATGCCTACTTTTATTATCAGCATCCTTAACAGTTTGAAGTATAAATGGCATTGCATCTATAATTCCTTGTGCTACTATGTGTTGGATAGCACTATTGTCCATTTGATTTCCATTGTTATTGCCACTTGGATTATCATTAACCACGTTAATGTTACTCTGGTTATTCAGATTTTCTTGATTTCCTTCATCGGCCATCTGAATTTTAAACATTTATCCCATATTAATATCACAAAATAGTAAGTAATATAATTGATCACATGACACATAATCTAACCAAAAACGTAGATCATTGCTACTTACTCTTTTCATATACTTATGCGTCTATTACACACGAGTACAGAAATAAAGATTACAATACCAACAGAAATAAAATAGTAATATGCATCCGTACACACATATTTTTATTTTTTTATTTTTATTTTTTACTACCACTTCCTCCATTCTAACATTCAAGGATATGGATTTATCCAAAAATCCATATTGCGCTCATCGTATTTCCATACGAGACGCTCTCCCACCTGACGCATCCTCTCACTGCTCTCTAAAATTTCCTCCCCGAAAGTCCTAAGTTCTTGAACGTTTTCTGCACTCATTGGGGGTGCAGGTTCTCGGACTTGGTTTGGAATCTGGGGTACGGGTTCCTGATATGGGGGTGACATTTCCTGAAATTGGTAAGGATCCTCTAATATTTCCCTAATATAGTCATTTTGATAATAGGGATCTAAAGGGTCCATACTTGGGTAAGCTTCTATGTTCTGTATGGGTGGATAATCCTGGATAGGGTAACGTTGCACAAAGTCTCTATTGTTGTCCCACCAGGGGTCATAATTTGGGTCTATGGGGTTTGGTGCAGGCACTCTAGGGATTTCTTCTAGGTTAAAGTTGTACATCTCTTCTTGATTTTCCTGATTTTCTATTTCCATGGGTTGTTCTGGGTTTTGTGGTTGTGGGGCTACTAATTGTTCCAGACTTGGGTCAGCAGCAGTCGTAGCTAAGATATGGAAATTAGCTAGGCTTCTATTAAGTATTTCTTGAGTATGGGCATCTGTCTCTCTCTTAATAGCCGCTAAAGCCCTTTGCTGTTGCAATTTCCTCATTCTTTTTCTACGAGCAAAAGCTTCTTTACTGAACCATCCTCGTTTCTTAGTAGGAAATGGTTCTTCAGATTTAGCTCTAAAAGCAAATATCCCGTCTTCCTGATCAGCAACATACCCCGAGAGGGCAGGCTGTGATGATGTACCTTCACTCTTAGGTGAATCAGCTAACTGACGATTCACGTCTGATGGCCCTTGATCACTCATACTGAAAACTAACAGATAATCAAATAACACATAACCAAGAATTACAGTTATGCACGTATTTCCGTAATTATTTCCTAACAAAATTTTTAGAATTTAAGTGTCAGCAGAACACTTCTTTGGCTCAGACCAGTGGCTAGGCTCTGATACCACCTTCTGTCACAACCCCCGATCCCTGTTCCCCGGGAATGGGCGGACGTGAGCTCAGAGTTTGGTGGTATCAGTTTTTATTTAGTCTCGCAGCGGAATTTACATCAGGACCGTAGTTAGGAAATGTTTATCAGAGTAAAACCACCTTCTTTCATATTAATAATAACATGGGCAAAACCCAAGTTTCTTATTACAATACATTATAGGGATAAACCCTATTTTATTTAAAACATTGTTTATTGGGTAACTTTTATAGCCACATTTCCCAAGCCTTCAGTGCTCTCCAGCTGGCTTTTTACTAATTGGCTTTCACATTGGGTTACCTGAAACATGTTTTAAAAATATTTGTCAGTGGAAATACTGGTGAGTGAATCCCAGTTTAATCAAGTTTAAAGTCACAGTGAACAGTATTGAGAGTGATCACTTTGTTTATGTCTACCCCATTACTCCATTTGGTACTATCACTCCTGACTTGTGGGTCATATTACCCATTGGCTAACTCATTGTCCAATGGTAACGTATTGTCATCCCGACTTACTACTCGCAAGTAGTACAAAATTTTGTATACAAAACCCCAACATACCGGCAGTAATTGAAGAACTACAAAGACTCAATCACTGCTAATTTTCATAGTAAAACATTTAAAGTTTGGTAAAACATTACCAAAAACATTTACAAAAAGAGGATAAACTCACATTGTTGTCTTAGGCTTTTCGTAAGGGTTTCCTGGCTATAATCTATAATTTATACAAATGTACATTGATTAGTACCATAACCCTTTGAAATTATTAATAATACCCTCCCCGAGACGGCATTCCAACAACTACGTCGGGCAGAACCACGACAGTTGTTACGGAACCCTAAATCAATCGGGCAGCGTAACTATTACGAAACTGGGGTTATAATACTTACAACGGAGCAGAACCTCGCTAATTTAGGGTATAATACCCAAAATATTATGTCTATGCTTTCAGATTTCGAGATTGAGAATAAGAAATGAGCGACAGAAACTGAAAACTGATGCCTGCTATTTATACTTGTGAAATTGAGTTTCCACGCGGCCCGCTTTAGATACAGGGAACATGTACGCGGCCCGCGTCAACATGAGTCAATGCAGTAGCTTAGTCCAGTCATCACTAGGCTTGACACGATCACGACACGTGTCAGCACCGGATGCATCCGCGTATCACGAGCCCGCGCGGCCCGCTTTAATGTAAGCTTAAGTTGAAGCGGCCCGCCTCAACTTAACTTTTCAGATTTTTAAATTTTATTTTATATATATAACATAACTAGGGTTCGGTTTTCACATACGGGGTATAATATAAAACATATTGAGACATTTTATAGTATATTTGGAGAATCGGAATATTATGAGGGTGTTGATTTTACCGAGGGTTGTTACAGTAACCTCCTTATAACTTGATTATCTTCTCCTAAGATTACCCTGTTCACCCCGGAAAGGCAGGTAGAATTAAGATTTATATCCCATTAGGGCTGTATCATTATGAAATCTCCAAGACTGCTAGTGCCATTATTGGAAGAATCAAAACCCTAATTAAATAAGTTTTGAAATAAAGAATTCATATAGCCTAACCCTATATTCTAAGAATTCGGTATTGTTAATTAAGAAAGACGATTCATTTTGCTTATGCATTGATTACCGCAACCCAAATTAGGCAAAAATTAAGAATTTCCATCAGCTACCCAGGATCGTCGATTTGTTCGACTAACGGCAAGGATTAGCTAATTCCTTAAGATTAGTTTTAAGCAATGGTTGGAATAACCATCTCACCTTAAATTAAGCTTTTCTATAATAGTTGATATATAAGTATCAAGGCTGCTCTTTTGGAGACATTGTATAGATGGAATGTTAAACATCTATTTAGTAGATAGAAGATTGGTAAGTCCAATTATCAGGTTCTGAAAGTTGCCTTGACAGGTAAGATCAAACAAACCCATAATCATCAGTAAGATGCCAGTATTCGGCAGAAAGTCAAGGATTAATAAGAATATCAACCCTCTTAAATTCCTGTTGAAGAAGAAGGTTCAACAAAAGATATCACCCTGAAGGGTGTGCCAATTTGTTAATTATCAGACTAGTTGAACTCTGAATATATGGAATCATTCAAGGGAATCGAATGTACCAAGATCAAATAGCTTATAAGCTACAACCTATTTACGGAGCTTGGCGGAGCTCGCAATACATTGCACACTAATGACTTAAGGCTGTGTTTTCACCAATAAATCAAGAAGCATTATCACATATTGATATACAGATTTATGATATGATGAGCAACCTATATCGATTAAGGATCGACAGGTTAAGAAGCTTCAAAAGGATACATGTACCAAATATAAAGGTCACTTTGGGAGTTTGGAGAGACTCCAGATATGCTATAGAAGTTAAGTCCGTCATGTGAAAAAAAGTACTTCCAGCATTTTAGCAAATCTCGAGGTCGAGATTTCTTTTAAGGGGGTAAGGATGTAACACCTCATAAAAATAACGTCTAATGACGTATTGACACGTGTAATAAACCCTAATGAAGTCAAACACTGAAATTGAGGGACTAATTTTTCGAAAAATCGAAAAACTTTGATTATGAAAGGACTGGAAGTGATAACATACCTAAAAAATAAGTTTCTTATGATGTTTATATTCACAAATGTGCCACTTGATTAATAAGTGTAGCCGTTTGCGTAATTAATTGAAAGTTTGCGCAATAAAGGGGTTAAAAGCGTCAACATGTTAATTCTTACCTCTGAGTGACCTTCTAACAAACCAGGAGCTTAATAATATTTAATTATACTCTCGGGAATGCCAAATAATGGCCGTCTGAGGTTTTTATGCCTATAAGTAAAGTTACGCGCAACTTTGCAAGTTAGAGGGACTAAAAGTGTCAATATGTTTAATTATACCTCTAAATGACCTTTGAGTGAACCCGAAGCATCGTGGTGTTAATAATACTTCCAAGAATGCCTAATATGGATTAGATGAGGCTTCAATGCTAATAAATGATGAGATGCGCAAGTTTGCGCAATAGAGGGGCCTAAAGCGTCAACTTTTGAATCTACGCCTTTCGGTGACCATCTAGGCGAACGAGAGCGTAGTAATATTTAAGTATATGCTTGGTAATGCCCATTATGGGCCATAGGAGGCTTGGATATCATTAAATGACATTTCGCGCTACAATGCGCAATTAAAGGACTAATTGCGTCAAACTGCAAAAGTAGGTCGAATCGTATGGTAACGGACCTTCCGGAATATCACCAGGAGTTAAACATACCCTATTTATCCTTCATATAGCTTAGATGTAGGCTTAGAGGTGTTTCATGCGCAAAAATAAACTTTTATGTCATGCAGGGACTAAAAGTGTCAAAAAGTGCACAAGTTTGCATTTTTGCGCATATCTCACAATCTGAATATCCCCGGACACCCAAAAATTTATGTAAGCACTAAAATATTTTATTTTAGTGATCGCCTTGATAAAATTCCATTCGTCGCGTAGTTTGGACCGTTTTTAGCGTCCGTTCGTGTTTCGTCGTAATTAGACGCACAACGTGACCGCACGGCCAAACGAACCGACATCCGACATGTTTTTGAGCATGTTTCATGTCCCCTATGTTTAAACATTATTGTGGAGCCTTAAAATGAGGTTAACAGGCCTCAAACGTGCCTAAAATAACCTTAAAGGCTCACAGGGACCATTTCTGCGAAATCTGGAACTTTGTTTGCTGTTGTGGACCTGCAGGCGGGCCGCGTAAAAGGCTTGGGTTTCTCACGCGGGCCGCGAGGCCTGCACAGAATGCAGAACAGCTATTAACAGCCTGTTCGTTGCTGTTTTCATGCTCAAAACTGGTTCTTAGCTCACAAAACCGACTCTAGGGGCAGCCCATAGATTTTATAAATGGTTTTACACATGGCCTAATCTGGTTATGAACTTCCGACACTTGTCGCGATCTCGTGAGGACCCGAAAACTATATAAAGGAGGTAAGTTCACTTTATACTTCACTTGCTTTCTCAATTCTGAAGCTCTCTGATCAACCTCAGGCTTTCTAGTGATCTCTAATCGTAATTAGGACTCTTGTAAGTGTTCATAACCCTTTCGTTTTCGTTTTAGCTTAGTTAATTAGCTATTAGTCAAACCGTCATAATTTAAATTTGACTTTGCGATTAATTGAAATCCGCGCAGTCATTTCTCGAATTGAAAGTACCTACAAGTAGGTATTTATGTGGGTAACAAACCCTTAAAAGGGTACTTTCAGATTCCCACTCTAACTATGTTAATTGTCGAGTCAAAGCTTGCCTTAAAAAGTCAACAGAATGTGTATTTTCAAATTTAAGCATAATTAGCAATATAGGGTACATGCAACCTGTTTGACCATTAATATAACATGGTAATTAATGTAAGAACATGTCCCAACATGTTCAACTCGACAATTTTCAGTTTAAACCCGGATCGGAACCGAAAGTCGCATAAATTGACTTTTGCTTTGACTTTCAGTTCTGACCCGTTTATGCATGTTTAAGATCTGCCTTAGAGCTTATTTTGGACCAGGTTTCATATAAGTATAACTCCCTGAGATTATACAACTTGGTTCAATACTTATCCGATTCATATGCATGTTTCCGATTAATGCTTAAAAGTTGACTATTATGCCCTTTTGACTATAAAACGTGATTTTTGAAAAAGTGAAAGAGTAGAAACCTTAATTACTGATTTATAAACTTGCACCTAAAATTTGACATCAGTTTGAGGTCTAGATTAGGAGTTATGCTCATTAGCGTAATTTGAGAGCATTATGTTACTTAAACGGCGTAATTAGCGTATAACCTATTTAAACCCACTTTTAGATATCAAACTTTTTACCCACTGATGTAATATAATATTTTGGGATTTTTGAAGATTTTTATTTAATTTTTGGCTGAGCATAACATAGGCCTCTAAGTTTAATTCGGTTAATACCGATTTTGCCCTTTTAAACCATAAAATGAGTTTTACAAATCCTTTTGACCCCAAACCTTTTTCAACTGATTTAATTTGTTAAATAAAATATTTTGAGCCTTCTGGAATTATAAAAATCTCAGCTTTCCTTTAAAAACCCGGAAATGGCTCCAAATCGCCTTTTTAAGCGTTTTTAACGCATAGTATGTACTATAACCATATTAAACATATAAGGTTGATACCTACTGATGTTTTTAGTATATTTTTATAAAATAACAGTAAGTACAAGTTTTTGAACTCAGGTTTCCAGTTTTGACCTTTTAAGCCCTTGTGAAATTACCAAAATACCCCTAAGGAGCATAGTTTGGCTTTAAATGATAAGTTTCACATATGGGTCATACCCTACAGTTATAACATGTTAAATTAAGTATAATTACTGTATAAATCAGACCTGTAACTCAGATTTCAAATAAAACTCTTTTATAATCTTTTAAATGACCAAAATACCCTTATGAGGCATAAGTTGAGTTTAAATCCGTTTTGAGCATAATAGAATATATCTTACTGATATTATAACATATTTAAGCCATATTATCTCAGGGAACTTGCATATGACTCTCATGGTTAACCGTAACGCTCTTTTCGCGTTCGGTTCGGTTTATGTAACTAGTTTGCATAAATTGACCAAAACGGGTCAAACATTATCATTTTTGTCTCAAAATCCAGAATGTATTTAGTATACCCATATTATACAAGTCTTCAAACTTGTCGGGTCTAAATCACATTCTATCCGGTCTTCGCTTAATCGTGCGTTTGAACCGTATCGGTCTAAGCTTAGGCTTAATTAAAGACCCGTTAGGGATCTAATAGGTTATTAAAAACCTTCGTTCCAGATTTAGGAGCCCAGTAAAAGCTATCTGTACTTGCTTGGTGGTATACGGCTGGGATTGAATTTATATTTAGCTCAGGTAAATACTTTTAACTTATTTTCCCTATACGGGCTTGGGGTACGGTATATAAAATACCGCTTGGTCCGGCATTGAATTCTTTAATCCAATAGAGGTTAAATTTATTGATATGCTATGTTTTGAATGTGTTTTGTTTGCTTAAAGCCTTTGGGGGGTTAATGACCATGTCCCGGATATCCTTGGCATCATCTTACGAGATGGCCACGACCTGAGCACAGGGTGTAGGCGTACACCTGTCAGTGTATAACTCAATAATGTGGTGTGTCTATTAATCTTTAACCCGGTCTACGGATCGGGCTACTGAACGTATAAGTAACATGTAATTCCCTTTCAAGATTATATTACATAATTATCCCAAGTTATAAAACATTTTGTGCCACGTGCATTCAAATCAACTTTTTACCCTTTTTTTTTAAAATGAGTCAGTTAAATTGTATTTACCAGTGTAAACTGACGTATTTTCCAAAAGGTTAAGTGCAGGTACTACGCGTAATAGGCTGGCTGTCTTCTAAGCGTCCACAATAAGTCTCGCAAGCTTGGATGTCAATAAAGTTGTTGAACAATATCTTCTTTTATCTTGATCCGCATGTGGATCCGTTTCAACTATTCATGATATTTAATATTACATTTTATTAAAGTTGAAATGAATCTATCTTTGCTTCCGCTGTGCATTTATATATTGTGTTGTTTGTCTATGATGATATCAACTACGTCACTATACTCCCCACCGGGCCCACCGGTGACACGTGGAAAAATAGGGGTGTGACAACTGAGCATGCTAGCACATTGATTTCATAAGACACTTTTGTTGCATATGTTTACTCAGCATATGGACACATTGATTTACAATACATTTCTGCTGCATATGTTTACTCAGCATATGGGGACAATTGATTTCATGAACATTTCTACTTCGTATGTTTACTTAGCATACTTAGTGCATGGTTTTCACATGACATGCTACATTGGTTATGACATTTGGTATGTTTAACGGGACAATAATACATTCATTAACATTGATCACGCCGCTCGGTAGTATGTAATGGTACCATAGGACTTGACAAATCCCGTTCCCGACTTCCTAGGTTTGTTTGGAAGTAGGGAATGACAGAATCCGAAAACATTTTTTATAAACCTTTGATTCGTTTAAGGGTTTATCCTACAGTCTCAAGGCTTGAATGTATGCGATAAACATTACTAAATATATGTTTGTAATCATAAGCATTGTTTTCTGCAAAACATAACCTTTGATTTAGACTTAGGTTTATTCAAAGACTATGTTTTGTACATTTTACATACGGGGTTGAGTAAATACTTTTTATTCATCGTACATGACATTTGGTTACACTTTGACATTATACATAGGGTTTGAGTAGATACTCTCTACTTGCCATACATTACATTTGATTGTACATGACACAGTTTACACATGACATTGTACATGGTTTACACATAAACATTTTTTACATTTGTTTAAACAAGACATTTTGGTTGGTTATTGATAAGTGACTTATATAACGAGGCTATGTGTAATATGGTAAAATCATGGTGGATACGCCGCTGGTACTTCCTATATATAAGTGCTTTTATGTTATTACACATCGCAGCGTTATCTAAACCACTTCGACAAAAATAAAGACATGACACATTTTTATACAACAACATAGTTTTATACAAACTCATTTATACTTGGTTATTTATTTAACCATGCATTATTCTTTTAAATCATTTGATTTTCATATCGATTTTCATATGATTTTATAAAAGAAAACATTTTTACAAGGTTCATGACTACTTTTTGGTTAAACATTTCCTTTAACTACAAGTCATGAATCCCTCAAAAACAAAACCTATGTATCTCACAGGCATTTTTATGCTGACGTACCTATTTTTACATGTGTTTCAGGTGCTAATGTTTGAGTTGATCATGCTACACTTAGGCGGACTTGGGCCTTAGTGACTTAAAAGATAGTTAAAATATGTTATGTTTTCGTTAATTCCAAGAAAATGCAAACACTTTAATTCTAATAAAACCAAACTTTAAACACCATGGTTGTGAAACAATAATTATGTCGCTCCACTCCCTGACGTTTCTGCTGCGGTTTGTTGTTTTACGTGGTCGGGGTGTGACAAACAACAGGCACTCGAGAATGAATTCCACAATCTGAAATAGGATAGTAGAGAGCATCGTGCCTGCACCGAAAAATATGAGGAGTTGAGCCTGCTATGTCCCACCATGGTCACACCATTGGATAAAGAAATCGAGAGATGCATTGATGGCCTGCCTGACCTAGTTCAGGACATTGTCACTGGTAGCAATCCTACTACCATTAGATAGGCTATCGAACTAGCTGCTACCTTAACCGAATCTCAAGTCAGGAAGGGAAAATTGTTCCGCAAGGGTGACAAGAAACAAGCTGTTAAGACCACTCAGGAGAAAACCAAGGAAACCAAAGTCGAACCTTCCAAGAAGTCGAGGAAGCGTAAGGCTTCACAAAACTTCGTAGTTGTTGCTAAACCCTACCAGAACACTCACAACCAACCAGCTCAACCTCCTACGAGAAAACCTTATGCTGGTACTGCACCGTTGTGCATCTGGTGCAATGGCCACCACCAAGCTCACCTACAGTGCACTTCAAGTGGGCGATTTGGTCATGTGGCCAATGTTTGTCATTCTACTTTGAATCAAGCTAACCTGAACCATGTTCAACCTCAAGGAAACCCTGCTAGACCTCCATTCCAACCTGGTTCTTGCTACAATTGTGGCGAGATGGGCCATTTTAGAAATAACTACCCAAAATTTGTGAATGCAAATCCAACTCCTGGACATGCATTCAACATCAGCACTAACGAGGCTCGTGCTGATAACGAAGTAGTTAACGGTACATTCCTTGTTAACAATCATCCTGCTTCTGTTCTTTTTTATTCGGGTGCTGATAGAAGCTTTATATCACTAGCCTTTGAACCTTTGCTTTCGATGCCTAGAACTAAACTAGGAAAGCCTTTAACGGTAGGGATAGCTAGTGGTGAACCTTTTGTGCTCGACTTTGTCATTCGTGATTGCCAATTAAACCTCAATAACCACCTTTTTCCTATTAACCTCATACCAATGCAACTCAGGAGTTTTGATGTCATCATAGAAATGGATTGGCTAACCAGACACCATGCTGAAGTGATCTGCTTTGACAATATTGTTCTGTGTGCCCCTTTCATCTGGTGAAATCTTAGAGGTTCATGGAGAGAACCCACTAGTATCCTAAAACTCATGACCTGTACCCAAGCCCAAAAATACCTAAGAAAGAATTATGTAGCCTTCTTGGCACATATCCTAAAGGAGAAAGGCAATGGTAAGACTGTTCAAGACATCCCTATTGTTCAAGATTATCCTGAAGTGTTTCTTGAAGAACTACCAGGTTTACCTCCAGCACGTCAAGTCGAGTTTCGTATAGATCTTGTACCTGGTGCCAATCCCATAGCCAAATCACCTTACCGTTTTGCACTATCTGAGATACAAGAGTTATCAAAACAACTTCAGGAGTTATCTGACAAAGGATTCATTCATCCAAGCTTTTCACCTTGGGGCGCTCTTGTCCTATTCGTAAAGAAGAAGGATAGATCCTTCCGTATGTGTATCGATTATCTTGAGTTCAACAAACTCACGATCAAAAATCGATATCCCCTACCTCGCATTGATGATCTCTTTGATTAGCTACAAGGTGCTACTTGCTTTTCGAAGATTGATCTGCGTTCTGGGTATCATCAGCTTCGTGTACTCGAAGAAGATATCCCGAAGAGTGCTTTCCGCACACGATATGGCCACTACGAGTTCACTTTCATGCCTTTTCGGTTGACAAATACTCCTGCTGTCTTCATGGACTTAATGAATAGGGTTTGAAAACCTTATTTAGAAGTGTTCATCATTTTTTTCATTGATGACATTTTGATCTATTCAAACTCCCGAGCTGACCATGAACAACATCTCCGCCTAACGATGGAACTCATAAAGAAGGAACAACTTTTTGCTAAGTTCTCCAAGTGTGAATTTTGGCTTAAGTAAGTTCAGTTCCTGGGTCACATACTCAACGAGCAAGGAATACACGTGGATCCTTCCAAAATCATTGCGATTAAGGATTGGAATACACCCACTACTCCTACAAAAGTTCATTCATTATTGGGACTTGCTGGATATTTTCGTTGATTCATCGTGAAATTCTCAAAGATCGCAGTTCCCCTCACTACTTTGACTCAAAAGAATAAGCCTCTTGAGTGGGGACCCAAACAAGAGGAAGCTTTTCAAACCTTAAAACAAAAACTCTGTGATGCTCCTGTTTTATCTTTACCCAATGGCAACGACGATTTTGTTGTCTATTGTGACGCATCGAATTTAGGCCTTGGTTGTGTTCTATCGCAACGAGATAAAGTCATAGCCTACGCATCAAGACAATTGAAAATCCACGAGAAGAACTACACAACTCATGATCTTGAGTTAGGTGCTGTAGTTTTTGCTCTCAAAATTTGGAGACACTACCTCTATGGTACGAAATGTGTAGTTTTCACAGACCACAAAAGTCTCCAACACATACTCAATCAAAAGGAGCTAAACATGAGATAACGACTTTGGGTCGAAATCCTAAACGACTACAACTGCGAGATTCGCTACCATCCTGGTAAGGCGAATGTCGTGGCTGATGCGCTTAGTCGTAAGAAATGTGTCGAGCTTCATTGTATTCAAGTTCAATCTGATATCCATACATGTATCTTCCAAGCACAACGTACATGTGTAACCCAAAGCTGGTTGAAAAATGAGCTGCAACATAATCTTGAACTTCAACTTGAAACGAAAGACAACGAGTTACTCTATTACATGAATTGTTTGTGATTTCCAAGACAAGACAATCTCCGCACCTTATTGATGGATGAAGCTCACAAGTCTCATTATTCAATCTATCATGGTGCAGACAAAATGTACAAGGATCTTCGTACCCAGTATTGGTGGCCGAGTATGAAGAAGGACATAGCCTTGTATGTGTCTAAATGCCTAACTTGTCTTAAAGTCAAGGCAGAACATCAACTCCCATCTGGTTTACTTAAGCAACCAGAAATTCTAGTAAGGAAGTGGGAGAACAGCAATGGATCTCCTCACTAAACTACCGCGCACTTCTAGTGGTCATGATGCCATTTGGGTAGTTATTGATCGTCTAACAAAGTCAACACACTTTTTGCCGATTCGTGAAGATCTATCTGCTGACAAACTTGCTAAGATACATGTTGATGAGATAGTATCTTGACATGGTGTTCCTTTGAACATCATATCAGATCGTGATGCTCGATTCTCATCTCATTTTTGGAAAACCATGCAATCTGCCATGGGAACCAAACTCAATTTGAGCACTGCTTATCATCCTCAAATGGTTGGACAATCCAAAAGGACAATCCTAACACTATAGGATATGCTTAGAGCTTGTGTGATCGATTTGGTAGTAGTTGGGATTCGCATCTACCTTTGATCGAATTATCCTACAACGATAATTATCACTCCAGCATTAATATGGCTCCTTTCGAAGCTCTATACGGTCAAAAATGTCGTTCACCTGTCTGCTGGAATGAGGTCAGTGAAGCTCAGCTCACTGGACCTGAACTCATTCTGGAAACAATAGACAAAGTCAAGAAAATTTGCGATAACCTATTGACAACTAGAAGCCGCCAAAAGAGTTATGCAGACAAACGATGCAAACCCTTGGAATTTCAAATCGGTGATCACGTCCTTCTCAAGGTATCCCCTTGGAAAGGTGTGATTAGATTTGGAAAGAAAGGAAAACTTGCACCTCGATATATGGTACCAGTTAAGATCGCGGAAAGGATCGGAAAGGTGGCCTACAAACTTGAGCTACCTCCTGAACTTGGGAACGTTAACCCAACATTCCACGTGTCCAATTTGAAAAAGTGTTTAGCTGACGAGAACCTCCACATTCCTCTTGATGAAATTCGTGTCGATGACACTATGCACTTTGTCGAGAAACCTGTGGAGATATTGGACCGTGAAGTCAAGAAACTCAAGCACAGATGAATATCGATTGTTAAAGTTCGCTGGAATCCAAACATGGCCCAAAGTTTACTTGGGAACGAGAGGATCAAATGATAACAAAATATCCAGATCCGTTTGCACAAGTTTCCTCTAAATAAATTTCGGGACGAAATTTCCTAAAGTAGGGGAGACTGTGACATTTGCACATTTTTAATCATTATACGATTCCAAAAATTTTTGTATTCAATAAAATCTTGTATTTTACTTGCGATAATGTATAATTTTCAATCGTTGCACAATTTCGATCATTTTCTTGTTCGATAAAGTCTTATACTTTATTTGCGAAAAGCGTAACCGTACGATCAAACGAAAGGATATCCACGACATTTCCAGACAAAATCCAAGTTACACATGGCTTAACACCTTTATATACCCTAAATATTAGGTTAAAAGGGGTTAAAAATGACAAAACACAACAATACAATACTAGGGGCTAAATCTGCCAAATTGCAAAACTTGCCCCCCACACTGCTTTACGGACCGTAGAGAGGAGGACCCCCATACAGTCCGTATGGGGTGCCCAGCATAGCAACTACTTGGCAGCTTCATATGCAAAGCCTTAGTCCCTAAGTTCATGAAATTTCCAGGTTTTTACCATCTTTTGACATGTGTTATGACATCCCTCTGATCATGACACCTCATGGACACTTGGATTGATCCTATGAGCTCAAGAACACTATAAATAGCAAAGGAATTCTTCATTCCAACTTGCTCATTTTCTCATTCTTTTCTCCCACTCTGTTGGAGCTTGTTTCCAGTCATTGGAAGCCTCCTACTGAGCTCTTAAGTGTTCCTCAACACATGTAAGTGTTCACTCCTAGTCTATTTCATTTATTTTAGTTATTTTGAGCCAAAAGTCAAACAGTTTGACTTTCTATTTGACTTTCGGTTCTAACCATTTTTGGTTAAGTCAAAGTTCAATCGAACTTTGCAACGTGATCATAATCACGAAGGTTATAATCCCTTGCGATTGCACCTTCTGATTACCATGTTTACTGGGCGAAGTGACGAGTCAAAGTTTTATTTATTAAAAGTCAAAGATGCGCATAAGTGCATTTTATGACGAAACTATTATCAGGTTTTAAAACTCAAAGTTTTTGACACCAAATCAGTTTTATAACTTAATTAGACATGTTCCAACATGTCTAACTCGTCATTTCTAGTTTGCTGCTTTTTGGTTAGTCGTAAGTCGAGCGGTTTGACTACGGCTTTGACTTTCGAATCCGACTCGTTTGGTCGATCTTAGGATTCGACCAAGTGCATTTTTAAGACCATAGTTATGTAGGGAATAACCCTCTGAGGTTATACATTATGGTCATAAGGTTTGGGTAGTTATATGATGAGTCGCTTTTATGTTCTTTTAAATTGACCAAAACGCCCTTTTTGCGCATAAATTGCTTTTAAGCATATGTAACCAAAGTTTTGACATCTAAACTGATGTTATAACATAATCAAACTTATTTTGGCATGTAAGACTCACCGTAAGACATATTTAACCATCCGATCTTTTAAGTACGCTTATAACTCGTTAAAGTGGCGTAAAACACTTTAACGAGTCACAACGGGTCAAAAGCACTTAGGATCCCTTTCAAATCAGAATGTTAAGTTTATTAAACCATATCATACAAGTCCCAACACTCGTTTGGTTTGTAAGACTTCATTCTACCCGAATCCTTTGATTAAAGTCACGGCACACTAACATAGTTATCCGACACATTAGGACACACTTGAGCTTTGTTTATTCCATTGAATAAGGACTCATACAAAATCCCAAGTGAGTACATAGTTCCCATCCTTTATGATTTCAAATGTTTTGGGGTGACTCATATGTGCTAAATCATTTTCAAGTTTCCAAAACAAAGTCTATGGTTTATATAAAACAATACGATTTCAATAATGTGAACAACTTGTTGGTGCGTTAATCATGACATGAATGTCATTCATTAGCTTTGGTCGAGCCGACCAGTAGTATGTTATGGTACCATAGGACTGACAATCCCGTTACCAGACTATCCACTGGATTTGTTGGAAGTTTGGTGACTCTTTGGTGGTCTAGTTAAAGAGACCCTTTAGTGGTCTAGTCAACATAGGTTTGAATGTGTTCATTAAAGAACGAAATCAGTTTTCACAATTAAAACACGGATGATTGGTTTATAACACGGACAATTGGTTTATAACATGGACAATTGGTTTATAACATGGATGATTGGACGATTGGTTTATGGTAAGTGATTTAGATAACGAGACGTGTGTAATATGATAAAACCATGGTGGATACGCCGCTGGTACTTCCTATATATAAGTGCTTTTATCGTATTACATATCGTAGCGTTATTCAAATCACTTGGACAAATGTTGTTAAACAAGTCACGCAACGATTTTCACTTAAAGATATAAACCATACAAAGTTTTCTTTTAAATCGATTTACTACTCGGTTTTACAAAAGAAATGTTTTAGTCAAGATTCATGGCTACAAGGTTTTATAACTTAACCAACTTGTTTAGTTGGTTAAATATATTGAAATATCTCCAATAATCATGTCAACTAGATAATCTCTGTTTGCTCGTGTAGTAGCAATGGTGTCAACTTCTAAATTGTCACCCAGGTTGGATCCAACCTCCCCTTGAATATTCTGATTCGCAAATTGATTAGTGAAGTCCTCCCCCTGAATAGGTTCAGAGTCACTATCGCTTGAATCCTGTTCAGCTACACTGGAGGAGGTTCCCAGAGCATCAGTCATCGAAATACTAGATCTTAGCATGAAGTTGCCATCTTCACCTCACTAACAACAGTTTGAATCAACTATAACTCATCTGCATTGAAAAACTCAGGAATATTAAATTATTTAAAAACACTATCATAATCATATAATATAGTTGGACTAGTCGTTGATTGATGAGGTAAATAAGTAATACTTTTAACATTAAACACAACCTCAATTTTACCAGTTTTTAGATTAAAAACCCTTTTGTTCTATGTTCCAGGCACATAGCCTAGGAAGTATCCTTCATCAGCTACCTCATCGAATTTTTGTTTATCTTTATTTTTCACAATTGTGCAGGGTAATCCAAATGGTTCAAAGCCTTTCAAGTTTGGTTTCTTGTTGAATATAAGTTCATGACATGTTTGTTAAAACATTCAATAGTTCAAACTTTATTTAAGACATAACAAGATTCTACCCCGAAAAGAACTGGAAGCTTTAAATCAGAAAGCATAGGCCTAGCGGCTTCAATTGACGTCCTGTTTTTTCCTCTCAGTGACTCCATTCAATTGAGATGTATAAGGAGCAGAGTATTGATGTTCCATTCCCTTGTGAAGACAATAGAGATCTAGAATCTAATTCATGAACTCCATGACATTATCACTCCTTATCCTCTTGTTGCGTGCATCATGGACATTTTCCAATTCTGTAAAAAGATCTATCAGCAGCTCCGCTGTCTCATCTTTTGGACCTAAAAAGAAAACCCATGAATAACATGAGTAATCATCTGTGACAACCAAGCAATAGTATGTTCCACCAATGCTCCTTACGCTCATTGGATCGAATAAATCCATGTGAAGTAATTCATAAGGGGCATCTATGGAATTTACAATTTTAGATTTATGAGCTGTCTTATGTTATTTTCCCTTTTGACATAGAAGACATTTATCTTCCACATGAAACCTCTGCACTGGCACCCCTTCCACTAAACCATTTTTAATTATGTAATTCATTTTTCGGTAGTGGACGTGGGCCATGCGTCACATCATTGACTCAGCCTTATATGCTTTTGACAATAAACATGCCACAACTATGGAAGAATCCTTAGGACCCATCTCCATGACATAAGTGTCATTCCTCCTCAGTGCTCTCATCACTATCCAATCGTCCAGTATCACCAAACCCGGTTTCAACACCAAAGCCTCAGACATAGTAAATGGACCGAATGACCATTGTCGCAGACTTGTGACACACTCATCAGATTGTGCTTAACCTGCTCAACATAGTTCACTTTGTTCAATGTGATCTTCCTGTTGGTCACTTTTCCTCGACCTGAAATATGCCCATCTGTAGCACCTGTAAAATTCACATATCCTCCATCTATATTTTCAAAATCAGTCAACAATCTCGCATTCCCTGTCATGCAACGTTTTCAAACCCGGACCGGACCGGCCGGCCGGACCGGTCAGACCGGCAACAGGTGGCCTAGACGGTCCGGTTCTGGGTGTTGGATCGGTTTTGCATCTAGCCGGCCGGTTGACCCGGCGACCGGCGAACGAACCGGAGTTTCGGTGATACGTGGAAGTCAAGCAGGCTCAAACCAAAGTTTTAGAACTCAAGAAAGCTTTCGTCGACTGTTCGGTGACCATGGTTTCATCGTTTGGCCCAGTTATAATCTGATTTACTCAAGAAAGAAGTATTCAAAAATGAAGAAATATGAAGGAAGAAGATAAAGAATCATGTGAAGAAGAAGATAAAAATCGAACCTTTCTATTGATTTACACAAGAAATCTGAAGGAAGAAGATAAAGAATCATGTGAGGTGGCTGTAACTTGCAAGTCAATGGTTTTGTATTAGGGTTACTAATAGCTTCAATGGAACCCTTCAAAATTAGAGATTTGATTTATATGAGCCTTCTAGATTTTCTTTTTTTAATAATATAACTTTAATTTATTAGTAGCAGCAACATTCTCATTTTTATGTAAACAATTTAACCGTGAGAACATATAAGAATAAGAAACTTTATTTTAAGTATCTAAAGAATTGAACTATAATGTGTGATAATTGTGCTCTGTAAACACTAAACGATGTAAAACAATATCAATTATCAATGAAACAATGTGTTTTAGTCTCAATATTTGTTTATTTGTGTTTGACAATTTCACGTTTTGATTCTAGTTCGATTTCAAGCTTTAAATCACTTTCTGGAAAGTTATACGTAAACGTGATTAGTTTAACGCGACAAACACTCTGGGATAGTGACATAAGCTTAACATACCTTACATAACCTTTACATAACTTAGAAATAAGTTTTGAAGGGTTTGGTGTGTCAAAAACAAGTTTATTCGATCACAGGGACTATTTGCGACAAACTGTGAAAGTCTGCCGATTCATGTAGTAACGTACACTCCGGAACAAGATCATAAGCTAAACATACCCTAAATACCCTTAACATAGCTTAGAAATAAGTTTTGAGGGGCTCAGTATGCGATGATCAACATGGACTAAAAGCGTCAAAAACTGCATAAGTTTGAAATTACGCGCATAACTTACGTTCTGACCATATCCGGACATCCAAAATTTTTTGTAATCATTACAATATTGTATTTTAGTGATTGGAATGCAAAAATACCATTTTTCGTGTATTTTGGATCGTTTTTTGCATCCGTTCACGTTTCGTCGTAATTAACCGAATAACGTGACAGTACGATCAAACGAACCGACATCCGTGATGTTTTCAAGCATATTTCAAGTCCCCTTTGCTTTAACATCCTTGTAGAGCCTTGAAATTGGGTTAACGGGGGTTAAACACATCGAAAAACAAGTTTTGGAGCTGTAGGGACCTGTTTTGACAGTTTTGAAAGTTTCTGGTCTGGGATCTCTGGCTGGGTGCGAAGACTGTTGTTGTTTCCTTCGCGGCCCATGACAACTGGAGCTGGACAGATTCTTTGAATCTTCAAAACAGCCTGCTGAATCCATTTTTAACCTTAGTTTTTGCATACCATGAGCTGGTTTATGTGTACCCCAAGTAGCCAAATCAGTGTGTAACATTTGTAGAGTCAAGATCATGCTTTGATCCATGCAAAAACACTTGGCAATGATCAATGGAGGCTTGATTTCCTATAAGTACCCAAGAATTTCAAGCTTTCAACTTGCTCATTTGCTATTTCCTTCTTCACCTGCTCTAAGTGGAGGCAATCTCTTGTTGAGGGCCACCTACCTGAGCATTCTCAAGTTCTTTTTCCAAGCTTGGACTCTTGTAAGTGTTCTTTCATGCTTGGTTATTTATTTCAAGCAAGAAAGTCAAATGGTGTTTGACTTTCAGCTTTAACCATGAATTGGTCAAGACAAAGTTCGTTTGAACTTTGCAACGTGAGCGTAATCACGGTGGTTATAGTTCCTTATGACTACACCTACTGATTTCCACGTTGATTAGTCGAAGTGACGAGTCAAAGTTTCGGTCAAAATGCATGATTATGTGCATTTTGCGACGAAACTATTTTCGGGTATCAAAACACTTTGTTTTGATATCAAATCAGTGTTCTGACTTAGTTAAACATGTTTTAACATGTTTAACTCGTCACTTTTAGTTTAGTGCTTGTTTAGGGTCGTAAGTTAAGCAGTCTAAACAACCGCTTAGACTTTCGAACCCGACCCGTTTGGTCGATCATTAGGATCCGACCAAACATATTTGTGACCATAGTTGTATAGGTAATAACCTTTCGAGGTTATACCTTATGGTCACTTAGATTAATTAGTTGTATGATAGGTAGTTTATATGCCTTAGGAAAATGACCAAAATACCCTTTTCATTCATAATTTGAATTTAAGCATATGTAACCTAATTTTTTGACACTTAAACTGATTATGCAATGTTATTAAACATGTTAGCGCATATAAATACTTTTCATAGGACTAGTTAGGCTATTCGTTTGCGTTTTTAAGCAAATGACGTGTTAAAGTAGCATAGACTACCTTAACGGGTCATAAGCACTTAGGATAGGTTTCAATTCAAAATGTAGGCTTTGTTAAAACATATCACATGAGTTTCAATACTCATCTGGTTTACGAGACCTCATTTTACCCGATCTCCCAATTTAGGTGTCGATTTATTAACATAGTGATCCGATACTAGGTGCCACTTGATTCCTTGATTGCCCGAGCATTTTTAGTTCACTAAATCGAGGATACCTTACAATCTCAAGTGAGTACATAGTTCCCCTATTTTACTACTTTCAATTGTTTTGGGGTGATTCATATGTGCTAAATGATTTTCGAGTTTTCGAAACAAATGCTATGGTTTATATTAAACACAACGATTTCAATAATGTGAACGAACTTGTTGGGACGTTATTACATAACACGAATGACATTCATTAGCTTTGGCCGAACCAACCAGTAGTGTGTTATAGTACCATAGGATCTGACAAATCCCGTTATCGGACTATCGCCATGGTTATGTATGGGGGTAATGTGGGTAACGACAGAACCTGATGATTATTAACTTACCCTTTGGTGGTTTGTTCATACGAGTTGAACGATGGACGAGTCACACAGGTTTGAATGTGTTCAACGAGACAACCAAAAGTTAGTTTTCACAATTAAAACACAAACGATTTGAACGATTGAACGATTTGAATGATTGAGCGATTTGAACGATTGAACTATTTGTACGATTTGAACGATTGAACTATTTGAACGATTGAACGATTTGAATGATCTAAACGATTTGAACAAGTTAAAAGAATGGAACGAATGATTGATAACACGAACGAATTGAACGATTTTTGAACGATTGGTTTTTGGTATGTGATTAGATAACAGGACGGGTGTAATGTGATAAAAGCATGGTAGATACGCCACTAGTACTTCTTATATATAAGTGCGTTTATCATATTGCATTCCGTGGCGTTATTTAGTTCACTTGGACGAATGATTTCAAATGATGATACGCAACGATGTTTACTAAATGATATAAACCATACGAGTTTTATTACAAGAACGATTTACTATTTGGTTTACAAAAGCAAACGTTTTTGGGTCAAGATTCATGGCAACGAGGTTTTATAAACTATAACCAACTTGTTTTAAGTTGGTTAATCATATTGCAATACAAAACACTTTTCAGTACATGGTTTTCAATTATCGACTCTTGTAGTCATACGAGGTATTGCAACACTATACAAGCCATAAATCTGACACACTCACAAAACCTATGTGCTCGCCGGCATTTTTATGCTGACTTTATTTCACATGTGTTTCAGGTGCTGTTGTTTGATGATGTTGATGATGAATAGGATGCATGCTCACATAGGATCGGACGAGGCCTTAGTGACTTAATAACAATGATAGACAATGTATTTGTGTTTCGCTTATAATTTCAATACAATGTAATAACTTTAATCAATAAAATGAAACTTTAATCCATGTGTTGGGAAACAATGATTCTGTCACTCCACTTCTTGACGTTTCCGCCGCGGTTTTGTTGTTTTAACATGGCCGGGGTGTGACATAATGTAAATTTATAATATTTTAACACTATCAAGTATTTTTTATATTTTCAAAATATTTATATTATTTAAGATTTTACCGATTCTTAAATCCAGTTCGACCGGTCCGACCAGTGAACCAGTAAGGTATCCGGTTCGATGTCTGGTCCGGTTATGAAAACAATGTTGTCATGTGCCTGGAGCAGCCACTATCAACATACCACAAGTTGATAATCCTCCTTAGCAGCTCTGCACAAACCAACCAAAAATTAATTAGATTGGGGGACCCAAGCCTTAATGGTCATGGGTCTTCCAGGTTAATCAACTACCTGAACATCTATCCAATATCCATCACTCCTTATTGGAGTCTTGGATCTAGGACCTGTTGATGGAAATGGGGTTTGATTTCCACGAGGTCTCTAGTCCTGAGGTTTCCTATGCCTGTTTGGACTCTGTAACCTTTGGAAAATTTTGTTTTGAGACCTTGAGTTTTGACACACATAACCTGAGTTTGATTGAACTCTAGATTGATTCCAATAATTTTGATTGGTATAATTTCTAAATCCATTGTTATAAAAATTCCGACCACCATTATTTTGGTATCGAGTTTGATATTGACCTTAACTTCTGAAATTACTTGATTGACTATTAATATTGTTCATTCTTGGTGAACTACTCCTAGGTCTCTCATTTTTGCCTGATGTAGATTCAGGCTGAAACCTTTGTTGATTTCTTTAAAACGAGGAACTTGTTGAGTTCCTTTTTTAGCCTAATCTACACCAACAGCAACACCCTCTTGTTGCTTAGGAGCAGATGTCTTTGGTGAGTTAGACACTCTCTGCTCACCATCACCATTCTCTTCTGATGATTTTTCTCTCATTTTCTCACTCACTTGTGCTTCACTCTTTTTGTTAGGACAACAGCTTGCTACATGTCCCTCGATGTGACATTTGAAACATAATCTTTTTGCCGAAAATATATTAACAGAATCCTTTGGACGAGATCCTTCAAGTGATGATGATGCCTTCGAAGGACCTTGTTTAGTTTGCTCAATTTCAGATTTCTGTACATTTTTTTAGCAAACTGCACGTTTGATTCATTCTCAATAATAGTTGTTTCATTTTTCATGTCATTTCCTTGAATAAAATTAACATTTTTAACAAAAGTTTGTTTTTATTTTTTATTTTTAGGAAGTGCACTCTTTGTTTTCAAAACTAGTTCCCTATTATTATTATCCTTCTTGACATTAACAACATCACCTTCAGACACTTCAATGTTTTCTAATGTAGAACTACTAGGTGTGTCGACATCAATAGAATCCACTACATCAAGTGTAGCTGATACAAAGTAAGTTAAATCATCTTCATCTGGCAAGAACGAATAGTCATGACTAAGAGGTGGTGGAACTTCATTGAAACCTGATGGAGAGTGTGAATCTTGTGCGTTAATGTGGGTATAATACGTGTTTTATTATATTCTAAGCGATGATGTGCCTTGAATATGTTAACTACGAGTGTTTGTGGTTTTACAGGTAAAGAGCTTAAATTGGTAAAGTTGGAGGGCTTAATGATGAAACGTAACAAGAAAGGATGATGCTCAAGAGGTATCACACTATTTGGGAATGTTTCGGGCCGAATGATAACTTGAAATCGAAAGAAACACGAAGGATTGAAGTCAAGGGACCTTCTGTTCATTATTAGAAAGTTGGTATGTGAAAGAATAGAGGGATTGTGGAACTCGACGTAACCTACAGTGAGGGAACCGTAGGTTACAACCATGTGTATTAAACAATGAAGTGACCAGGAGGATTATACTATAACTTACGGTCCATACCGTAGGTTACAGTGGTGCAGACAAGAATCAAACAGAAACAGTGGACCGTAGCTTACGGTCTGTAACCGTAGGCTACGGTATGACTTCCGGAAAAACACGAATTGGCTTGTTTTGAAGCGTATAAAAGGTTTTCTAAACCCTAGTTGAAGGTTATCACTTCTTGGACGATTTTAGGATATACAAGACACCTTTTGGGCATAGTTTTCACTATCACAACATCATTCCCATCTCAAATTCAATCATAGCAAGATGCAATCAACCGTTTATGAAGCTATTGAAGATCAATCGAACGAGATGAGCGGCTAGTCTTTTTATGGTTTCCTCTAAATGGAGGATTCTTGTAAGTGACATATTTTATGTGTTTGGATTTGTAACTGAACTTGGTAATCTAAGCATTCAATTCTTTTTACCTTTTTTTTATTTGATTTGATTGAATGATTTGTAAACAATTGGTTTTGCTTAAATCTTAATTCAAATTCATTCAATTCCTGAGATTTCTAGTAATTGGGATATATTTGATAAGGGTTAGGGTTAGTAATTTCAATTGATTATCCAAATAATAACCTTTCGTTGTTTTGAAATCGAAGTAAGTAGTTTTTGGATGATCACCGTCAATTAACCAAGTTATACGATCATGTCTATGTGATTGTATCAGTCAGCGTATAATTGAAGTTTGCTTTGAATCCAGAATCCGGAGGAACCATTTTTTCTCCAACTGTTACAAACTCATTTTCTTAGTTTTCTTAGTTTAATCCGAATAATCAAAACAACCGATTTTACAATTTTTGCAATTAGCTTTCGACACTTAGTTCATAACACTTTCCACAATACTCCTTTGGTTCTATACCCTATTTACTGTATCTACATAGTTTATTTAGGTTTTTGTATGACATTAACGACAGTCATCAAAATGGCATCGTTGCCAGGGAGTCGTGCGAAAAATAATTAAAAATACAAAAATAGTGTTTATTTCTTTTTGTTTAGAATTATGCGTGGTTTCTTGTCTGTGTTTGTACAGGTGATGTTCTACGTGTATGCATCATACGAGAAACTCCGGAAAAGCTTCGCCAGTAGCATTTGATCCGGAAATCGAGAGAAGCGTTCGGCAAACCCGAATAATGCATTGAGAGAACAAGATCTTATAATTGCCAGCACCTACATCCGAGTCAGTAGAGAACTCTGAGAATCTGGATAAACAACCTGTCTCACAAACCCAATTCTCACCAACTCCAAACCAACCTTCACCAAACACCTCTATACCATCTCAACAACCACCACCACCACCATAATCCACTCACCTTTCCACCTCTCAACTTCGACTGATGCCACTGCTACCGTTTCCCACTCTAGACAACCTACCACCAATCTCAAACCAATCAACATCTCTTCAATACCCATCATTCACCCAAACATCTAATGCCCAACATTCTTCACCATATGTGAGGATTGTACCCAATGAGCATGTCATCCTACCGAACCAAAGCCAACCCGTTAACTCATCAACTATGCCTCCCATACCAAATCAACCTTCGCACTATCAACCATCTCAGCAACAGTCGTTCCCTATCAGAGCCTCAATGTTTAAGCAAAGGGATGGTTCGGGAGAGTTTGAAGATGAGTATGAGGGTTATGTAGGTAATCAGTGCACCAGGCAGGTGGTGAATACGGGCGATTTTGAAAGGTATGATACGGGGTATGGGTTTGTAGAAAGAGTGAAACCGGGCACGTCTGGGTATCAACATCATGTTCATCAACCCGACCTGGTTAACCAACAGCCGATTTATAGAAGACCCATCGATATCCCGTTACCACCACCGGTGCATCAATTGCTGGGTCAACAACGACCACTACCGAGAAATCTAGTTCCATTGGGTAATCAACCTGAGGGTATACCAAGAAGATACGATCGGGGACCGGTGCGGGGAATTGAGAGTCATTTTAAACCCGCCTTTGCTAATAACCCCTCACCGATAGTAATACCTCAACTCTGAGGTCAGTCATTTGAAGTTCGACCCCAATCCATCCAAAGTTTGCCAAAATATCATGGTTTTGCCACCGAAGAACCATATTTTCACATCACAGCATACAATGCTCGTTGTAACACTATCGGGGGTCAGGGATTTACAGCGGACGGCGTAACATTGGTGTTATTCCAATTCACCCTAGAAGACAAGGCACAACAATGGTTTCATACTTTGCCTTTGGTTTCTATTTTCACATGGCTAGAGATGCAAAAATTGTTCTTAGATGAGTTTTACACGTCTCAGAGAACCAGTGATGCTCAGAAGGATATCAGAAATTTCCAACAGTTGTCCGATGAACTATTTCATGAAGTGTTCAATCGATTCAAGATGTTATTGAAAAATTGCCCACACCTTGGAGTACAAATGTGGGAATTACTTAAAGTGTTTCATGAGGGGTTAACATTGGAGGATGCACGGGACCTCAGTTCGATATCAAATGGCACTTTTGGTATAAACTACGAGAATGTTGATTGGGACTATTTAGAGAAAATGGCAAGTACGTCAAAGAGGAAAGCCCAATCTTCGAGGAGAGGTCGGCATTTGTAACACCACTAAAATCATGTCCAATGATGTGAAGACTCGTGTCCTAAACCCTAAATATATAAAATGTTGACTTTGAAGGACTAAAGTTGAGACTTTGAAAGACTAAAGTTGACAAACGGTGAATAGATGTATGCGGAGGGACTAAAAGTGTCGACATGCTAAACTTATGTCTCTGAATGACCTTACACGATGTTCGTATTCTCGGACGAGTCAAAAATTAGACACAAGAAGCCGTTTGTGAAAACAAATGAAAGTTAGGGTAATAAAAGGGTTGAAAGTGTCAATATGTTAATTCTTACCTCTGAGTGACCTTTTGACAAACCCGGTGCTTCATAAAGTTCAATCATACTCTCGGGAATGCTTGATATTGAATATAAATGGGTTTCGACACCATTACATGATAACATATGCAATTACACGATAACATACGCAAGATTTAAAGGAGAGGGGTTAAAAGCGTCATTTGTGGAAATTAGCACCTTCAGGTCATCTTTTGACCAAACGGGAACCTAACGGTGTTTGTTATAACCTTCAAAACCGTAAAAAACTAACTATAAGGGCCAAAAGTGTCTAGAATGAAACATATATGAAGTTATAAGGACTAGAGACTGAAACTGCCATTGTAGAAACTTGTTAAACTTGGACATAGGAGAGTAGCGGGCCGCGAAGCCCGTTCCCATTTCTCTCGCGGGCCGCGAGCCAATGCCTAGTATCGGAAAACACTGGCAGCTGCATGTTAACAGCCTTGTTGCCCACACAAACCACCATGCATGCTCAGAACTCGAAACCAGGGATTGTTGGATGGTTTTTACTGCCTCTAGGACACCTGGGATGATCTGAAGATGATCCTAGACACTTGGCTTCATCCTAGAACACCTTGATTTAGTATACATAGGACCTTCATGAAGCCATTTGAACTTGCGCCTCATAATTCTCACTTCTTCTCATTCTTGGAGATTCCTGATAAAAAAAGAGACTCCCCTTTGTCTAATCTTCGAGCTAGGACATGTTGTAAGTGTCCTTAGCCACTCTAGTTTGGTTTTTATGCATTTAAAAGCCAAAAGTCAAAGTTACCACTAAATGGATTTGACTTTTGGTTTAGACCTTAACGGTCCAGCCATTGTTCGAGGCGAATATGGCTACATGATCGTAATTAGGTAGGTGTTAATCCCTCAAAAGGGCACCTCCTAATTACCATGTTTACTTAGTTAATTGTCGGGTCAAAGTAATTAAAATAAAAAGTCAAATGGGTTAGTTTTTAAATAAATTCAAATCTGATAATGTAGAAGTTATAAAACATGTTTTATCACTTTAATAACTTGGTAAACATTATTAGAACATGTCTAAACATGTTCAACCCGACAATTACGAGTTTAAGCTCAGTTCGTAACCGAAAGTCGCAAAAGCTTGACTTTTGCTTTGACTTTCAGTTCTGACCCGAATTAGCTTAATTCCTTTATACATTAAGGTTCCTTTGTGACCATATTATATTGAAGCATAACCCTCTGAGGTTATATTACAAGGTCACATAGTAATCTGAGTTTATATGCATGTTTCCGTTATTATGCTTTATGTTGACTAGTATGCCTTTTTGTCTAAAAGTAAGGTTTTTAATATAAATGAACTAAGTACTGATTAGTGGACACATTTAACTTATTTTGATGTTTACAATCTGGTCATAAACTGAAGTTATGTAATTAATCGAAAATTATGCTTTTATAAGGACTAAAATGCCCTTTAGCATGCAAATCAAGTTTTAAGCATAATTTTGACATAAAAATCTTTACCTACTGTTGTGATATCATATTTAGGATTTATTGGGATGATGGTTCAGATTATATATTGATATTAACCTTGAGTTCTTGTACAAAGTTTGTAAATGACGATAATACCCTTTTCGTAATTAAAATGAGTTTTAAATATAATAAACATGCAAAAGATTTTTGCTACTGATATGTTATAAAATAAAATATTTGACCATTCAAAGCTGGTCAAAATCTCATAATCACTTAAACTTCGAAATTATCGTCATTTATCAACTTTTCGCTAAATAAGTGCATAGTATGGTTTTAAACGATATTTGGCACCTAAGACTTGTTAACTACTGACTTAATAAATTATTTTAAATTATTTTACAGTAGATAAAATTCATGAATTCAGAATCTCAAATAAGTCCCTAAAACTATGTGTGAAATGACCAAAATGCCCCTACGGAGCATAGTTTGGCCATAAATCATAAACCACACATATGTATGATATCTTACTGATATAATAACATAAATTAAATATTTTAATAGAAAGATTATGACCAGAACTTCAGTTTACATACAAATCCCTTTTATAAACCTTAAAATGACCAAAATGTCCTTATGAGGCTTAATTCGGTTTTAACACCTTTATGGGCATACGTGTTGATATCCTACTGATGTCACAATATATTTTAAGCATAGTGACATATGGAACTTGTATATGACTCATCCGGTTACTGTTTATGCTTATACGCGTTCGGTTCGGTTTATGTAACTAGTTTGCATAAATTAACCAAAACGGGTTTGAAGGGGTATGGTCCCAAAAGCCTTCCGCAGGCGCATTGGACCATACCACAACCTTATTCCAAAAGCATCTTAAATAAGACCCTGCGCAGCCGCACAGCAGTTCTAAACAAGAGTTGGAAAAGAACAGTCTTCGATGTCCATGCTTCGGAGAAAAGAAGGACAAATATCCAACTAACACCTTTGCGCGGGCTCGCGCAAGGGTACAGTTAGGCTTGAAGATAAACTCCTAAACACCTCCGCGTGCCTTAAATCAATACTTGAACAAAGGAATCTTTTCTGTTATAACAGAATGGACACGTGGCAAACGCACCATAGTTTACAGCTATAAATCTTCTAGAAAGCCTTAAAAGCTTATCGTGCATGGTCATTCGGTTACAACCGAATGTGACGTGGCACAATCTTAGACACTTATCTAAGTCACGATGATGGCAAAAACTAAAAGAGATATCTACACAAAATCACTTTCCACGTGGCATCTCCCCAGCCGTTGATCAAATCCACGATCCGTGTGCAGGGATTAACGGAAGGTGAGGTAACCGCCAACGGAAAAGTATCTGCCGTTGCTATCCCCGTTACACCATTTTCCCGCCAAAGTCTGGCTATAAATAAGATACACCAGGTATGATCTCATAAGTTACTTTTACTTAATCTCACTCATACTACATCTTTCTCCTTTAAGATCACGGTACTTATTCTCACGCCGGAGGGTGGTCACGGAGAGAACCCCCATTCTCCCCATGACGAGTCTAACGGTTTTCTGTTTTGCAGTGATCACCGGAGGAGTAGTCCTGCTAACCATCGAATCGATGAGGAGATTAACCCATTTTATGCAGAGACAAAACCCTTGATCTAATTGATTCCGGTCAATTTAGATCATTGTTTATTCATTGGCGCCCACCGATTCTTCTATTTTCTTTTTCATCTTCTCGATCGATTCATTTCTTCTCTTCTGTTTTCAATGGCAGAAAATCCGTCAAATTACCCGCCAAGTCCTCGATCCGAGAACAAGGGCATTTCGGCTCATGCTTCTCGTGTAGACGGAATCGCGGGGAAATTGTTTAACAACGACGATATTCATCACGAGGTGAATCAGGTGCACAGTCCTGTTACCTCAGAGTAGTTTAGGTCTACCTCCGGAGGAAACTTCGATTTGTTGGTTTGTCAAATTTCAAAACGCTTTGAATGCAAATTTTGCACAACCTTGTAAATCAGCGGCTCAAATAGCAACGCAGGCACAGGAACATGCAACTCAGGTACAAATCACAAACGTATCCCGAGTGTCCTGTTACAATTTATCATCAACTATGTCGGCCAAAGACACAAAAGCGTACTCTCAGTCTAACACCAGATACGAGTTTACCCATCTCAGATCTAGACGTCAAGAATCTCCTGCAGAGCAAAATTCTCAGAAGCAATCTGATCGTACAGATTTGGGCCCACATCCACTACAGAAGTGGGACACCCAGTTCAATGAAGAAAAACATCTAAGGAAGCTCAGTCACACGATACAAAACGGGGGAGAAGACACCCGAGGGATTATTCGCGAAAGTAACAATCCAAGTAGTTACAATACAGAGCAAGCATACATGGTACAAGGAGGACCATCGCGCAAGCATAACAATAAACGAAGCCACAATCAACACTGGCGTGAACAACAAGTACTTTTCCCTGTCATACCAAGAGGTCTCCAAGAAGAACGACCGGTCATCATAACTGGTATCTTCAGTCATTATCGTACTGATTACATGTTCATTGATCTGGGTAGTTCTATGGACATTATCTACAAGAAGTGTTTCAAGCAGTTAGACCTAGAAGACAAGGCGCACTTGAAACCAGTCGATTTTCCTTTAACTGGTTTCTACAATGAAGCCGTCTTTCCGTTGGGTCAAATCTCCTTTCCTGTAACACTCTGTGATGGTAAGCACTCACGCACCATTCCAGTCAATTTCATGATTATGCCAGCTACATCTGCCATGATGTACTATTGGGAAGACGTTCACAAAGGGATTTTAGCATGATTTCCTCTATACCACACGCTGCTTGCGGCTTTCCAACAGAAACCGGAGTGGCAATTTTATATTCAAGAAAAGAAGTGATGTCCATAGACGACGAGCCACCAATAAAGATCGCGAAGCCATCTCCATCTAACGAACCAGAGAAGTGGGTACTCAACAATGAATACCGTAAGGGTATTATATTTTTCTAGGACACGCCATATCACCAGCAACCTACGCAAGACTGAAAGAACTTCTAACCGAAAATATGGATATTTTCGCATGGTCCTCAGCGGACATGACCGGCGTGCCAAGAGAGGTTACGGAATATTGTTTGAATGTTCGACCTTCAGCAGAGCCAGTAGCATAAGGAAAGCACAGTCTCGGTCCAGAAAAGGCCCGTGCAATGAATGAGCAAGTGGCTGAACTACTTCAAGCCAGCATACTGTGCGAAGTTCGATATCAAACGTGGGTGGCTAACCCAGTAATGGTGCAAAAGCATAATGGTGGATGGCGCATGTGCGTCGATTTCAAGGACTTCAACAAGGCCTGCCCAAAAGACTGTTATGCTCTCCCAGAGATAGACAAGAAGGTGGATTCCTTATCATCTTTCCGCTGGAAATGCTTCCTAGATTGTTACAAAGGTTATCACCAAGTGCAAATGAAGGAAGAAGACGAAGACAAGACAGCTTTCTGCATGGACAAAGGTAAATTCTGTTACACAAAAATGCCTTTCGGTCTCCGCAACGTGGGAGCTACATACCAATGCCTAATGGATAAAGTCTTTGGGGAAGACATCGGCGTAACAGTCAAAGTCTATATGGACGACCTTGTCATCATGAGTCCCGAGGAAGAATTAATTCTCATAAACATCCAGCGCACCTTCGACTCTCTACGCAGAGTTAATCTAAAGCTGAACCCATTAAAGTGTTCGGAATGGAAGAAGGCAAATTCTTAGGATTTATCATAACCAAAGATGGTTTCAAAGTCAATCCAGAAAAGGTAGAGGCTATTCAGCTCATGCCGTCACCAGCATCCATCAAAGAGATGCAACGTCTGGCTGGTCGACAGGCTGCGCTCAACCGATTTTTAGCAAACCATGCCGCTAAGTCTTATCTATTCATCAGCACATTGCATAACTGCGTTAAGAAGAGCCAGTTTCAATGGACTGCGGAGGCCGAAAAAGCTTTTCAGGAAATGAAAGAATGTCTAATTCAGTTACCTACTTTAACGGTTGCGCAAAAAGAAGAACCATTAATCTTGTACCTCTCTGCATCAGAGGTAGGCGTAGGCGCAGTGTTGCTGGTCGAAAGAGACGGAATCCAAACTCCAATTTATTACATCAGCAAGATGTTAACTAGCCCAGAAACACGTTATTCAATCATGGAAAAACTTGTTCTCGCATTGGTTCATGCTTCGCGCAGATTACGAAGGTACTTTTCTGGCCACGTTATAACTGTTCTTACCAATTATCATTTGGGTCAAGTTTTATCCAAGCCGTATGTCGCGGGCCAATTAGCAAAATGGGCCATTGAACAAGGCAGATATAACATCCTGTATAAGCCATACCCAGCTATCAAAGGCCAAGTTCTAGCAGATTTTGTTACTGAAGTCCCCGTCGATCGAATCCAAGAATGCGAAGCCATCCAAAATCCTACCCCCGTCTTCAACGACAGGGTCTGGATCTTATATACAGATGGAGCTTCCAACGATGATGGCGCAGGAGCTGGTCTTCACTTAGTCAGCCCCAATAACCACGAACTTACTTACGCCATTCGGTTAGATTTTAAAAGCACCAACAACAAAGCAGAGTATGAAGCATTTCTTGCAGGTCTACGCCTAGCAATTAAAATGGGGGCAAAGAATGTAGAAGTGCATGTTGACTCTCTGTTGGTTTCCGAGCAAATTAACGGTTGCTACGACGCAAAAGGAGAAACAATGGCCTTATATCTTGAGCAGGCGAGAACATTAATCAATCAGTTTCAGACTTTCAAAATCATCCACATTAACAGAAGCAAAAACAAGCACGCGGACGCACTAAGCAAGTTAGCTGCCACAAGTTTCAAACACTTGGCAAAAGAGGTCTGCATTGAAGTCCTCTCAAACCCGTCCGTTCCTCTAAGTCACGTAAACATGACAGAAATTGGGAATCCATCTTGGATGTCCCTGATTATTATGTTCTTATGAAATGGAACTCTTCCAAAAGGGAAAACAGAAGCAAGAAAAATTCAGCACAAAGCGCTCAATTATGAAATGGCAGACAGAATCCTGTATCGCAAGTCTTATATGGGTCCTCTTCTAAGATGCGTTGACAAGCATGAAGCGCAATATCTGGTCCGAGAAATCCATGAAGGATTATGCGGAATCCATGCGGGTCCTCGTATGGTAGTGGCAAAAATCATGAGCGCAGGCTATTACTGGCCCGGCATGCATCTAGACGCCATCGAGATTTTGCGCAAGTGTACCTCGTGCCAACGCCATGCTCCAAAGACCCTCCGCCCAAAGAACCCTTTTGTTCCAGTAACCACAGTATGACCTTTCCAACAATGGGGAATCGATCTAGTAGGTTCTTCTCCCGATGCGCCTGGCACAGTAAAATTTATCATAGTTGTTGTAGATTACTTCACCAAGTGGGTAGAAGCCAAAGCTCTAGCATCAACCACCGCAATGGTGATCAGAAAATTCATCTGGGAACACATTATATGCCGATTCGGGTTACTGGTGTGCATTATCATAGACAATGGTACCAATTTTGCTTCTGATGATCTACAAAAATGGATGAAAGAAATGCGCATCGAACATAGTTTCACCTCCGTGGCGCACCCACAGGCAAACGGTCAAGTTGAAAGCGTCTACAAATAGATTGTAGATGGAATTAAAGCAAGATTGGGAACCGCAAGAAGAGGCTGGGTTGATGAACTCCTAAGTATTCTGTGGGCTCACCACACCATGCCGAAAACTAGCACGGGAGTAACTCCATTTAGACTCGTCTACGGTACGGAAGCTGTGATCCCGGCAGAGATTGGCCTTCCGTCACCCCGCATGTTAACCATGGAAAAGTAAAACAATGAGCAAGAGCGCAGACTCGACTTGGACCTTCTCGAAGAAAGGCGAGAAAATGCAGCTATTAACGAGGCCAAGTACAAGTCAAAATTGGAAAAATATTACAACGCTAGAGTGCGCATATGCACTTTTTTTATCGGGAGACTTCATCCTAAGAGATAACGAGGCATCGAACGCAGAATGACCAGGGAAGCTCGCGCCTAAATGGGAAGGGCCATATGTGATCAACGAGGTCCTAGGAAAAGAAGTGTACACCCTGCGCCGACTTGACAGAACAGACGTTCTGCGCACGTGGAATGCGCAGCAGCTGCGCAGGTGCTACATGTAATCCTAGCACCCTTCGTACTTGGACAGGACACTACGCTGACCAACATACAACACAAGGGTCGCTACTTACATACGCATCATAATTATCTTATTTAAAAAAATAGCTTTGTATCTGCAAGCCTCTGCGCCTTATCCGAATCAATGCAAAGTTTGTTACTTACATTACGTCTTTATCTTTTATTACAAATGCATGCAATTTCTTTTGGTAAACACAAAAACACTATGGTAATCTAGTACAAGTCTCATGAACGGTCCGCGTTCCCAAGTACTGCGCAAGGTCCAGCCCTACGTTCACACATGAGCTTTATACCATCCTTATGTGTCTTACCTAAACAAAGTAACTGTACTCATGCAAACATTGTAACTAAAACATACCATACATTTATAAAGTTACTTGCGCGGCAGCGCATTAACAAAGTTACTTGTGCGGCAACACATTTACTAGCACAAACAGTACAAAAACTGTCACACCCCGACCATGTAAAACAACGAAACGTGGCGGAAACGTCGGGGAGTGTTATAACAGAATTAATTGTTTCACAACTATGGAAATTAAAGTTACGTTTTATTTATCAAACAAGAGAGTTACATTGTCTTAAACAAGAAACAAATAGTACATAACATAATTCAACTAGTTCTTGCTTTGTTTTAAGTCACTAATGCACAGGTCCGCCTAAGTGTGTCTCGATCATCCTATGCAACAGCTCCTGAAAACACATGTGAAAATAGGTACGTCAGCATAAAAATGCATGTGGGATACATAGGTTTTGTGAAAATAGGATTCATGACTTAAGTTTAAGAAAATGTTTAATAAAATTTAGTCATGAACCTTGTAAATTGTTTTGTTTTGTAAATCATTTAAAAAGTGGTAAATAAACCAAATGATATATATATATATATATGTATAAAAGAATAATGTATGGTTAAGTGAATAACCAAGTAAAATGAGTTTGTATAAGTTAAGTTATTTGTGAAACGATGTTTATGTGAAAATGTGTTGTAGATGTAATATGTCTAAACTGAAATGGTTTAAATAACGCTACGATATGTAATACCATAAAATCACTTATATATAGGAAGTACCAGTGGCGTATCCACCATGTTTTTATCGTATTACACGTCGCTTTGTTACTTAAATCACTTAACCAAACAACCACCAAAATGTAATGTTTAACAATTGTAGAAATGTTTATGTATGGTCAAATACGGTTCAAATGGTTCAACAGTTACAAACGGTTCATATAAACAAATGGTTACAACGGTTCATATAGTCGAATAGTTACAACGGTTCACATGGTCAAATAGTTACAACGGTTCAAAATGTAATATAATGTGTTCATATGCTGGATGAGCATATGCAACAAAATGCAATATAACATATGTTGAGTAAACATATGCAACTAATGTAATGTAAATCAATGTGCTAGCATGCTCAGTCAACATACATAGCAGAAATGTAAAGTAAAACAATGTACTAAGTATGTTAAGTAAACATACATAGCGAAACAATGTAATGTAAATCATGTACTATAAGTGTACTAATGAACATAGCAAGTATATGATGTGAAATCAGGAAAGCACGAAAATAACAAGTAGGCACTTGTGTTTCACCCCCAAAATGTTTGAAAATAGTAAAAGAGGGGTCTATGTACTCACTTGAGATTGCCTAGAAGTCCTTGCGTAACAACCAAACAATGCTAGAGATCACGGAAATCAAACGGTACCTAATATAGGTTACTATGTTAATAAACCGGACCTAAATCGGAGGATCGGATAGAATGAGGGTTCGTAAACCAAATGAGTGTGGGAACTCATGTAATATGGTTTAACAAAGCCTACATACTAAAATGAAACCTAACCTAAGTGCTTACGACCCATTACGACCCGTTTAGGTAGCTTATGCTACTTTAACGCGTCCTTTGCATAAAACGCGTTTGGAATGCCTAACTAGCCCTATGATAAGTAAAATATGCCTTAAAATGTCTAATATTGTTGCTAAATCAGTTTAGATATCAAAAATTATGTTACATAGGCTTAAAAAGAATTTTGGCGTAAAAAGGGCATTTTGGTAATTTACCTAAGGCATATAAACTACCTATCATGCGACTAATCAAACCTAAGTGACCATAAGGTATAACCTCAGAAGGTTATTCCCTACACTACTATGGTCACTTAACATGTTTGGTCGGATCCTAATGATCGACCAAACGGGTCGTGTTCGAAAGTATAAGCGATTGATTAGATCGCTTACCTTTACGACCCTAGACAAGCACAAAACTAAAAGTGACGAGCTAAGCATGTTAAAACATGCTTAACTAAGTTAGAAAATAAGTTTGGTATCAAAACAAACGGTTTTGATACCTAAAAGTAGTTTGGTTACAAAATACGCAAGAATACGCATTTTGGCCGAAACTACGACTCGTCACTGAGCCTAGATAACGTGGTAATCAGTAGGTATAGTCACTAGGGACTATAACCATCGTGATTATGCTCACGTTATGAAGTTCAAACGAACTTCGCGTTGACGATAAACTGGTCAAAGCAGAAAGTCAAACGCAGTTTGACTTTAACGACAAAAACGAATGAAAAGAACGAAAGAATACTTACAGAAGGTCCCCGCAAGCTCTTGATCCGATTTACTCTCAGGTATGAAGCATAAACTTCAACTTAGAGAGCCAAAATCAGATTCAAGTGTGCTTTGGGAGGAAGTGAGGGTGGGTATTTATAGGAATTCAAGAACCGTTAAGATCGTTCATCGAAAACTGAGCTTTGATCTGGACTTTACATGTGTGCCCATGGTTTTCTAAAACCATGGGAGCCCCTAATAATGGACTAGTTTCATTGAATACCAGCCCATGGTTTTGCAAAACCATGGGTTAAAACCATCAACACTTCAAAATGGACTAGGTTCATTGAATCTGGTCAGAAATTTCAAAAATGGTCCCTGCACTTGTAAAACTTGATTTTTTTGCACTTTTAAGCCCCGTTAACCCTATTTCAAGGCTCTAAAATAAAGTTAAAGTATAGGGAACTCAAAACATGCTCAAAAGTATCTCGGATGTCGGTTCGTTTTGTCGTACGGTTGCGTTATTCGCTTAATTACAACGGAAGTCGTAATGAACGCAAAAACGATCCAAATTAAGCGAAGAATGGAATTTTATCATGCCAAACACTAAAATAAAATATTTTAATGCTTACATGAATTTTTTGATGTCCGGATGTATTCAGAACATAAGTTATGCGCGAAAATGCAAACTTGTGCACTTTTTGACGCTTTTAGTCCCTGAATGACCCAAAAGTTTATTTTAGCACACCGAACCCCTCAAAGCCTATTTCTAAGCTATGTAAAGGGTATTTATGGTATGTTTAACTTATGGTCATGTTCCGGAATGTCTGTTCCAGTACGAATTGTCATACTTTCGCAGTTTGTCGAATTTAGTCCCTGTAAGCGATTAAACTTGATTTTGCCATACCAAAGCCTTCAAAACTTATTTCTAAGTTATGTAGAGGTTATTTAAGGTATGTTAAGCATATGTTGATGTTCCGGAGTGTTTTTCGCATTAAACTGATTACGTTTATGCACCTGTTGGCGTATAACTCTCCAGAAAGCGATGTAGAGTTTGAAATTGAACAAAAATTGATATGTGCAAACGATACACATATTTCTACAGATCCCAAGTATGAAATACAATATTTCATTGGTTTGGTATTTGTTTGATGGTCGCAGTGACCCAGGTGTCAAGTCTCCCCTACTTTAGGAAATTTCGTCCCGAAATTTATTCGTAGGAGTCTGTCTGTGACTTTGTGTTAAATGATCATCAAAGATATGCAAGGCATAATCCTGTCATTTTCCTCAACGGATATTTTTCAGAAGCAAAAATGAACGAACGGAGTCATTTTCCTCAATGGGTTCTTCGGAAATAGAAAATGAAGGATTTAACTAAACGGATATTCATTTCCCTCAACGGATATTCTTCAGAAGTGAAAATGAATGGATGATTCATTTTCCTCAACGGGTTCTTCGTCAGGAACGGGAATGAAGGAATAATCAACGGATATTCATTTCTCTCAACGGATATTCTTCAGAAGCGAAAATAAACAAACGGAGTCATTTTCCTCAACGGGCATTCTTCAGAATTGGAAATGAAGGATTTAACTAAACGGATATTCATTTCCCTCAACGGATATTCTTCAGAAGTTAAAATGAATGGATGATTCATTTTTCCTCAACGGGTTCTTCGTCAGAAACGGGAATGAAGGAATAATCAACGGATATTCATTTCCCTCAACGGATATTCTTCGGAAGCGAAAATGAACAAACAGAGTCATTTTCCTTAACGGGCATTCTTCGGAATTGGAAATGAAGGATTAAACAAACGGACATTCATTTCCCTCGACGGATACTCTTCAGAATGAAAATGAACAAACGGCGTCATTTTCCTCAACGGGTATTCTTCAGAATTGGAAATGAAGGATTTAACAAACGGATATTCATTTCCCTCGACGGATACTCTTCAGAATGAAAATGAACAAACGGCGTCATTTTCCTCAATGGGTATTCTTCAGAATTGGAAATGAAGGATTTAACAAACGGATATTCATTTCCCTCAACGGATATTCTTCAGAAGTGAAAAATGAATAGCTAGTTCATTTTTCCTCAACGGATGCTTCATCAGAAATGGGAATGAATAGGGTTAACTCTAGACACATGACAAAACTTGCTGTGATTTCTATGCACTAAATTCCATAATTATGTATGCATCCATAATTACATAATTCCTTGCATAGTCCGCACAGTTTGTTTTGTAATGTTTAGGGGAAGAAAATCAAACCTGTGATGAGGGTGGCCAGACTACCATAGGGTCCTTTTAATTAGATCGACAGATGATCTTTTTAATTAGACCACCAAGGAGTCCTTTCAGCTATATCATCACATGATATTCCTAACCAGATTTGTGGATCAATTTGTTTAACTAGACCACTCAAGGGGTCTAATTATTGAGTACTACTTTATAATCCAAGGGACTTAACTACAACGTAGAAGTCCATTAAGGATTTAAGGTAGTACCTTTGGGTATCCTACTATGAATCCCTTATACGTAGATATGGAAGATTCTATGAGGATTTGGATAACAAAATTTGGATCACACAAAAACATAAAAGGGAACACATAATCACATAATTGTTTTCTTGGTTATTAATTGTTATTATCTTGTTATTGATTGTTATTAACTTGGCGTTGATTTGAACATGGGTATTCAAGGCATACCAGGAACCCAGTTGATGGACTTCAACGTCCTCAAGCATCTATCTGAAAAGATAGGATGATCTTCTGAAAATTCGATTTTTGATTACAAGGAATCACCACATTCGAATTTAGGTATACAACAATTAAGGACTTACGGGAATATCCTTAGGTACCCCATTAAGTAGTGGGTATTCGTCCAGAGTTGTAACTTGCGCCTTGTACTTCGTTTTCCTTGGAAGAAACGGGTACTTAGGATTTTCGTGGAAAATGCAAGAGATCATAAAGTGGAAGAATTTTGGGGATAGTCTGTCCTTCAAGGGATACGGTTCCTTGATTGTCGGTATTGTAGGGGATATGTTGTTTACACATGCAACCACATCAATATTTGTATATTGCATTGTAAAATAAAAGCTTTATTTTTAGCCGAATTGAAACTCTTGAAATTGCATGGAGCATTATTGTTGTTGTTGGCTTGGTTCAGTTGAGCAATAAGATTTGGGAAAGCAGCAGCCATTTGCTGCGTGATGATTTCTGCCAGTTCGGCATTCGCTATCTGATTGTCGCGTCAAGGAGGCATTCTAAAAAGGGTAAATAAGAGAGAAAACAAATGAAATGGCATTGGGTAAGAATAGGATGTTATAACTACCGACCAAAATCATGGGTGATGGTCATTTGTTTGAACCACGAAGCAAACAAACGACAAACAAAGGCTGAATCAAAGCAAGTAGGTCCTCATAATGTATCGCGAAGACATGCTCGCCTATAAGTGGACACTCACCCCAAGAGTTCCCAGGTAAGAGTGACTGGTCCGATTATGTGGATTTGTACGAACACTCTAGCCTTAGACAGAAAACCCAGGGTACAGGCATTCACTCTTCCAGTTTGCACGTGTTCACACTATTTAGGACCCAAAACATTTGATGAGATTTTGAAAACTCAAAGGGGTTCAAAACCTTATTACAAAGGGTTCAAAACCTAGTAATCAATCATCCAAAAACAGATGATTAATTTTCAAAGCGGATTCGGAATTGATGTTCTCGTTGTGGTTGCTGCCTAAAGATAGGCAACGGTATTGTTTTATGACTAAACGCAAGTAAACTCGCGTTAGGGTCCTAGGAAGGTTATAGTCTAGGTCAAAGCATTACTAATAACCTAATTCCCTATAACCATTGGCTCTGATACCAACTTTTCTGTCACACCCCGACCACGTAAAACAACGAAACGTGGCGGAAATGTCGGGGAGTGTTGTAACAGAATTAATTGTTTCACAACCATGGAAATTAAAGTTACGTTTTATTTATCAAACAAGAGAGTTACATTGTGACGTGTGGTTATATATACATAATTTTGCAATGAATTTACACACGATTTGGTTTTAAATTTATAAAAGTGATTATTACTTTTACATCAAAACACACACGAAAGAGGCAAGTGTACCCCGTCACATATGTAATAAAGTATCGGTAAGAACCAAGTATCGATCCAAGGAAATGGGCGGAGAAATAATACTAGACCTTTGTCACTAAACTACCGGTAAAAACATAAGTTTGGATTGATTTTAATTAAACTAAAGTAAGCGTAAACAAATACATAATAAAAACATAATAGATAATATATAAAAAGCCTTGCTTAATACACAACCACAGCATGTCAACTAAGTCGGTTTTGGCACTAGAAGCATTCGTTCAATTTTCCAATTTAAGACAATTAGTATCCCTTTCGGGAATCCTAACATGACAATCATTCGGAAAGCTAAAACGATAAACACACTTTAACCACCTAAAATTGTTCTTTAACGTGCAATTGATAAATGTCTATGAAAATCTCTTAAAAATAAGTTAGTCATCCGTTAGGAGTTTTCTAACCGCACTTAATCAAGGAAAGAGACACCGATAAACACAATGCAACCACCGAGACAAGCATAAACTAGATTAAATCACAACCGAGTTCATTTTACAAATCTTGCACAATAATTCACTAAGATAGCAATTTTGGCCTAAACTACTAACTAAGCTAACAAATCATGGCAAGAATTTATAACGACACCATCTAACCCGTTAAGGTCCTTACGTGACGGCAAGCTCTCTTTATTAACAATAATTACATTTTATTAAATCACTAACCATTTCTAGTATCATGATGCATACATTTAAACCAAGCTAAACTAATTAACCAAGTTAAAAGTTTACTAATACAAGATTAATTAAGCTTCATTTTTCAGCTATCTTAACTAACCAAATACCAATCATCCAACATAATTACTTATAATCAAGAAATCAATATCAATAACAAGGTTGCAAACTAATCATCAAAGATTAACATAGAAAATACTTCAAGTGTCATTACAAACAAAGCTTAACACACTGATGGCTGTAATTTAGCAAGGGATTGTTTGTGTTTTTGCCCAAAGGCTACAATAATACATAAACATTAATCTAAGTACTTGAAAGATTATCAAAAACATGGAAAGATTAGAAAACCAAACCATAAACAAGCACTAGACTAAGGATCCGGATAGTAATGGAGCTAAACGGCACAATGTGGCTTGAATCCGGGTCAAAAGCAAAGCCTCCGGAGCCTGTAAATTCGCCTGTGAAGCTCCCAAAATTCCAGAATGTCGAACAGAATGTTTCCGTTCTATTTTTATATTTTTTCGAAGTCGCACGGTCGTTCTTCATATGGCACGACCGTGCACTTTAAGCAATTATTGGGTATGGGACACCATACTGCATACGTCATCAGATCTTTGACCGGATACGATATCGCACGACCGTTCTTCGGATGGAACGGTCGTTCAGCTCCGGGTTCTTGTTGCACGAGCTGCTGGATCGGGCGTTCATCACCGAGATCAGGTTGAATCATCGTAGACGCACGGTCGTTCTTCAGAAGGCACGTCCGTGCATCACCGGGTTGACCTTAAATGCCTTGCACGCCTAGTCGCACCCTCGTTCAATGCCGGGTTGATCAGCATTTGTCGGAGATGCACGGTCGTGCATCAGGTCGCACGACCGTTCCACAGCCCCAGGTCAGTTTCCTTAACAGAATGTCCGCAGCTTCGTCGTTTTGTCCGGAAAGTCCTCGTTTTCGCTATCATCTTGTCTGGTATGCTTTTTTAGGCCTGTAAACAAAAGTGTAGATAATTAAGTATCCGAATGACGGTTTTACGGCCAAAAACGCATAAAATAGGGGTAAAACGGGGGACTAAAATATGTGTAAATTAACGAATATCAAATCTCCCCACACTTGAACCTTGCTTGTCCTCAAGCAAGCTAAACTAAAAAGCAATAAAAAACATAAACAAACAAGAACGATAATTTACACACTATTTTATTGAAAACTACTATAAACGGTTAGCCGGTTTGTCGAAAGGCAACATCAAAAGACTCAAACCCAACAAGCATATGCAATTATAAAGCGACAACCAAAAAGCCGTGACTTCACATTTAATTGACTCACATGTTAATCTTCACACGACTCACAATGTTCACACACACTCGGTTTTATTTGTGAAACATACATAAAATGTGTATGTGCAAACACTCAATGCCTAGTCAATGAAATGTGCAATATCATAAGCTTGTCATAAGATCTCGTCTCCACCAACTAACATGCGAACAAGTGTAAATCAAGAGGTCTTTACGGGTTGTAACGTTAGGCTGGGGCGAAGGGTATGGAAGTGGACATTTAAAGTGGCGAAAATGGTTAAAACTCGGTAGTAGCGTTTAACTAGCAAGAAAATAATACAACTATACATACAAACGCCTTAAAAAGGCGACTAAAGCGCAATCGAGCTTATCAACGAAATTTTAACATTTAAGCATTCAAAATTGCTCGATTTCTATCAACTTCACCCTATTTTAGGGTGTTTTCTTTTCTGTTTTTTTTTTTTTTAGGCATACTAAACTATACAATGAAACATAAACAATAACAAGCGCTAGTTAAACGATTATTTTTGACCGAGTTTCAACACTAAAAAGGTTTAAAAACATAGAAAGGCTAAATTTGGTTAAGTGGGCGATCATGTGGGTAAACAAAGGTGAACGGGAAGGCTCGACATGGTTAATCCTAAAGGGTAATATAAGGTGAACGGGAAGCACAACACAAAGAACAAGTACACAACAAAGGGGTAATCTAAGTGCCTCTATCATTTTTACACAAATTCACAAGTTCATGGTCTTAACAAGCATACTAGTGACAAGTTCTAAATTGCACATAACATTCGGCTCACTCCTATATCCGAAATGAACAAATATATAACAATCAAGGCTCAAATATGCTCACGTAACGGAAGGAATGGGTAAAAGTGTGAAAACTATCATGTAAGTCTTTCTTTGTTTGTCACGCTTTCCGGTTTCCTTTTTCAAAAATATTTTGCTTGTCGAGTTTTTATCAAGTCCGAAGTTTTCTAAAACACAACCAACCGGTTTATTTACCAACATATATACAAAACACATGTATTTTTGAATGATTTTTCTGATTTTCTGATTTTTTTTTTTTAGAGAGGACAAACAAAGTTAACAAAGTTAACCCCCTCCCCACACTTGAACTTCGCATTGTCCCCAATGCGAGACCCGAAATATAGAGAAAGGGATAAAAAATACTCCCCTCAAGATGATGTTGGCGCCACGAGACTTTCGAAGCTGTATCTGGTACGTGCTCCGGTCCAAGATCCGATAGCTAAAACCTGCGAGTATGTCATATGTGCACCCAAAACATAACAGAAACAGAAAAATCACAAAACAACCATAATATACATAAATACTAAAATCCAAACAGAACATAAAGTAAAATGTCTGAAATACATAACCGGGGTGTTTGAAAATAACAGTCAAAATAAACACCCAAATATAAATAAAGTACTGAAATAGAAAACACCACCAACTGATATCACCACCGCCAACTACTCATCTCCATCATCATCGTCTCTCGTATAGGACGGGCCGGCATCGCCATAACCAGGGGGTTCCACGGTGGGAACTGCGGAGGGTGCTGAAAGTAGTCGGGGTATGCGTGATGCATCTCCCCGAAAAGATATGAGAATCCCGCACTGACCCCCTGATATAAAGTATCCTGGCTCTGCCGAAGCTGGTCATGTGTGGCCCGAATCTGAGCCTGACTGGCCCGAATCTCGTCCTGGTTAGATCTAATCTCGTCGAAGTAGGTACCATGCTGCTCCTGCGTCACACGCATATCCTGGAACTGCTGGTAGAACGCGGGCCAGTCCTCATGCTGATGAAATGCATGGTGCTGCGGCGAGTGTGGTGGTATCGGTGGCTGGTGCTGGTGCTACTGCTGCGGACCCTGCTCTCCCATCTCAACATCCTCATCTTCCTCCTCATCTGGAGGCAACGGGTCCCAGACCTCGTTGTTCAATCCCCTCAACCTATCCCCCCTATCAAGCTCTACAATCACCCCCATGGCCTTCAGTGACCTGATATCGACATGAACCCCCTCAGTAATCAGAGTGAGACTCTGAAGCACCTCCTCAGTCATGAGGCGCTCGTTGTACGCTATTTCGATCACGTACTGACCGCCATGTATCTCACTGTTTGGGGTCCGCCCCGAGCTCTTGACGAAATACTCAGCCATTCGTGCGCCCAGGTTGATAGGTGCTTTGTCAACCAACGCATATAAAAAGATCAAATCAGGTGTTGGACAGTTACCAAGACTGTCCATGCGACCGCATATCGAATGGCTAAATACATGGTGCATAACTCGCACCAAAGGGTCTCTGAGTCGCGAGGCCTTCGACATCCTCGGGTTGTAGGGCTCCCTAATAGCGTTTTCAGCCCAAAATTCATCCCGAGCTGCATCAGAGGGGAAGGTGAACTGTTCAGTGAAGACATCTTCATCATCCATGTCGTCCCTAGTATAAATCCCGAGTCTTCTACCTAATCGACCAACCGACCATGTATTCCAGTGCCCACATAACCTGAAAGTGACCCGGTTCTTGTAGCGAAATTTGGGTCTACGATGAGCAACCGGCTTTTCATAAGCATAAGATGCGAAGAACTCAATGGTCAACTCCAGGTAAACGGGTCGGTTGCAAGCGACCAGATTTGCAAGCGGGCGACTCATCATGTCGTCTAATCTCTCATACTGATTGAGTTCCCGCATGACTTCCCAATCTAACCATCGGGGGACTCCAAACTGCCCCCGTCTCGCCCACAATGCGTCTCGTTTCGGGATGCACAAAGCCTCTTTCTCAATATTGGGGTCGAATTGAAGGAAGGGATGGTCCATCTGTATGAGGAAAAACATTAGAGAGATAGAAAAAGGAAAAATTCGAATCTAAAACAGCCGAGCAGCCAATTATGAAGCTTCTGTGAATCTGATCTGGGCGTATGGCACGGTCGTGCGACGAGACGCACGGTCGTGCGTCACCGACAACAAACACCAAAATGCCCAAATCATCGGAACTGCACGGCGTGCGACCAACGGCACCACCGTGCAACACCGAACAACAAGCAACTTATTGTGAAACAACGGCGAGGCACGACCGTTCCATACGAGGAACGTCCGTGCGACTTGGTTTTCTGCAGATTCTGACCCAGGCTCTAAGTAGCCCGATTTTTTCACAAATCTTCAAGTTTTTTCATAAACAGGGGTCAGAAAAATGCACCAGATGTTCACGATACTACGATTCAACAAGGGTTAGGGTTTCGATTTGTTTATGAAGAGAACCCTAAAAATTTCCTTGAAGAATCGGAAGAAATCTAACCTAGAAAGCAAGGAAACAAGAAATCTACAACTAGGAACGTACCGTGCGAAGAAGGGTGTGAGATCGTGCGAAAAACCGTGCGATTTGATGAAGTATCGCTCTGGAACGGCTGCAGTTGGCTAGGGTTTCGCGAAATATGAATGGGGGCTGCAGATGAGGGTATTTATAGTGCCAAATGACAAAACTGCCCTCAGTCTGACGCACGGTCGTTCTCCGTGTGGCACGGTCGTGCGTCGCCGACATCGTCCAAACCCTATGAACTGTTCTCGGAAATGCACCGGGGGTGCGATCCACTGTGTCGGCCCTCGGAAACGCACGGTCGTGCGACCCGAGGAACGGTCGTGCATCAGGTGCAGATACAGAATTTTCCGCAGAAGCTATTTCCAGCAACTGTTTCGGCCGTTTTTCGCCGTTTTTTCGACACACCAACTGTTCTAACAATATTGCAATACAGAACCTTCGCTCGGCACGTACGAAAACTGAACAAACTAACGTAAACTACCTAACTAACTTAAATTACGCTAAAACTACAAAAACAAAAAAGGACTATTTTACCCTTATAGCGCCAAACATGCTCCTGCTACATTTTTGTCGGTGAGTCAGTAGCGTAGACTCATACTAAATTTTTGTCGACGAGTCGATAGCAAGAATTAAAGCTAAAACTAGAAAAATTACTAAAAAGGACGATACTACCCCTAAAGCTCAAAATACGCTCTTGCTACATTTTTTATCCGCGAGTCAGTAGCGTAGACTCTCTCCTCCCCACACTTATGAAGTGTGCGGGGTTTGGAGTTCAATCACCTCCACCGCCGAATCTATCGGCCCGGCAACGTACAACTTCAACCGGTGACCATTTACCTTGAATGTAACGCCATCCGCGTTCTCTACTGCAACAGTACCATACGGAAATACTTCCTTAACCGTGTATGGTCCTGTCCAGCGTGAATGAAGCTTTCCAGGAAATAAGCGCAGCCTTGAATTGTACAGAAGAACAAGATCACCCGCTTGGAATTCTTTATGGTCCTTTAAGCGTTTGTCGTGAAGTTTCTTCGTGCGCTCTTTATAGAGTACGGAGCTTTCATAGGCTTGATGCCGCAATTCTTCCAATTCATGAATTTGGAGAAACCGGGCTTCACCTTCAGTTTTCAGGTCCAAATTCGCGGTTTTCAAAGCCCACATAGCCTTGTGCTCCAACTGCACCGGTAAATGGCATGCCTTTCCGTATACCAACCTAAAGGGGGTGGTCCCTATAGGGGTCTTATAAGCTGTACGGAATGCCCACAATGCATCCTCGAGTTTGTCCGACCATTCTTTGCGGTTCGCTCCAACAGACCGCTCAAGGATGCGCTTAAGCCCACGGTTCGTGACCTCCACCTGCCCGCTTGTCTGCGGATGATAGGGCGTGGACAAACGGTGATGTACACCGTATCGGGACAAAGCCTTTTCAAGCTGTGTATTACAAAAATGAGTTCCTCGGTCACTAATGAGCGCTTTCGGAGCGCCAAATCGGGCGAACAAACTCTTAAGAAACCTCACAACTACTCTGGCGTCGTTAGTGGGTAAGGCTTGCGCCTCCGCCCACTTTGATACATAGTCAACAGCCACGAGTATGTACTTATTTCCACGTGAGGGGGGGAATGGTCCCATGAAGTCTATCCCCCAAACATCAAAGACTTCACAAACTTGTATCCAGTTCTGGGGCATTTCGTTGCGTGCCGATATGTTCGTCGCCCTCTGACAAGCGTCGCACGCTTTCACCCAACTCTGCGCGTCACGAAAAATGGTCGGCCAGTAAAACCCGGAATCCAACACCTTCTTCGCGGTGAAGTTGGCTCCGTGGTGGCCTCCGGTAGGTCCCTCATGACACTGGCGCAGAATGTCGGTCGCCTCAGCCCCTGATACACATCTTCTGATCACCTGATCAGCACCCACCTTGAACAAGAAAGGGTCGTCCCATATGTAGTGCTTGAGATCCGAAAAGAATTTCCTCTTTTGCTGGTGAGTCAATCCTTTAATCAGAATCCCGAAAGTAAGATAGTTCGCAAAGTCGGCGAACCATGGTTACTCATCGCATATCTCAACAACCATCAAAGACTCGTGTGGGAAATTGTCATTGATTGAATCCCAACGCGAATCCTCGATGTATCCCTGCTCTAACCGAGATAGATGGTCGGCCGCTACATTCAAAGCACCCTTTTTATCTTGTATCTCAATATCAAACTCCTGCAGCAACAAGATCCATCTGATTAGACGCGGTTTAGCGTCCTGTTTGCTGAAGAGGTATCTAATGGCTGCGTGATCAGTGTATACAACGGTTTTCAAAAGCACCAGATACGATCTAAATTTATCAAATGCGAAAACGACCGCCAAGAGCTCTTTTTCAGTCGTGGTGTAATGCTCCTGAGCGTCGTGAAGAGTTTTGCTCGCATAATAGATCGGATGGAAGTGCTTTTCCTTCTTTTGACCCAGAACGGCCCCTATAGCGTAATCACTCGCGTCGCACATGATTTCAAATGGCAGACTCCAGTCCGGTGCGACTAAAATAGGGGCCTCAATCAACTTTTGCTTGAGAAGGTCAAAAACCCTCAAGCAATCATCTCCAAACATGAACGGAGCATCTTTCTCCAACAAACGGGTCATGGGTCTGGCGATTTTTGAAAAATCTTTGATGAATCGCCGATAGAACCTGGCATGACCGAGAAAGCTCCGTATAGCTCTAACAGAGGTGGGGGGCGGAAGTCGTCAAATAACGTCGACTTTAGCTGGATCGACTTCCATGCCCGCGTGAGAAATTTTGTGTCCCAAAACTATGCCCTCCTTCACCATGAAGTGGCATTTCTCCTAGTTCAGGACCAGATTAGTCTCCTCACACCTCTTCAACATTCTTTTTAAATTTTCCAGACCTTGATCAAAGGAATCCCCAAATAGTGAGAAATCGTCCATGAACACCTCCATGGAAACCTCAATCATGTCGTGGAAAATGGCGACCATACATCGCTGGAAAGTGGCCGGCGCATTACACAGCCCAAACGGCATACGCCGGTAGGCGAATGTACCGAAGGGACAGGTAAATGTGGTCTTCTCCTGGTCCTCAGGAGCGATAGGAATTTGAAAGTAACCAGAGAACCCATCCAGAAAACAATAATATAACTTCCCTGACAGACGCTCCAACATTTGATCAATGAATGGAAGCGGGAAGTGGTCCTTGCGAGTGGCGTCGTTGAGTTTGCGATAATCAATGCAAACCCGCCATCCAGTGACCGTCCTGGTTGGAATGAGCTCATTCCTGTCGTTTGTGACCACAGTCATGCCCCCCTTTTTGGGCACTACCTGCACAGGACTGACCCAAACAGAGTCGGAAATGGGATAGATCATACCAGCATCTAACAACTTAATCACTTCCTTTTTAACGACCTCTTGCATGTTTGGGTTCAGCCGCCTCTGGTGCTGCGCACACGGCTTGAACTGATCCTCCATTAGAATTTTATGTGTACAGAAGGAGGGATTTATTCCTTTTATGTCCATGATTTTCCAGGCGATTGCTTTCTTATGAAGTTTCAACACATTAAGCAGTCTGCTCTTCTCTTCTTCCGCCAATCCTGATGAAATAATGACAGGCAAATGACGCTCCTCATCCAGAAATGCGTACTCCAGGTGCGGTGGGAGCTCTTTAAGCTCCAAGGTAGGAGGATCTTCCACTGAAGGCTTCGACTTCACTTCACTTTCGCGATCAATTTCTGTGAATCGATCCGGACTCTGGGGACCATCATCACCAATCTGATAGACTGGCTGTTCTAAATCGTGGCCCTCCTGCATAATGCCATTTAGGTCCCCACACAACAGATGTGTGTCCGAATCTATCTCCTCGATCATACCCTGGAAGTGCGTGCTCACATAAGTGTCGACGATGTCAACATAATAGAGCGCGTCATCTTGACTCTGAGGATGCGGCATAAAACGTTTAATGTCAAACGTCACATGCTCATCATTTACTCGGAGTGTGATCTGGCCCGCCGCCACGTCCACAATCGTCCGGGCGGTATTCAGAAACGGGCGTCCAAGTATCAGAGGCACTCTCGAGTCCTCATCCATGTCCAGGATAACAAAATCCACGGGAAATACAAACTTGTCAATCTTAACAAGCATATTCTCTACAAACCCGTGTGGATACTTGACAGAACGATCTGCAAGTCGAATACTCATCCTCGTAGGTCACGGCTCACCTAGATCCAACTTTGTAAAAACCTTGTAGGGCATAAGTTTTATACTCGCTCCTAGATCTGCTAACGCATGACTAACGGACATATTGCCAATGAGGCAAGGAAGCGTGAAACTGCCTGGATCTCCCATTTTTGTAGGCAGGCGATTCTGGAGAATAGAAGAGCAGCTTTCATTCATAACCACGCAAGACATGTCCTCGAGCTTTTGTTTATTTGAGAGGATGTCTTTCAGAAACTTTGCATACTTTGGCATCTGGGCCAAAGCTTCAACAAACGGTATGTTTATATGCAATTGCTTAAACATTTCGAGAAACTTACCGTATTGTTCATCAATCTTCTGCTTCTTCAACCTTCCTGGATAAGGAACTGGAGGCGTGTAACCTGTGACCGGCTCCTGGACTTGTGCTGTACTTGCTGGGCGTAGCCTGGCTTGCACCTCATCCGGTGTGTCAGTCTGGACCGCTTCAGTGATCGGCGCTGAGTCCGATATGACGGGTCAGGTAGGTTTTCCACTCCTGGTCATCACAGCATTCACATCCCTGTGTCCACCCGAGTTTGGTTCTGTATTACCCGGAAGACCACCCTGGGGTCTTTTAGACATCATCTGTGCCAGCTGACCAACCTGATTCTCTATATTCTGAATCGAGGCCTTGTGGCTCCTCATTTCTCCCTCATGAGAGAGAAAACGATCCTCACTCTGCTGGTAGCGTTTTTCAGCTAACTGATTCGCGCTCGAGGAGCTAGTAAGAAGCTGGGCCAACATATCATCCAGCTTAGAACTAGACTGAGGGGCCTGCTGCTGGGAACTACTCCCAGAGCCCTGATTTTGATATGAATATGGATGCTGCTAGTACGATTGGTTGTACTGCTGGAACTGCTGACCCTGACCTTGACCCTGTTGCGCTGGAGCGCGCGGAGTGAATCCCAAAGGATTTTGATTGCCTGTGTTTGCTCGCCACCCAAAATTTGGGTGATTTCTCCAACCGGGATTATAGGTGTTACTGTAAGGGTTGTTCTGCGGCCTTACTTGATTACTCACGAAATCTACCTCTTCGTGGCCCTCGTATACGACTCCCTGAAAACATGCCCCAGGCTCGTGTGACACTCCACACTGGTCACAACCCGAGCCCGCATGCGCAATCATCTGGGATCTGTCGAATCTCGATGCGAGAGCCGTGATTTGTGCAGTAATGGCCGTATAGTCATCTACAGCATGGACTCCTGCACGAGATGAAGATGATGATGCCCGGCCTCTGTCTCCTTCCCGACGCGAGCTGGATTTCAACGCGGCTTTCTCAATAATATCATACGCTTCATTCGGCGTCTTAGTTCCGAGATCGCCTCCCGCGTTCACGTCTAATCGCTCCTGTGTGTTGTAACTGAGCCCCTGATAGAACGTCAAAACCAGCTCTCTCTTGGAGTAGCCATGATATGGCACATCAATCAACAAATCCTTGAATCTCTCCCACGCCGCATGCAACGACTCACCCTCGTCCTGATGAAAAGACACAATTCGGTTCCGTAGCTTGTTCGTTTTCTCAGGTGGGAAATATTTCTGCATAAACTGCTCCGCCAACTGATTCCAGGTCCTGATGGACCCGGCTGGAAGTGACATAAGCCAAGCTCTAGCTTTGTCACGTAACGAAAACGGAAACAACCTCAACCGAATTGCATCCTCCGAAACACCTGTAATCTTAAACGTAGAACAAACATGGAGAAAAGCAGCAATATGCCTCCCGGGATCCTCGTGCTCACGTCCGTCAAACTGTACTGAATTTTGTACCATATTTATAATACTAGATCTAATTTCAAAAGTAGGTACATCAATAGTAGGTTGAAGGATACTCGGCTCCAGGCCTGCCCTTCCAGGCTGATTTGTCTCATTCAACGGTCGCTCATCGTCTGCCATGATTACGTCTCCTCCTGAGCCCTCGGCTTCAAGAGGTACCACCGGCTCCGGCTCCCCCCTGGCGAGCAGTAGCCCAACCGCACGAGATTTCTCACGAAGACGTCTCCTCAGATCACGCTCGGGCTCGTCTGACGGCTCAACAACTTCTGGAGCGGGGGTCGAGAACATTAACCTGCAAACGAAAATTTGACACGGTGAATATTTTATTAATAAAAATAATGCTGCTGTTTTTTTTTTCAGCTGAATAGAAGCAGAATATTATTAAAGATGGGCTGAAAATTTTATAAAAATCCGAAAATAGGCCTGAAATTTTATAAAAATCAACACAATAAAAATAATATAATCGGCTAAAGTAAAAATGGATACCCGAAGCCGAAAACTCAAAGAATAAATAAATAAATCCGGATCGAATAAATAAATGGAACAAAAATTTACAAGTGTACCAAAAATGACTTGGAAAACGAATAAATGAAATAAAAACAAGAAATATTAACAAATAAATAAACAAATAAATAATCAAGAAAATATACACAAATATTAACAAGTATATACACCGATAACACAATGACTCGGGTCGTTCCTAAAACTCGCCATTTCCCCGGCAACGGCGCCAAAAACTTGACGTGTGGTTATATATACATAATTTTGCAATGAATTTACACACGATTTGGTTTTAAATTTATAAAAGTGATTATTACTTTTACATCAAAACACACACGAAAGAGGCAAGTGTACCCCGTCACATATGTAATAAAGTATCGGTAAGAACCAAGTATCGATCCAAGGAAATGGGCGGAGAAATAATACTAGACCTTTGTCACTAAACTACCGGTAAAAACATAAGTTTGGATTGATTTTAATTAAACTAAAGTAAGCGTAAACAAATACATAATAAAAACATAATAGATAATATATAAAAAGCCTTGCTTAATACACAACCACAGCATGTCAACTAAGTCGGTTTTGGCACTAGAAGCATTCGGTCAATTTTCCAATTTAAGACAATTAGTATCCCTTTCGGGAATCCTAACATGACAATCAATCGGAAAGCTAAAACGATAAACACACTTTAACCACCTAAAATTGTTCTTTAACGTGCAATTGATAAATGTCTACGAAAATCTCTTAAAAATAAGTTAGTCATCCGTTAGGAGTTTTCTAACCGCACTTAATCAAGGAAAGAGACACCGATAAACACAATGCAACCACCGAGACAAGCATAAACTAGATTAAATCACAACCGAGTTCATTTTACAAATCTTGCACAATAATTCACTAAGATAGCAATTTTGGCCTAAACTACTAACTAAGCTAACAAATCATGGCAAGAATTTATAACGACACCATCTAACCCGTTAAGGTCCTTACGTGACGGCAAGCTCACTTGATTTACAATAATTACATTTTATTAAATCACTAACCATTTCTAGTATCATGATGCATACATTTAAACCAAGCTAAACTAATTAACCAAGCTCAAAGTTTACTAATACAAGATTAATTAAGCTTCATTTTTCAACTATCTTAACTAACCAAATACCAATCATCCAACATAATTACTTATAATCAAGAAATCAATATCAATAACAAGGTTGCAAACTAATCATCAAAGATTAACATAGAAAATACTTCAAGTGTCATTACAAACAAAGCTTAACACACTAATGGCTATAATTTAGCATGGGATTGTTTGTGTTTTTGCCCAAAGGCTACAATAATACATAAACATTAATCTAAGTACTTGAAAGATTATCAAAAACATGGAAAGATTAGAAAACCAAACCATAAACAAGCACTAGACTAAGGATCCGGATAGTAATGGAGCTAAACGGCACAATGTGGCTTGAATCCGGGTCAAAAGCAAAGCCTCCGGAGCCTGTAAATTCGCCTGTGAAGCTCCCAAAATTCCAGAATGTCGAACAGAATGTTTCCGTTCTGTTTTTATATTTTTTCGAAGTCGCACGGTCGTTCTTCATATGGCACGACCGTGCACTTTAAGCAATTATTGGGTATGGGACACCATACTGCATACGTCATCAGATCTTTGACCGGATACGATATCGCACGACCGTTCTTCGGATGGAACGGTCGTTCAGTTCCGGGTTCTTGTTGCACGAGCTGCTGGATCGGGCGTTCATCACCGAGATCAGGTTGAATCATCGTAGACGCAGGGTCGTTCTTCAGAAGGCACGTCCGTGCATCACCGGGTTGACCTTAAATGCCTTGCACGCCTAGTCGCACCCTCGTTCAATGCCGGGTTGATCAGCATTTGTCAGAGATGCACGGTCGTGCATCAGGTCGCACGACCGTTCCACAGCCCCAGGTCAGTTTCCTTAACAGAATGTCCGCAGCTTCGTCGTTTTGTCCGGAAAGTCCTCGTTTTCGCTATCATCTTGTCTGGTATGCTGTTTTAGGCCTGTAAACAAAAGTGTAGATAATTAAGTATCCGAATGACGGTTTTACGGCCAAAAACGCATAAAATAGGGGTAAAACGGGGGACTAAAATATGTGTAAATTAACGAATATCAAATCTCCCCACACTTGAACCTTGCTTGTCCTCAAGCAAGCTAAACTAAAAAGCAATAAAAAACATAAACAAACAAGAACGATAATTTACACACTATTTTATTGAAAACTACTATAAACGGTTAGCCGGTTTGTCGAAAGGCAACATCAAAAGACTCAAACCCAACAAGCATATGCAATTATAAAGCGACAACCAAAAAGCCGTGACTTCACATTTTATTGACTCACATGTTAATCTTCACACGACTCACAATGTTCACACACACTCGGTTTTATTTGTGACACATACATAAAATGTGTATGTGCAAACACTCAATGCCTAGTCAATGAAATGTGCAATATCATAAGCTTGTCATAAGATCTCGTCTCCACCAACTAACATGCGAACAAGTGTAAATCAAGAGGTCTTTACGGGTTGTAACGTTAGGCTAGGGCGAAGGGTATTGAAGTGGACATTTAAAGTGGCGAAAATGGTTAAAACTCGGTAGTAGCGTTTAACTAGCAAGAAAATAATACAACTATACATACAAACGTCTTAAAAAGGCGACTAAAGCGCAATCGAGCTTATCAACGAAATTTTAACATTTAAGCATTCAAAATTGCTCGATTTCTATCAACTTCACCCTATTTTAGGGTGTTTTCTTTTCTGTTTTTTTTTTAGGCATACTAAACTATACAATGAAACATAAACAATAACAAGCGCTAGTTAAACGATTATTTTTGACCGAGTTTCAACACTAAAAAGGTTTAAAAACATAGAAAGGCTAAATTTGGTTAAGTGGGCGATAATGTGGGTAAACAAAGGTGAACGGGAAGGCTCGACATGGTTAATCCTAAAGGGTAATATAAGGTGAACGGGAAGCACAACACAAAGAACAAGTACACAACAAAGGGGTAATCTAAGTGCCTCTATCATTTTTACACAAATTCACAAGTTCATGGTCTTAACAAGCATACTAGTGACAAGTTCTAAATTGCACATAACATCCGGCTCACTCCTATATCCGAAATGAACAAATATATAACAATCAAGGTTCAAATATGCTCACGTAACGGAAGGAATGGGTAAAAGTGTGAAAACTATCATGTAAGTCTTTCTTTGTTTGTCACGCTTTCCGGATTCCTTTTTCAAAAATATTTTGCTTGTCGAGTTTTTATCAAGTCCGAAGTTTTCTAAAACACAACCAACCGGTTTATTTACCAACATATATACAAAACACATGTATTTTTGAATGATTTTTCTGATTTTCTGATTTTTTTTTTTTTTTAGAGGACAAACAAAGTTAACAAAGTTAACCCCCTCCCCACACTTGAACTTCGCATTGTCCCCAATGCGAGACCCGAAATATAGAGAAAGGGATAAAAAATACTCCCCTCAAGATGATGTTGGCGCCAGGAGACTTTCGAAGCTGTATCTGGTACGTGCTCCGGTCCAAGATCCGATAGCTAAAACCTGCGAGTATGTCATATGTGCACCCAAAACATAACAGAAACAGAAAAATCACAAAACAACCATAATATACATAAATACTAAAATCCAAACAGAACATAAAGTAAAATGTCTGAAATACATAACCAGGGTGTTTGAAAACAACAGTCAAAATAAACGCCCAAATATAAATAAAGTACTGAAATAGAAAACACCACCAACTGATATCACCACCGCCAACTACTCATCTCCATCATCATCGTCTCTCGTATAGGACGGGCCGGCATCGCCATAACCAGGGGGGTTCCACGGTGGGAACTGCGGAGGGTGCTGAAAGTAGTCGGGGTATGCGTGATGCATCTCCCCGAAAAGATATGAGAATCCCGCACTGACCCCCTGATATAAAGTATCCTGGCTCTGCCGAAGCTGGTCATGTGTGGCCCGAATCTGAGCCTGACTGGCCCGAATCTCGTCCTGGTTAGATCTAATCTCGTCGAAGTAGGTACCATGCTGCTCCTGCGTCACACGCATATCCTGGAACTGCTGGTAGAACGCGGGCCAGTCCTCATGCTGATGAAATGCATGGTGCTGCGGCGAGTGTGGTGGTGTCGGTGGCTGGTGCTGGTGCTGCTGCTGCGGACCCTGCTCTCCCATCTCAACATCCTCATCTTCCTCCTCATCTGGAGGCAACGGGTCCCAGACCTCGTTGTTCAATCCCCTCAACCTATCCCCCCTATCAAGCTCTACAATCACCCCCATGGCCTTCAGTGACCTGATATCGACATGAACCCCCTCAGTAATCAGAGTGAGACTCTGAAGCACCTCCTCAGTCATGAGGCGCTCGTTGTATGCTATTTCTGTCACGTACTGACCGCCATGTATCTCACTGTTCGGGGTCCGCCCCGAGCTCTTGACGAAATACTCAGCCATTCGTGCGCCCAGGTTGATTGGTGCTTTGTCAACCAACGCATATAAAAAGATCAAATCAGGTGTTGGACAGTTACCAAGACTGTCCATCCGACCGCATATCGAATGGCTAAATACATGCTGCATAACTCGCACCAAAGGGTCTCTGAGTCGCGAGGCCTTCGACATCCTCGGGTTGTAGGGCTCCCTAATAGCGTTTTCAGCCCAAAATTCATCCCGAGCTGCATTAGAGGGGAAGGTGAACTGTTCAGTGAAGATATCTTCATCATCCATGTCGTCCCTAGTATAAATCCCGAGTCTTCTACCTAATCGACCAACCGACCATGTATTCCATTGCCCACATAACCTGAAAGTGACCCGGTTCTTGTAGCGAAATTTGAGTCTACGATGAGCAACCGGCTTTTCATAAGCATAAGATGCGAAGAACTCAATGGTCAACTCCAGGTAAACGGGTCGGTTGCAAGCGACCAGATTTGCAAGCGGGCGACTCATCATGTCGTCTAATCTCTCATACTGATTGAGTTCCCGCATGACTTCCCAATCTAACCATCGGGGGACTCCAAACTGCCCCGTCTCGCCCACAATGCGTCTCGTTTTGGGATGCACAAAGCCTCTTTCTCAATATTGGGGTCGAATTGAAGGAAGGGATGGTCCATCTGTATGAGGAAAAACATTAGAGAGATAGAAACAGGAAAAATTCGAATCTAAAACAGCCGAGCAGCAAATTATGAAGCTTCTGTGAATCTGATCTGGGCGTATGGCACGGTCGTGCGACGAGACGCACGGTCGTGCGTCGCCGACAACAAACACCAAAATGCCCAAATCATCGGAACTGCACGGCGTGCGACCAACGGCACCACCGTGCAACACCGAACAACAAGCAACTTATCGTGAAACAATGGCGAGGCACGACCGTTCCATACGAGGAACGTCCATGCGACTTGGTTTTCTGCAGATTCTGACCCAGGCTCTAAGTAGCCAGATTTTTTCACAAATCTTCAAGTTTTTTCATAAACAGGGGTCAGAAAAATGCACCAGATGTTCACGATACTACGATTCAACAAGGGTTAGGGTTTCGATTTATTTATGAAGAGAACCCTAAAAATTTCCTTGAAGAATCGGAAGAAATCTAACCTAGAAAGCAAGGAAACAAGAAATCTACAACAGGGAACGTACCGTGCGAAGAAGGGTGTGAGATCGTGCAAAAAACCGTGCGATTTGATGAAGTATCGCTCTGGAAAGGCTGCAGTTGGCTAGGGTTTCGCGAATTATGAATGGGGGCTGCAGTTGACAAAACTGCCCTCAGCCTGACGCACGGTCGTTCTCCGTGTGGCACGGTCGTGCGTCGCCGACATCGCCCAAACCCTATGAACTGTTCTCGGAAATGCACCGGGGGTGCGATCCACCGTGCCGGCCCTCGGAAACGCACGGTCGTGCGACCCGAGGAACGGTCATGCATCAGGTGCAGATACAAAATTTTCCGCAGAAGCTATTTCCAGCAACTGTTTCAGTCGTTTTTCGCCGTTTTTTCGACACACCAACTATTCTAACAATATTGCAATACAGAACCTTCGCTCGGCACGTACGAAAACTGAACAAACTAACGTAAACTACCTAACTAACTTAAATTACGCTAAAACTACAAAAACAAAAAAGGACTATTTTACCCTTATAGCGCCAAAGACGCTCCTGCTACATTTTTGTCGGCGAGTCAGTAGCGTAGACTCATGCTAAATTTTTGTCGACGAGTCGATAGCAAGACTCAAAGCTAAAACTAGAAAAATTACTAAAAAGGACGATACTACCCTTAAAGCGCAAAATACGCTCTTGCTACATTTTTGATCCGCGAGTCAGTAGCGTAGACTCTCTCCTCCCCACACTTATGAAGTGTGCGGGGTTTGGAGTTCAATCACCTCCACCGCCGAATCTATCGGCCCGGCAACGTACAACTTCAACCGGTGACCATTTACCTTGAATGTAACCCCATCCGCGTTCTCTACTGCAACAGTACCATACGGAAATACTTCCTTAACCGTGTATGGTCCTGTCCAGCGTGAATGAAGCTTTCCAGGAAATAAGCGCAGCCTCGAATTGTACAGGAGAACAAGATCACCCGCTTGGAATTCTTTATGGTCCTTCAAGTGTTTGTCGTGAAGTTTCTTCGTGCGCTCTTTGTAGATTACGGAGCTTTCATAGGCTTGATGCCGCAATTCTTCCAATTCATGAATTTGGCTGAAACCGGGCTTCACCTCCGGTTTTCAGGTCCAAATTCGCGGTTTTCAAAGCCCACATAGCCTTGTGCTCCAACTCCACCGGTAAATGGCATGCCTTTCCGTATACCAACCTAAAGGGGGTGGTCCCTATAGGGGTCTTATAAGTTGTACGGAATGCCCACAATGCATCCTCGAGTTTGTCCGACCATTCTTTGCGGTTCACTCCAACAAACCGCTCAAGGATGCGCTTAAGCCCACGGTTCGTGACCTCCACCTGCCCGCTTGTCTGCGGATGATAGGGCGTGGACAAACGGTGATGTACACCGTATCGGGACAAAGCCTTTTCAAGCTGTGTATTACAAAAATGAGTCCCTCGGTCACTAATGAGCGCTTTCGGAGCGCCAAATCGGGCGAACAAACTCTTAAGAAACCTCACAACTACTCTGGCGTCGTTAGTGGGTAAGGCTTGCGCCTCCGCCCACTTTGATACATAGTCAACAGCCACGAGTATGTACTTGTTTCCACGTGAGGGGGGGAATGGTCCCATGAAGTCTATCCCCCAAACATCAAAGACTTCACAAACTTGTATCCAGTTCTGGGGCATTTCGTCACGTGCCGATATGTTCGACGCCCTCTGACAAGCGTCGCACGCTTTCACCAAACTCTGCACGTCACGAAAAATGGTCGGCCAGTAAAACCCGGAATCCAACACCTTCTTCGCGGTGAAGTTGGCTCCGTGGTAGCCTCCGGTAGGTCCCTCATGACACTGGCGTAGAATGTCGGTTGCCTCAGCCCCTGATACACATCTTCTGATCACCTGATCAGCACCCACCTTGAACAAGAAAGGGTCGTCCCATATGTAGTGCTTGAGATCCGAAAAGAATTTCCTCTTTTGTTGGTGAGTCAATCCTTTAATCAGAATCCCGCAAGCAAGATAGTTCGCAAAGTCGGCGAACCATGGCGACTCATCGCATATCTCAACAACCATCAAAGACTCGTGTGGGAAATTGTCATTGATTGAATCCCAACGCGAATCCTCGATGTCTCCATGCTCTAACCGAGATAGATGGTCGGCCGCTACATTCAAAGTACCCTTTTTATCTTATATCTCAATATCAAACTCCTGCAGCAACAAGATCCATCTGATTAGACACGGTTTAGCGTCCTGTTTGCTGAAGAGGTATCTAATGGCTGCGTGATCAGTGTATCCAACGGTTTTCGAAAGCACCAGATACGATCTAAATTTATCAAATGCGAAAACGACCGCCAAGAGCTCTTTTTCAGTCGTGGTGTAACGCTCCTGAGCGTCGTGAAGAGTTTTGCTCGCATAATAGATCGGATGGAAGTGCTTTTCCTTCTTTTGACCCAGAACGGCCCCTATAGCGTAATCACTCGCGTCGCACATGATTTCAAATGGCAGACTCCAGTCCGGTGCGACTAAAATAGGGGCCTCAATCAACTTTTGCTTGAGAAGGTCAAAAACCCTCAAGCAATCATCTCCAAACACGAACGGAGCATCTTTCTCCAACAAACGGGTCATGGGTCTGGCGATTTTTGAAAAATCTTTGATGAATCGCCGATAGAACCCGGCATGACGGAGAAAGCTCCGTATAGCTCTAACAGAGGTGGGGGGCGGAAGTCGTGAAATAACGTCGACTTTAGCTGGATCGACTTCCATGCCCGCGTGAGAAATTTTGTGTCCCAAAACTATGCCCTCCTTTACCATGAAGTGGCATTTCTCCCAGTTCAGGACCAGATTAGTCTCCTCACACCTCTTCAACATTCTTTTTAAATTTTCCAGACATTGATCAAAGGAATCCCCAAATACTGAGAAGTCGTCCATGAACACCTCCATGGAATCCTCAATCATGTCGTGGAAAATGGCGACCATACATCGCTGGAAAGTGGCCGGCGCAATACACAGCCCAAACGGCATACGTCGGTAGGCGAATGTACCGAAGGGACAGGTAAATGTGGTCTTCTCCTGGTCCTCAGGAGCGATAGGAATTTGAAAGTAACCAGAGAACCCATCCAGAAAACAATAATATAACTTCCCTGACAGACGCTCCAACATTTGATCAATGAATGGAAGCGGGAAGTGGTCCTTGCGAGTGGCGTCGTTGAGTTTGCGATAATCAATGCAAACCCGCCATCCAGTGACCGTCCTGGTTGGAATGAGCTCATTCCTATCGTTTGTGACCACAGTCATGCCCCCCTTTTTGGGCACTACCTGCACAGGAGTGACCCAAACAGAGTCGGAAATGGGATAGATCATACCAGCATCAAACAACTTAATCACTTCCTTTTTAACGACCTCTTGCATGTTTGGGTTCAGCCGCCTCTGGTGCTGCGCACACGGCTTGAACTGATCCTCCATTAGAATTTTATGTGTACAGAAGGAGGGATTTATTCCTTTTATGTCCATGATTTTCCAGGTGATTGCTTTCTTATGAAGTTTCAACACATTAAGCAGTCTGCTCTTCTCTTCTTCCGCCAATCCTGATGAAATAATGACAGGAAAATGACGCTCCTCATCCAGAAATGCGTACTCCAGGTGCGGTGGGAGCTCTTTAAGCTCCAAGGTAGGAGGAACTTCCACTGAAGGCTTCGACTTCACTTCACTTTCGCGATCAATTTCTGTGAATCGATCCGGACTCTGGGGACCATCATCACCAATCTGATAGACTGGCTGCTCTAAATCGTGGCCCTCCTGCGTAATGCCATTTAGGTCCCCACACAACAGATGTGTGTCCGAATCTATCTCCTCGATCATACCCTGGAAGTGCGTGCTCACATAAGTGTCGACGATGTCAACATAATAGAGCGCGTCATCTTGACTCTGAGGATGCTGCATAGAACGTTTAATGTCAAACGTCACATGCTCATCATTTACTCGGAGTGTGATCTGGCCCGCCGCCACGTCCACAATCGTCCGGACGGTATTCAGAAACGGGCGTCCAAGTATCAGAGGCACTCTCGAGTCCTCATCCATGTCCAGGATAACAAAATCCACGGGAAATACAAACTTGTCAATCTTAACAAGCATATTCTCTACAAACCCGCGTGGATACTTGACAGAACGATCTGCAAGTCGAATACTCATCCTCGTAGGTGACGGCTCACCTAGATCCAACTTTGTAAAAACCTTATAGGGCATAAGGTTTATACTCGCTCCTAGATCTGCTAACGCATGACTAACGGACATATTGCCAATGAGGCAAGGAAGCGTGAAACTGCCTGGATCTCCCATTTTTTTAGGCAGGCGATTCTGGAGAATAGCAGAGAAGCTTTCATTCATAACCACGCAAGACATGTCCTCGAGCTTTTGTTTATTTGAGAGGATGTCTTTCAGAAACTTTGCATACTTTGGCATCTGGGCCAAAGCTTCAACAAACGGTATGTTTATATGCAATTGCTTAAACATTTCGAGAAACTTACTGTATGGTTCATCAATCTTCTGCTTCTTCAACCTTCCTTGATAAGGCACTGGAGGCGTGTAACCTGTGACCGGCTCCTGGACTTGTGCTGTACTTGTTGGGCGTAGCCTGGCTTGCACCTCATCCGGTGTGTCAGTCTGGACCGCTTCAGTGATCGGCACTGAGTCCGATATGACGGGTCCGGTAGGTTTTCCACTCCTGGTCATCACAGCATTCACATCCCTGTGTCCACCCGGGTTTGGTTCTGTATTACCCGGAAGACCACCCTGGGGTCTTTTAGACATCATCTGTGCCAGCTGACCAACCTGATTCTCTATATTCTGAATCGAGGCCTTGTGGCTCCTCATTTCTCCCTCATGAGAGAGAAAACGATCCTCGCTCTGCTGGTAGCGTTTTTCAGCTAACTGATTCGTGCTCGAGGAGCTAGTAAGAAGCTGGGCCATCATATCCTCCAGCTTAGAACTAGACTGAGGGGCCTGCTGCTGGGAACTACTCCCAGAGCCCTGATTTTGATATGAATATGGACGCTGGTAGTAAAAATTGGTTGTACTGCTGGAACTGCTGACCCTGACCTTGACCCTGTTGCGCTGGAGCGCGCGGAGTGAATCCCAAAGGATTTTGATTGCCTGTGTTTGCTCGCCACCCAAAATTTGGGTGATTTCTCCAACCGGGATTATAGGTGTTACTGTAAGGGTTGTTCTGCGGCCTTACTTGATTACTCACGAAATCTACCTCTTCGTGGCCCTCGTATACGACTCCCTGAAAACATGCCCCAGGCTCGTGTGACACTCCACACTGGTCACAACCCGAGCCCGCATGCGCAATCATCTGGGATCTGTCGAATCTCGATGCGAGAGCCGAGATTTGTGCAGTAATGGCTGTATAGTCGTCTACAGCATGGACTCCTGCACGAGATGAAGATGATGATGCCCGGCCTCTGTCTCCTTCCCGACGCGAGCTGGATTTCAACGCGGCTTTCTCAATAATATCATACGCTTCATTCGGCGTCTTAGTTCCGAGATCGCCTCCCGCGTTCACGTCTAATCGCTCCTGTGTGTTGTAACTGAGCCCCTGATAGAACGTCAAAACCAGCTGTCTCTTGGAGTAGCCATGATGTGGCACATCAATCAACAAATCCTTGAATCTCTCCCACGCCGCATGCAACGACTCACCCTCGTCCTGATGAAAAGACACAATTCGGTTTCGTAGCTTGTTCGTTTTCTCAGGTGGGAAATATTTCTTCATAAACTGCTCCGCCAACTGATTCCAGGTCCTGATGGACCCGGCTGGAAGTGACATAAGCCAAGCTCTAGCTTTGTCACGTAACGAAAACGGAAACAACCTCAACCGAATTGCATCCTCCGAAACACCTGTAATCTTAAACGTAGAACAAACATGGAGAAAAGCAGCAATATGCCTCCCGGGATCCTCGTGCTCACGTCCGTCAAACTGTACTGAATTTTGTACCATATTTATAATACTAGATCTAATTTCAAAAGTAGGTACATCAATAGTAGGTTGAAGGATACTCGGCTCCAGGCCTGCCCTTCCAGGCTGATTTGTCTCATTCAACGGTCGCTCATCGTCTGCCATGATTACGTCTCCTCCTGAGCCCTCGGCTTCAAGAGGTACGACCGGCTCCGGCTCACCCCTGGCGAGCAGTAGCCCAACCGCACGAGATTTCTCACGAAGACGTCTCCTCAGATCACGCTCGGGCTCGTCTAACGGCTCAACAACTTCTGGAGCGGGGGTCGAGAACATTAACCTGCAAAAGAAAATTTGACACGGTGAATATTTTATTAATAAAAATAATGCTGCTGTTTTTTTTATTTTTATTTTTGTTATTTTTTTTCCAGCTGAATAGAAGCAGAATATTATTAAAGATGGGCTGAAAATTTTATAAAAATCCGAAAATAGGCCCGAAATTTTATAAAAATCAACACAATAAAAATAATATAATCGGCTAAAGTAAAAATGGATACCCGAAGCCGAAAACTCAAAGAATAAATAAATAAATAAATCCGGATCGAATAAATAAATGGAACAAAAATTTACAAGTGTACCAAAAATGACTTGGAAAACGAATAAATGAAATAAAAACAAGAAATATTAACAAATAAATAAACAAATAAATAATCAAGAAAATATACACAAATATTAACAAGTATATACACCAATAACACAATGACTCGGGTCATTCCTAAAACTCGCCATTTCCCCGGCAACGGCACCAAAAACTTGACGTGTGGTTATATATACATAATTTTGCAATGAATTTACACACGATTTGGTTTTAAATTTATAAAAGTGATTATTACTTTTACATCAAAACACACACGAAAGAGGCAAGTGTACCCCGTCACATATGTAATAAAGTATCGGTAAGAACCAAGTATCGATCCAAGGAAATGGGCGGAGAAATAATACTAGACCTTTGTCACTAAACTACCGGTAAAAACATAAGTTTGGATTGATTTTAATTAAACTAAAGTAAGCGTAAACAAATACATAATAAAAACATAATAGATAATATATAAAAAGCCTTGCTTAATACACAACCACAGCATGTCAACTAAGTCGGTTTTGGCACTAGAAGTATTCGGTCAATTTTCCAATTTAAGACAATTAGTATCCCTTTCGGGAATCCTAACATGACAATCATTCGGAAAGCTAAAACGATAAACACACTTTAACCACCTAAAATTGTTCTTTAACGTGCAATTGATAAATGTCTATGAAAATCTCTTAAAAATAAGTTAGTCATCCGTTAGGAGTTTTCTAACCGCACTTAATCAAGGAAAGAGACACCGATAAACACAATGCAACCACCGAGACAAGCATAAACTAGATTAAATCACAACCGAGTTCATTTTACAAATCTTGCACAATAATTCACTAAGATAGCAATTTTGGCCTAAACTACTAACTAAGCTAACAAATCATGGCAAGAATTTATAACGACACCATCTAACCCGTTAAGGTCCTTACGTGACGGCAAGCTCTCTTGATTAACAATAATTACATTTTATTAAATCACTAACCATTTCTAGTATCATGATGCATACATTTAAACCAAGCTAAACTAATTAACCAAGTTCAAATTTACTAATACAAGATTAATTAAGCTTCATTTTTCAACTATCTTAACTAACCAAATACCAATCATCCAACATAATTACTTATAATCAAGAAATCAATATCAATAACAAGGTTGCAAACTAATCATCAAAGATTAACATAGAAAATACTTCAAGTGTCATTACAAACAAAGCTTAACACACTAATGGCTATAATTTAGCAAGGGATTGTTTGTGTTTTTGCCCAAAGGCTACAATAATACATAAATATTAATCTAAGTACTTGAAAGATTATCAAAAACATGGAAAGATTAGAAAACCAAACCATAAACAAGCACTAGACTAAGGATCCGGATAGTAATGGAGCTAAACGGCACAATGTGGCTTGAATCCGGGTCAAAAGCAAAGCCTCCGGAGCCTGTAAATTCGCCTGTGAAGCTCCCAAAATTCCAGAATGTCGAACAGAATGTTTCCGTTCTGTTTTTATATTTTTTCGAAGTCGCACGGTCGTTCTTCATATGGCACGACCGTGCACTTTAAGCAATTATTGGGTATGGGACACCATACTGCATACGTCATCAGATCTTTGACCGGATACGATATCGCACGACCGTTCTTCAGATGGAACGGTCGTTTAGTTCCGGGTTCTTGTTGCACGAGCTGCTGGATCGGGCGTTTATCACCGAGATCAGGTTGAATCATCGTAGACGCACGGTCGTTCTTCAGAAGGCACGTCCGTGCATCACCGGGTTGACCTTAAATGCCTTACACGCCTAGTCGCACCCTCGTTCAATTCCGGGTTGATCAGCATTTGTCGGAGATGCACGGTCGTGCATCAGGTCGCACGACCGTTCCACAGCCCCAGGTCAGTTTCCTTAACAGAATGTCCGCAGCTTCGTCGTTTTATCCGGAAAGTCCTCGTTTTCGCTATCATCTTGTCTGGTATGCTGTTTTAGGCCTGTAAACAAAAGTGTAGATAATTAAGTATCCGAATGACGGTTTTACGGCCAAAAACGCATAAAATAGGGGTAAAACGGGGGACTAAAATATGTGTAAATTATCGAATATCACATTGTCTTAAACAAGAAACAAAGAGTACATAACATAATTCAACTAGTTCTTGCTTTGTTTTAAGTCACTAAGGCACAGGTCCGCCTAAGTGTGTCTCGGTCATCCTATGCAACAGCTCCTGAAAACACATGTGAAAATAGGTACGTCAGCATAAAAATGCCTGTGAGATACATAGGTTTTGTGAAAATAGGATTCATGACTTAAGTTTAAGAAAATGTTTAATAAAATTTAGTCATGAACCTTGTAAATTGTTTTTTTTTTTTGTAAATCATTTAAAAAGTGGTAAATAATCCAAATGATATATATATATATGTATAAAAGAATAATGTATGGTTAAGTGAATAACCAAGTAAAATGAGTTTGTATAAGTTAAGTTATTTGTGAAACGATGTTTATGTGAAAATGTGTTGTAGATGTAATATGTCTAAACTGAAATGGTTTAAATAACGCTACGATATGTAATACCATAAAAGCACTTATATATAGGAAGTACCGGCGGCGTATCCACCATGTTTTTATCGTATTACACGTCGCTTCGTTACTTAAATCACTTAACCAAACAACCACCAAAATGTAATGTTTAACAATTGTAGAAATGTTTATGTATGGTCAAATACGATTCACACGGTTCAACAGTTACAAACGGTTCATATAAACAAATGGTTACAATGGTTCATATAGTCGAATAGTTACAACGGTTCACATGGTCAAATAGTTACAACGGTTCAAAATGTAATATAATGTGTTCATATGCTGGATGAGCATATGCAATAAAATGCAATATAACATATGTTGAGTAAACATATGCAACTAATGTAATGTAAATCAATGTGCTAGCATGCTCAGTCAACATACATAGCAGAAATGTAAAGTAAAACAATGTACTAAGTATGCTAAGTAAACATACATAGCGAAACAATGTAATGTAAATCATGTACTATAAGTGTACTAATGAACATAGCAAGTATATGATGTGAAAACAGGAAAGCACGAAAATAACAAGTAGGCACATGTGTTTCACCCCCAAAACATTTGAAAACAGTAAAAGAGGGGTCTATGTACTCACTTGAGATTGCCTAGAAGTCCTTGCGTAACAACCAAACAATGCTAGAGATCACGAAAATCAAACGGTACCTAATATAGGTAACTATGTTAATAAACCGGACCTAAATCGGAGGATCGGATAGAATGAGGGTTCGTAAACCAAATGAGTGTGGGAACTCATGTAATATGGTTTAACAAAGCCTACATACTAAAATGAAACCTAACCTAAGTGCTTACGACCCATTACGACCCGTTTAGGTAGCTTATGCTACTTTAACGCGTCGTTTGCATAAAACACGTTCGGAATGCCTAACTAGCCCTATGATAAGTAAAATATGCCTTAACATGTCTAACATTGTTGCTAAATCAGTTTAGATATCAAAAATTATGTTACATAGGCTTAAAATGAATTTTGGCGTAAAAAGGGCATTTTGGTAATTTACCTAAGGCATATAAACTACCTATCATGCGACTAATCAAACCAAAGTGACCATAAGGTATAACCTCCGAAGGTTACTCCCTACACTACTATGGTTACTTAACATGTTTGGTTGGATCCTAATGATCGACCAAACGGGTCGTGTTCGAAAGTATAAGCGATTGATTAGATCGCTTACCTTTACGACCCTAAACAAGCACAAAACTAAAAGTGACGAGCTAAGCATGTTAAAACATGCTTAACTAAGTTTGAAAATAAGTTTGGTATCAAAACAAACGGTTTTGATACCTAAAAGTAGTTTGGTTACAAAATACGCAAGAATACGCATTTTGGCCGAAACTACGACTCGTCACTGAGCCTAGATAACGTGGTAATCAGTAGGTATAGTCACTAGGGACTATAACCAACGTGATTACGCTCACATTATGAAGTTCAAACGAACTTCCCGTTGACCATAAACTGGTCAAAGCAGAATGTCAAACGCAGTTTGACTTTAACGACAAAAACGAATGAAAAGAACGAAAGAATACTTACAGAAGGTCCCCGCAAGCTCTTGATCCGATTTACTCTCAGGTATGAAGCATAAAATTCAACTTAGAGAGCCAAAATCAGATTCAAGTGTGCTTTGGGAGGAAGTGAGGGTGGGTATTTATAGGAATTCAAGAACCGTTAAGATCGTTCATCAAAAACTGAGCTTTGATCTGGACCTTACATGTGTGCCCATGGTTTTCTAAAACCATGGGAGCCCCTAATAATGGACTAGGTTCATTGAATATCAGCCCATGGTTTTGCAAAACCATGGGTTAAAACCATCAACACTTCAAAATGGACTAGGTTCATTGAATCTGGTCAGAAATTTCAAAAATGGTCTCTGCACTTGTAAAACTTGATTTTTTTGCACTTTTAAGCCTTGTTAACCCCATTTCAAGGCTCTGAAATAAAGTTAAAGTATAGGGAACTCAAAACATGCTCAAAAGTATCTCGAATGTCGGTTCGTTTGGTCGTACGGTTGCGTTATTCGCTTAATTACGACGGAAGTCGTAACGAACGCAAAAACGATCCAAATTAAGCGACGAATGGAATTTTATCATGCCAAACACTAAAATAAAATATTTTAATGCTTAAATGAATTTTTGGATCTCCGGATGTATTCAGAACGTAAGTTATGCGCGAAAATGCAAACTTGTGCACTTTTTGACGCTTTTAGTCCCTGAATGAACCAAAAGTTTATTTTAGCACACCGAACCCCTCAAGGCCTATTTATAAGCTATGTAAAGGGTATTTATGGTATGTTTAACTTATGTTCATGTTCCGGAATGTCTGTTCCAGTACGAATCATCATACTTTCGTAGTTTGTCGAATTTAGTCCCTGTAAGCGATTAAACTTGATTTTGCCATACCAAAGCCTTCAAAACTTATTTCTAAGTTATGTAGAGGTTATTTAAGGTATGTTAAGCATATGTTGATGTTCCGGAGTGTTTGTCGCATTAAACTGATTACGTTTATGCACCAGTTGGCGTATAACTCTCAAGAAAGCGATGTAGAGTTTGAAATTGAACAAAAATTGATATGTGCAAACGGTACACATATTTCTACAGATCCCAAGTATGAAATACAATATTTCATTGGTTTGGTATTTGTTTGATGGTCGCAGTGACCCAGGTGTCACAAAAACATATTCAACAACCTAAACAAATTCAGAATACATGGCAAACCTTTGCAAAGCCGTATATTCATACGCTAAGTTGTCATCATCCGAGGTCTCCGCTACATCAGGAGGCGGATGTTATTATCCATCCTTAACAGCATTTAAGGCAACATTGGTAATAACCCTCGCCAAGGTCAGAACAACCGGTATCCCAGCTACCTTCGGCGCATTACAACATACGGAAACATCTGTATACCCTCAAGCATAGCCACCATAGCGCGCAGCCAGTCAACTTCAAAAGTTAAATTCTTTCATACCTTGCGCAGAACAAATCTCGCCACTTCTCAACAGAAAAAGCGCACACTTCATCTTTATAGTCCAGTGCTCCACCTACTTGCCACTAGCGCATAGAAGCACCACTGGACTGGGGGGACTTGAAGGGGTATGGTCCCAAAAACCTTGGGCAGGCGCATTGGACCATACCACAACCTTATTCCAAAGGCATCTTAAATAAGAACCTGTGTGGCCGCGCAGTAGTTCTAAACATGAGTTGGAAAAGAACAGTCTTCGATGTCCATGCGCCGGAGAAAAGAAGGACAAATATCCAACTAACACCTTTGCGCGGGCTCGCGCAAGGGTACAGTTAGGCTTGAAGATAAACTCCTAAACACCTCCGCGTGCCTTAAATCAAGACTTGAACAAAGGAATCTTTTCTGTTATAACAGAATGGACACGTGGCAAAGGCACAATAGTTTACAGCTGTAGATCTTCTAGAAAGCCTTAAAAGCTCATCGTGCATGGTCATTCAGTTACAACCGAATGTGACGTGGCACAATCTTAGACACTCCTCTAAGTCACGATGATGGCAACAACTAAAATAGAGATCTACACAAAATTACTTTCCACGTGGCATCTCCCCAGCTGTTGATCAAACCCACGATCCGTGTGCAGGGATTAACGGAAGGTGAGGTAACCGCCAACGGAAAAGTATCTTCCGTTGCTATCTCTGTTACACCATTTTCCCGCCAAAGTCCGGCTATAAATTAGATACACCAGGTATGATCTCACAAGTTACTTTTACTTACTCTCACTCATACTACATCTTTCCCCTTTAAGATCACGGTACTTATTCTCATGCCGGAGGGTGGTCACGGAGAGAACCCCCATTATCCCCGTGATAAGTCTAATGGCTTTCTGTTTTGCAGTGATCATCGGAGGGGTAGTCCAGCTAACCACCGAATCGACGAGGGGATTAACCCTTTTTATGCAGAGACAAAACCCCCGGTCTAATTGATTTCGGTCAATTTAGATCATTGTTTCTTCAGGGTTTAACCTTGTCATTTAAACTTCAAAATCCATAATGTATTTAGTTTACCCATATTATAGAAGTCTTCATACTTGTTGGGTCTAAATTACATTCCATTTCGGTCACCGCTTAATCTAGTGTTTCGCACCGTAAATCTTTCTTTAAACTAACCGGTCTAAGTCCTTGACTTAAATAAGGCCTATTAGTATTCTAATAGGTTAATATTACCTTCATTCCAGACTAGGGAGCCCCAGTAGAAGATACCTTCATAAAGTCTTAGGGGCTGTTTGGCAACATCTGAATGGTTAAGTGCTGAACCAGTAAGAGGTCTGAACCATTAAGTGATGAACCAGTAAATGGTCTGAAACATTAAGAGCCTGTATAATGTTTAACCGTTCAGAGGCAAATGTCTGACCAATTCAGATTAGAGGTCTTAACCATTCAGACTTTATATAAATCTTAACCATTCAGAGGCAAATGTCTGAACCATTCAGACATCTGCTCGTGAAACAAACAGTCTGAACCATTAAGTGCTGAACGGGTAAGAGGTCTGAACCATTAAGAGGTAAATAAACAGCCCCTTAGTAATTATATGGCTGAGTAGAAATTCTTGCATTTAAAACTCAGGTAAATACTTTTAACTTATTTTCCCTTATACGGGCTTGGGATACGGTAAATTATTACCGCTTGGTCGGGTGTGGGATCATTTGGTCAGATTGTGTTTAATAAATCCACATAACCCATTTTAATCCGTTTTGTTTGATAACATAAACAATTGGGGGTTAACGACCATGTCCTGAATATCCTTGGCTCATTTAAGTTACTAATGGCCACGACCTATGCACGGGGTGGAGGCATACACCCGACAGATGCAAATGCTAAAATATAAATTACCCACAATTTGGGGATAACTCCTTTGTGGGTTTTATAAGTGGTGTGTCAGTTAATCATGCCTCGGTTTCTAAACCAGGCCCCAAATGTATGACAGACATGTAAATCTGTATACAAGATTATAAATGTAATTATCCCAAGTTATAAAAGATTTTTGTGCCATGTGCACCTAAACCAATTTTTCTTAAACATTTTCAAATGAGTCGGTTAATTGTATTTACCAGTGAAAACTGACGTATTTTCAAAAGACTAAGTGACAGGTACCTCACGTAATAGGCTGGAGCTACTTGGGGTTTAAATAAGAGGATCTTGAAAATCCCTAGATGCTTTAAAGTTTGTTGAACTCCGTTTTGTATTTTTATTTAAAGATCCGCATGTGGATCCTTTTTACAACTGTCTGTATATTATTTTATTCGGACTTTGAACTTTCGGGTTATAATAGTAATTTACCTTCCAAGCCTTCCGCTGTGCTATAACTGTGTTTAATTGACTATGATGGTATCAACTACGTCACGATACTCCCCACCTGGCCCACCGGATCATTTGGAAATATCGGGGTGTGACAGCATTCGGTAGTGAGAGCGGTAGAAAATACATATGAGAGTGGAGGCCAATTGCCAATGTGTGGGCATTGCGGAGACTTGGGGCATATTGCAGATCAGTTCCCAAGTATTGTTGGCATGTGTGACGATGTGAACTTTGTTCAAGGAGGTGGTGGTGGTGGTAGGAATTTCGGTATGAACTCTACTACCTACCATCCAGGGCTTAGGAATCACCACAACTTTAGGTATGGCAATGCAAACAATCAGTTCAACCCAGGATTTCAAGGTAATAATCAAACCGGTGGGTAAACAAACTTTAGCCAATATCATTACCAAAACAATAATCAAGGAGGGCCATCTGGGTTCTCTAGTACCAATGGGGGTAATGAGATGATGGAGATGCTGAAGGCAATGCAGAAGGAAATGCAGAGGCGAAATCAATTGGATGATGCAAGGGCTCAGAAAGATGCGATTCGGGACAAGGCCATTCAGTCGTTGACCACCCAGATGGGGAAATTAGCTAGCGAGGTAGCTAATCTAAAGTAGCAGCATGGGAAGCTGCCAAGTGATACTCAAACAAACCCCAAGAATGCAAAGAACATACCGATCAGTGGGGTAAATCTCGTTCCTAAAAGTAAATGTTGTGATAATTGTCTGTCTGCTTCTAATGTGATTGCAGGATTACGTGAAGCAACTGAAGAAGGCAGTGGAGTTGGTTCAGGGGAACCAGTTGTTCCAATCCGAGTTGGAAAGTTCAAGATCCACCGAGCATTGCTGGATTATGGAGCTAGGATGAGTGTCCTCCCAGGCAGCTTGTATGACCAGTACGACTTTGGTCCTCTGCAAGCATGTGATAGCATGGCTATGTTCGCTGACGCGAGTTGGAAACAACCCCGGGGTGTGTGAAAGATGTGGTAATCTAATTGGGCGAGTTTTACTACTCGGTGGATTTTATGGTGATCGACTACGCACCGTCGAGGACCTACGAGCAGCCGCAGGTAGTTTTGGGTTACCCATTCTTGTATATAGCGAACGCCTAAATCGATTGCAGAAACTGAATGGTCACTATGAGCTACAAGAATCGTAGGTTGTACTTTAATGTGTTTTTAAAATCCATTTCTCACGATCTTATTGATGATTCTTGTCACACAGTTGCTACTTACAAATATGTTTCAAGTGTGCCTAAGGACAGGTTAGATGCGAGTGGTGTTGAGTGTCACAGGTTTAAGGTGGAGACGAATGGAGATCGGATGAAAGGAGTGAATGTGAGAAGGCAGTTGGATGAAGGAAAACCACCTAATGGTGGGGTGGAATGGGGCAATGGCGTTGCATTTGACCCCAACTGGCGTGAAGCTGCGAACCTCCCAAGCAACTGGATGGAGCTGTACGTAGAGAAGTGGGGAGGAAAGCAGGCAGCTGAGCCACCCTAAGCACAACAGGGACGGTCTGGCTGAAGACCTAAAACTTAGCGCACTCGGGAGGTAGCCCAAGGATGTAGAGTCTTGTATTGTTAGCTTTGTTTTGGTGTGTGTTGTGTTTGGCAGGTTACTATGTTCAATCCTCATGGATGCAATAATTCAAGTGTGGGGATGTTTTACAACATCCCCGGTGAGATATCAAAGGATTCATGAGGTACTTACGTCCATGTTAGATCACAGCAGCCACAATACTACAGACACCTGCTGATTGAATGATCAGGTTCATGTGTCTCTCTATCTTACATTATTTTTATTTATGTATTTGGTGGTGTGAACCGTTGTGTTTTGGGAGTGGGTTCTAATTGTGAGTTGATTAGCCGTTTATGGTTTGTTGGGTGGTATCTCTCGAGTTAGGAATATAAATTGCACTATACATTGGGGACAATGTGTCCCAAGTGTGGGGATGCGGTAAGTCGAGAGAGGGTTGGTAGGATTGATGATCTTAAATGCTTTAAGGGTTGAAATTGTTAAAAATCGAAAAAACCTTGAAAATTTGTGTCTCAAGTATGCTTTAACTACATGAAAACCTAAATTTTCAATTACTTAAAGGTTTCTTGCTAATATTAAGCTAATCTAGATCCCTAGTCATGGTTATCCCTTCAATTTCATGAGAGTATTTCTCACAAGTTTTAGAGAATAGTTGAGAAGAGATGCCTAATTAGGGGTAACATTGTTTTTGAATTACACATGTTTTATGTCGATAACCCTGATTTCTTTCGTTGTGTGAGATACTTGATTCTGCTAGATTTGTTAGTTTGAATTGCTATAAATGTTCATTTGTTGAGTGTAGGCCATGTGTTGCTCTGTGTTAGAACTTGTGTGGTTTGATACATGTTGAGACTATGGATTTTGCATATGCACATAGATGATAAAGGCATTAGGATCCCTTCATTGTTATCTCTTGATTGTTTATCCATCCTACCTTAGTAAACCATGTTGAGTCGTTCACCTTTCATTTGTTACACCCATGTGACCTGTTTGATTACCAATCATGAATGACAATTGTGTGTTAGATATTTGTTATGAAAAAAAAAAGAAAGAAATAGAAAATGCAGCCAGATATATGGGTCAAATGGCCAAGATAAGAGGCTAAGAAAAAAATGTTAGTATTGTGTTCATTGTGAACAAGTTGTCATGGTTTGGTTTATCTCTCCATTAGCCACGTAAAAAGAAAAAATACATCGAAAATTCCTTACCTTTACCCAAACCCAAAACCCAAAAGTCCTTTTGATATGTGCTATGTCATTTGATACAGTGGAGGTGTGATTAGTATACAGGCTTATGAGTACAAAGTTTCATTTTGGTTTTGAGTGATTTATATACTAGTGTAAAAAGTGAACCCGAGCGGGTCAGTACTTCTACGGTGATGAATACGGACATGGCCACATCTCATCTTCTCCACCTCGTCCTAGACCTGCAAACAAGAAGAAGAGAGAAAAACGGGGATGTAGAGATGGCCGGTAGGGGAAGAATCCCCTATTTCCAGCTACAAAAGTGTTTGCCCCATATCATCCTGCCCTAATAAGGAAGTGGAGACCTCCTTATATAGGAGATATGGGAAACCCTAACCTCAATGGGCCAGGCCCAGTTAGGGGTTGTCTCTACAAGCCCACAAGCTAGTGTAGTATAAACTACAACGCCTGGGCTTCGCGGGTTAGTACACAATAATAATAAATAATTACTATAAAAGTGATAAATAGCAGGAATGTCTGACCGCTCGGGTAGGGTCCAATACCATACCTCGTCATGTCCCCCAGTCTAGTGTTGCTCCCGCGTGCAAGCGTGGGAGGAGCACTTAGACTTATTAAGAACGCTCGAAAGTGAATAATATGAGTTCTAGGCTTTACCTGTCGCCCGGGTGCGGAAAGGTTGCTAGCCACATTTGTTGTGGTTGTCGTTAGCTATGAGTGGAGATAATGGAGCAGTGAATATCACACGATCGAGGAAACTGGTTGGACAAACCTGGCGCAAGCTGATTGATTGCAGGCAGTTGCCATTTGTACTGGCGCATTGCCATGAGCACATCAAGGTTTCGTATACGCAGTTAGGTCCCGCGTATGAGCCTTGAAACAGGCTGAGTTTTGGTAGTTCAGTGTCTCGCCTTTGGATGATGTTTTTGGGTGTGGCCCTGCCTTAGCAGTGCGCACATGGTCATGTGGGCTACTGTAAAATATTCACCTTTTGGGTGTGTCTTTCGTTGGTTAGTATATGGTAGACTAACGGCGTTTAACCCATTGAAAGAGTTGATGTTGATGTGACGACGATCCCTACCACACGTCCGTGTCATCGGGATTCCCGTTGTCGTAATGTGCAGCCATTGGTGATCATAGACGCATATGCGGATGTTATGCCACCTTAGGCGAATGTGAAACCGCTGGTGGTGATACCAGTCATTGTTATTGACGATCCAGTTACAACGATTATCGTTGCAGTCAGAAAGAATGATATACAATGCACCCCTGCAGAAGTGCTTGCTATGCTCAGTGACCTCGGAAGGGTGCTTAGAGCGTTATTTATGTTCCCCACAATGTTTTTATAATTGTGGGACAAGTACTTGGTTTTTCATCAGTGGTTGTGCATCTATTACCAAGATACCCACTGGAGTAGTAGTGGTTGAATACATCTATTACCAAGATGCCCACTCTTAGCGCATTGTATTTTGTAAGCAATACTATTTTGTATGTGTAGGTATTTGTACTACGTTACACTTAGTATTGCTGTTTTATGCTTTACCGTATTGTGCAGTTCAGATGCGATGGTATGTTGTGTTTACAAATGTTTATACGAACACTTGTAGATATCAGAAAGTGCTTTATAATGCGTGTGGCGTTAATGAACACTAGAATAACAAAAGTGCTTTCTACGCGCTTGGCGTGAGTGAACACTCATTGAGATAATAAAATGCTTTATACGCGTTAGGCGTGAATGAGCACTTTATGTAGGCCACTACGTGCTTTTCGTGGACGCGCATTGGCATGTGGAATGCTTATAGTAGGTGGCGCGTCTGTTTAAACTACCTCGCCGACTATGGCGTGAGGGTTTTCTGTTATCCCTGTCGCATATTGGTGTGGAGAATACATATCTGAATAAGTATTTTTCCTGTCGCATAGCGTGTGGAATACCTATTCTAATGATTAAGTATATTGGTCTTGTCGTGCGTTTGTCTTGACTACAAAATTGCACATGTCGTATCAAGTGGTATAGTCGTAGGCCAAATGATATGGGAAGTATAGATATCGTCTGGCACATCAAAAGATCCACATTATATAAGAAACGATGTGGGATAATGTGTAGTGGATATCACCTTAATGGGCTGCCTGAGAGAAGATGATCACTTTTAAGGTGCTATACCCTACTATTCCCCCAGTTCAGTGCTGCTAAAGTTTGCTGGTAGCTTTGAACTTGATGGGTACTAAAAAGAAATCAAAAAGTAAATATGAAGTATAACATGCTAAGAAGGCTCTAACATGCTTATTAATCGATTTAAACATATTGTAGGTAAGTGTGCGTAAAATAAAGGTGAAACCTTTATTGACACTTTTTGTTTAGTGGGCAATTCTAATAGGTATTCTTTTAATACATGAAAGAATTGTCAAGTCATTTTGAAAAGCAAATATATAACTTATGGAGTATTTCGTTAAGCTATCAGGTTACGTGAGAGTACCATATTTAAGGGTAAGATTAAGAACCTGTCACCCGTGAGTCTTGCGCGTAGATATCTGACATAACGGTTGCGCCGAGCGCAAGACTGTCTATCGGATATGATAATTCAGCAACTGAGGCGGCATGGTGAGAAACTACCTAGCTAAGTCCGCGTGTTTGCATAAGGATTATTCAATGTACAGTTTAGCATGTGTAAATATTATGACCGTGTCCGCTCATAGCCTAGTTGTCCCGAGCAGATTACCCAGTTCAACGATGCTAAGCATGTTAGGACCTAAGTATCAAAAGTAATGATATAGGCGCATATGACATGTCAGATGGCCAATCGAGCGTGACCCAATGCATGTGTGGGCAATGCAATCCTCCATTCATGCGTTTAGGATTTTGTATTTTTGAGGTAGTATCGTCATGTCAGGTTATATACGGACCATTATATAGATATATATAGTCAATTGGACCAAGGGCGTGCAATGAGATGCCAAGCGCGTCCGAACAAATAAAAGCGTGTCGCTCAACTAAATAAAGCAATAAAAGAGAATTGTACCTGGAATTGCGTTCCTAGATGTGTAGCTCAATGTAATGAACTCCAGCTTAGGTCTATCCTTACCAAAGTATAGCTTGGTGAAGGCGTAAGCGACGACAAGAACCACCTTACAAGTAGGAAGGTTTGACAAGAAGCTGTCCAACCGAAATCTCGTTGTTGAAGAAGGGTTTTCAGGTGTGTAAATCGAATGTCCGAACCAAGGCCTTTGGTCTTGGTGACTACGCTCTGTAGTGTTTGTAGTATTGCACTGTCCCTGTCCCTTATTTCAGTGTTGCTAGATAATGTTACCAGGAGAATCATGTGCTTGATGTATCATGTTGGACATGGCGAGAACATTATCAAGAAGACTGTCTACCTTGAGGATGTCAATTCCTATCGATGTGCCACTCGGTTTTACTAAGTGTCAGCTTTCAAGACTTAATTATAGCTGGGGCGTGAGTGATTAGCCTGCTATGCTAGTCTCCCGGTCTATTGCTGCTTAAATAAACATTAGTAGTATTGAAATAACTAGGTAGAAAATTGCATTATTTGTATGTATACATGAGGTTTGCCAAAACACGTCCTACTTAGACAAGGACTATTTTATGTACGAGTCAAAATGATCGAGCTTGGTTGTTTTTTAACATATCTTGCCCATGGCGGTATTATACTGCGACGATAATATTTATGTAGTTTCGATCATTTTGAAGAAAATGATTTACGTATGCTCTTTTTAGTGGCGTGTCTGTTTAGATTACCTCGCCGACTATGGCACGAAGGTTTTCTGTTATCCATGTCGCATATTGGTGTGGAGAATGTTTATCTAAATTTCGACAAGTAAGCCTCTCTGTAGTGCTAGGGCGTTTGAGACACTTGCCCAAAATAATAAAGTGTTTTACGCGGTTGGCGTGAATAAACACTTTATTTGAGTTATCACCTATTTTTCCTATGGCTGAGTAATGTAATCCCTGTCGCTTATGGCGTGTGGGTTTACATATCCGAGCACATTATTTTTACTCTGTACCCAAATATGCCTTCCAAATTTCATGGCATCATTTGCTTTACTTGCTGGTAAGCAAATAGTGATATGTCGCGTACCTGGTGAGTGATTCAATCTATAGCAAAACCCACAAACGCTTAGGGTCGTCTAGCTGTATACAGAGTTGAACTTCTACATGATTTGAATCGCCCATCCTCGTTTTGGTATTTGTTGAACTTTGAGTTGTAGCAGCGCTGTACCCTGCTAGCCCCCCAGTTCATTGCTGGTAAATAATGTTAGCAGCATTGAACTTAAATAAACTTGATAAATCCTTTTTGAAGACGAATATGGCTTATAAAATGCAGCATCAAGTTATCTCGAGTATGTGACTGTTTTGAAGGCTGGACGATAGGTAATGGCGCAACGCAGGGCTTCCCGCAAAGTAGGTTGTGTGTCCAAGAGACCGTGGCGAGTAAGTGTAACCCAACAAAGGTGTTGCGTAAATGTCGACGATGTGAAGGAGGCGACATTATGGCTGGTCAGTTGTCTTTAAACGATGTACTCGACCATTGATGACCTGACCTGTTTGTCTTTTTAGGTTATATATATAGATCGAGGCGTTGGGCACGATATATGTCATTCACCTTTTGTATGCGAGCTTTGCATGCCTTTTCATATGTAGACCTCGAAATAATCTTCTATTTCCCTGTCTTGTACAAGATCCCGTAATCTTCATGTTGGCATATTCTTTGAACACTGGCAAATGATTCACTATGCATTTATCCAGGTGCAACATTGTTTTGAAAATAAAAAGAGTATATACAGGGGTAACATGTGGTATTGTTGTCCCTTAGCAGGTTTCATCCACCAGAGATGGTGCGACACATAAAGGTGTCTGCCGAAATGGCGCAACGAATAAAGGTGTCCGCCGGAGGTAGCGCGACCAAGAAAGGTGTCCGCCGAAGGTAGCGCGACCAAGAAAGGTGTCCGTTGGGGTGGCGCGACGAATAAAGGTGTCCGGCGAAGGTGGCGCGACCAAGAAAGGTGTCCACTGGATGTGGCGCGACCAAGAAAGGTGTCCGCCGGAGGTGGCGCGACCGAGAAAGGTGTCCGCCGGAGGTGGCGCGACCGAGAAAGGTGTCCGCCGGGGTGGCGCGATGAATAAAGGTGTCCGCCAAAGGTGGCGCGACCAAGAAAGGTGTCTGCCGAAGGTGGAAAAATTAGTTTCCTTCAAGTACAAGACGTGAGGTATTTTGTCTTTCTTTAAAGATGTATCATTATAAATGAAAATGCTTGAAGTGTCTTGAGGGTCTGAACTGTAATAAATTGTCATGCTCCAGCCATATGTGATTATGTGTTTGGAACGACAAGTTTTATCTGGAGTGAAGTCCAGCTCCGACAAACTCATAAGGTGTGTTTGCATTTGTTTCCGCCCGGAGTTATATGCAATCAGAATAAAATCGATCAAAAGATTACCATAAAACTTTATGAAGTAACAAAAAATGTGAATAGTAGTGAGATTAATAGGTAATTAACATGAATGTTAATGACTACCGATTGAACTGTTGTGATTGAACCGTTTTGATAGGTACACTACCAATTGGTTCAAGCATGTCAACATCCCTCCTAATAACCGGTTTCACAATCTTAGTGATACCAAGAATGAGGCTAAGCCAATTAACTGCAAGCTAGAGCTAGAGTTGGTAAGCGGCGTGGTTGATCAGAGATTAAATACATGATGTATGATATGTGATTAAGCACAAATAAATGCACGTGTACATAAGATAATAATCGAATTAACAAGTTGAGGATATGACCTGGTCGGTTGTAATCATGTAACATTAAATGGCTGGTGCATGTACCAGATGTAAAAATATAGCCCCGTGAAAACTTCGGTTGTTGTATCTGAGTAAGGAACCGACTCCTCTCCTATCTAGGCGTATGAGAGGTGTACTACAAAGCAAGGCATCTTGCAGCCCTAATTAACTAACATGGTTCCTTATTTGAATTGCAGAGCTGTTGTGTAACATGGCTTGATTTGTGTTGCTTCTCGCGTACGGTAGAATATATGTCATCGTATGTGGGTTTGAGCCAGCCCCGTGAAACGGATTATGTGGATAAGGGTCATACAAAGGCGGGTTGGTGTGAACACCGGTGCTGGATGCGGATGGTTGTGAAGGAAGTACGGATGCATGGAGGCGGGCTAATGTGAATGTCGGTGTGAAGGAAGGTTGTGCAAAAGCGGTTATAGTGGAGGCGTGTAAGCAAGAGGGTCTGCGGACACGGGCGACGTGGATGAAGGTGGCATGAAGGCCATGTCCCGGCCGCGCAAGGGTAAGCGGCGTGAGAAAGACAGCGCGCGACAATCTAGCGGAGTCTGGTCACGATGGTGACACACCACACCGCATCATATAACATATACATATATTGTAAGCACCTTGTGTAACATGGATTGTACTTTTACATCTCATGAAATTATTTGCATATGTCTCACCGTCACTTTATTAGTAAATAATATAAAGTACTTTTTTATTAACCAGTGGTTTTTAAGTATGAATAAAGATGCAAGAAGCTTCTGGGGATATGTGTACCATAAATGACATGAATCAAGATTCAAGAATCTGTTTTGAGAAAAACCTCACCGTTAAGTATCAATCGTGCGGGCGTGTAGAGAGGAAAGGTGCGGATTTGGAAACGAGATATGGTTGTTGCGGGTCCCACGGATGGCGCCAATGTAAAAGAGTGAACCCGAGCGGGTCAGTACTTCTACGGTGATGAATACGGACATGGCCACATCTCGTCTTCTCCACCTCGTCCTAGACCAGCAAACAAGAAAAAGAGAGAAAAACAGGGATGTAGAGACGGCCGGTAGGGGAAGAATCCCTTATTTCCAGCTACAAAAGTGTTTGCCCCATATCATCCTGCCCTAATAAGGAAGTGGAGACCTCCTTATATAGGAGATATGGGAAACCCTAACCTCAATGGGCCAGGCCCAGTTTGGGGTTGTCTCTACAAGCCCACAGCCTAGTGTAGTATAAACTACAACGCGTTGGGCTTCGCGGGTTAGTACACAATAATAATAAATAATTACTATAAAAGTGATAAATAGCATGAATGTCCGACCGCTCGGGTCGGGTCCAATACCATACCTCGTCAACTAGCATATTACAAGCTAGTCCAGATACAACCGAGAGGAGAGTTGATTGTGAGGGGCGTGTTGGCATGTGTGTAGTATCATAAGCATGTTAATCATAGTTAGGCAAGTCTTAAAGTATTTTAAAGGTGCATTATTTACTTGTCAGATTGTCAACCTCGATTGTGTCAGTCTATGGGACGGGTATAACTTAGGACCGTAAATTGTTAAATCGGTAAGGGATTCAAAAGTGATTTGTTAATCAGGTGAATAATGTTTGTAATGGTTGCTTGAGGACAATCAAAGATAAGTGTGTGGATGTGATGGAGAGTGTGAATCTTGTGCGTTAATGTGGGTATAATACGTGTTTTATTATATTTTAAGCGATGATGTGCCTTGAATATGTTAACTACGAGTCTTTGTGGTTTTACAGGTAAAGTGCTTAAATCGGTAAAGTTGGAGGGTTTAGTGATGAAACGGAACAAGAAAGGATGATGCTCAAGAGGTGTCACACTATTTGGGAATGTTTCGGGCCGAATGATAGCTTGAAATCGAAAGAAACACGAAGGATTGAAGTCAAGGGACCTTCTAGTCATTATTAGAAAGATTGGTATGTGAAAGAATAGAGGGATTGTGGAACTCGACGTAGCCTACGGTAAGGGAACTGAGTTACAGCCACGTGTATTAAACAATGAAGTGACAAGGAGGGTTATACCTTAACTTACGGTCCATACCGTAGGTTAAGATGGTGAAGACAAGAATCAAACAGAAAAAGTGGACTATAGCTTACGGTCTGTAACCGTAGGCTACGGTAATTGGCTTGCATCATCAAGTGTGGCAATATCTGCCATGAAAGCCTGTGATATTTTCATCACCTTCCAGATGAACACTCTAATCGTAATATCCCTCTCGTGTAGTAGATATCAAAGCTCTTGAGCCAGTGTTAATTGATGCATTCTATTACTTGAACCTTGACCCAGAGAATCTTGAAATATTGAGTTAGGACAAGACTCTGCTTTTGGCCTTTGACATTTCCTAGCAATGCGTCCATAATTCTGACAATTATAACACCTAACTTTTGACTTATAAAAACCAACATTCTTTCCAACGAACTTCCTGCCTGTCCTATTCATGAATCTCTTAACTATTCTAGAGATCATGGCCATCTGCCACTGTAGATCCATCTCCTCTAGGTCATCAGGGTCAATCTGATCATAATCTTCATGATGTGCGTGAAGTGTGTTATGGTTTTAATGTTTATTTTAAGCCCTTTTACACTTTCTTTAGCCAAGTTTTAAATTTATAAAACACGATATTTACTAACACTAAACACACATATGGGCAAGTGCACCCATCGTGAGCGTAGTATAGTGTTGGTAAGATACCGAGGTCGTCCAAGGACACAAGAGCTTTTAGTACCGGTTTATCCTCAACGTCTAATCAAATCAAAAAGTTTAGAAAAAGGTTTTAAACTAAGAAAAATGAAAACTAACTAAAATGCTGAAAATAAAAATAGAAATAAAAACAGATAGACAAGATGAATCACTTGGTTCCGACTCGTGTTTAGTGTAACCTTTGATTATTTCCGCACTTTGGCACTATTTAAGAGATTATCTTAGTTATTGTAGTAGGCCCCTCTTTTGAAGGTGACGTTACCCTCAACCCAGTAGTTTGAGTCAGCAAGGATACAATCCTAAAGGGTCTGATTATTGAAAGATAATTAATTAAGTTATTAATGCATATTATGGTAGGCCCCTCTTTTGAAGGTGACGTTACCCTCGGCTAAGTAGTCTGAGTCAGCAAGGATACAGTCCTAAGTAGCCGGGTTAAAGTATTAATAGTAGCTTACATATGAGGGGATGAAAGAGTTTGGACCCCCGCCATCCAATACCGTTAAGTATTGAAGGAGGTCCTACTAAATTTGACCCAGGTCCTTGCAGGATCTATACACTGAACAAGGCAAGACTCTTACCAAACCGTTCCCTTAACCCCCGACCAGGTAGCCAACATACCTCCATATAGACCGTGGAGATATGAATGGTGAAAATCTTTTATTTTATATTGACAGTAAAATAATGCCAAGACACCACGGACAAACGATAAGGAAAAATCACCTTCAACATAAGAAACTAGTTATTAAAGTCATAATACATAACCAAGTAAAAAGTGCGAAAAGATTAAAAATAAAAAGTATTACACTAGACACTTTGTCTTCACCAAGTGATGTAAGAGACTTAGGCAAACATGGCCTTGATTGTCAAGAACTCTTACGATCAATCTTGGATCCCAAGACGACTCACACACTCTATGATGGACAATGGATGATGGTGGTGGATGATGGTGTTATGGTGGTGGTGGGTGGTGGGTGAAGTGTGAGAGAGGTGGTGTGCCAAGGGATGGTTTGAGCTTGAGCCAAGCACTCCTATTTATAGGCTGAACAGAAGCTTAGGCACGGCCCCGTGTCCAGTGGGCACGGCCCCGTGTCCAGTGGGCACGGCCCCGTGTCCACATCCTTCTCTGTCTTCATTAATTGCTCTTGTCTGTATTAGTTGACCACGGCCCCGTGTCCGCTGGGCACGACCCCGTGTGCAGAAGCATGTCTGTACTATCAAGATTTGCCTGGATTCTGCGAATCTTATAGTTGACCACGGCCCCATGTCCGCTGAGCACGACCCCGTGGTGGGCGATGGAAGCTTCTACAACTTCGTCTTTTATGCTGACACTTGGGCACGCCCCCGTGCTCATTGAGCACGGGGCGTGTTCAGCCTTCTGTTCTCTTGTTTTGCTTGGGAAGATGCTGTCGTGGGGCCGGGCATGTCACGTTTGTTCCTTTTCTTGTATTTATGTTAGATTTAGCTGCCTTTTTGCTTCTTTTGTTAATTTGAGCTCATTTAATCCCGAAAATACAAAAGGAAGACAAAAGCACATTTTTTCCAACATTATTACTAAAAAATTGTTAGTTTTATGCCACAATTGATGTAATTTATATGTTGCATTTTGCACACATCAAATACCCCCACACTTGAATCTTTGCTTGTCCTCAAGCAAAACTCTTTATAATGTGGCTTTACACTCCCAAAAGGAATGGGTAGAAGAGAAGGTTTTTGGGCTTGTCATAGAGTGTCGGGATTTCCAAGATTCTTTATTTAGTTTTATTTTTATTTGTTTACAATTCTATTCGTCATGATTTATTTAAAACTCATCATAAGATAAATTACTTATTAGGGCATAACATGCCTCTTTAAAATTCCATTTATATACAAGTTCACATACCTCACGGGGGATCACTCAACACTCGGCCGAAGATGTATTTTAGTGAATCACTCGAGAGCGGCATGGAACTTACCCCTACCATAGGCTTGCCAAGTAATCAATCCTCCTCCTTTTTAACTATATACCTTTGTAAATATCAAGAGGACTTTTGGGTGAAGGGTTAGGCTTGGGTTAAAGGTAGGTGGTTGGGTTAGTAGTTAGTAGAAAAGGGCGAAAAAGCGTAAAAAACGTCGGTTTTCGAAAGACTTTATATTTTTGCAACTTTTTATTTTGATGAAGCTTTTATTCAAACAAAGTTATTTTTAATGAACTTGTTTGTTTATTTCTTTTGCTTCATCAATCAAAACATAATTTTTTTTTTCAAAGTCAAACGAAAAACCGAGCTTGTTACTAAAACAAAGGGTTAAAAATAAAAAAGGTTTTGGTGGGTGAAAGGGTGTTTGGTTTGGGTTAAGAAATGAAAAGGTTTAGGCTCAAAAGGGGTTAACTAGGGGGATTTTGGGTAGGTGGTAAAAAAAAAGAAAAATAATGGTGTAGAAATAAAAAGGGTTAGTCCTAATGCCTCCATCATTTACTTACTCGGGTTTAAGTTGGTAAGGACCGGGAATGTATCGTCGTGGCAAGTTCTAGAGTTGTAAGAACCAAGCGGCTATTCACACAGGAAACGAAAAAATGAGCATTTAATTTTCAAGATATGTATTTGTATGCTCAATAAAGGCTCAAAACTCACTTTTGTGGGAATGGGTTTTTATGTGATTAAGTATATATAATCAAATTTTAACTAAGCTTGTCATGCCGTTTCATAATCTTCTTATGTTGGTTCTTTTTATCACGACGCTATCGGTTGTAAATTTGTAAAAATATAACCTTTTTAGAATTTTGAAATTCCCAAATTAAACCTAGACAAGTAAAAAAATGAAAATTTTTGAAAAAATTTGGGGTGATTAGCGGTTCCAATAGAGTTTTGTGTAAGGCTTGTAATTAGGACTTGCAAGATTCAAGGTTTTAGCATCCCCCCCCCCCCCCACACTTAAATTACACATTGTCCTCAATGTGTCCCAAAAATAAGTTTTTAGGTTGATTGAATGTGTAAAAAGGTGTGAAAAAGCAAAAGTTTGTGTTACTGGGTGCTGGACACGGCCCCGTGTTTTCCGGGCACGGCCCCGTGTTCAGGTGCCAGTAACAAAATTGAAAAAGAGAAACAGAAGCCTGGACACGGGGGCGTGTTGGGTGAACACGGCCCATGTCCAGTTTACCTGAACTGGGCATTTTTTGCAGACTGTGCAGCACGGGGGCGTGTTGGGCGGGCACGGCCCGTGCCGAACTTACTGTTAATGAAGAAAATTGTCGGATGGCCCTGTTTTCCTGCATGGGGTGCTGGTTCAAGTTTCCCTTGTTATCCTTTGCCATCCTGGGTGTGTTTTATTCATTTCAACACCATCCAATGACCAAGTTAACTAAAACCATCATTCATTAAGTCATAGAGAGAATTACATAATAGTCCTAAAAGTTAAATTTCTAGATAAGTAGGTCAAAGAAACACAAGAAATCCAAATCGAGAAGTTCTAGCCTAAACTTTATTTTACTAGCAAAATTTCCAAAAAGATAATTCTCTTGGTTAGATGCGGCATGAAAACTTCTTTTCTTTGGGCATGGGATCCTCACACGTTGGCGAGCCACTCCTCTATCTCCCTCGGGAGAAGAAAGGCGGGCTCATTGGCATCGGTTTGAGGAGGTGCAACCTCCACCGGGACTTCTTGTAGATCTTCAAGAGGAGGTTCCGCTGGAAGTTCATCCCACCCAGTAGGATTGTGGATTCCAAGTGCTAGGTTCCAATCCTCTTGAGGGAGGATTGGTTCCATGGGAGGTGTTACAAGAATGTTTAACCTTTGGTGCAAGAGGTTAATTTCTTGAAAACTGTTTTCCAGCCCTACCGTAAGATGATTTATACGGTCTATTAGGACCTCCTCTACCGAAGTCATCTCGTCAAGAGCTTCACGTAACGCCATTACGTATCGTACGAGAGTTGCTTCGATTGATGACCTTCTTTCCCTTCGACTGTTTCTGGAGTGCGCAGAAGAGGTTCCACTGTTTTGGCTAGACATTCTATGAAAACAAACCAAAAAATGTTCATTTTAATGAAACAGTACCACGGATACGGCCCCGTGCTCAATGAGCACGGCCCCGTGTTCACCTTTCTGCAGTTTTTTAGAACAAGGAATCTTGGAGTTTCAAATTATTTTCCCAACTTATGAAGCATTTTTGAACAGAAATAACTTAAAACAATGTTGTGTAACTTATTTTTAACAAGATTCCTTGAACAAAAGTTTAACAAACATCACAATAAAGCTTGGAATCAAGCTTCAATGGAGGTGTTGTTGCAAGAAAGATGAAGATGAAGGTAATGGATAAAAGAGGAAAGGACAAGATGTTTGTTAGAACCTTCTTTTAGAACATACCTAGGATGGTAGGTTAGAAAATCCTTTCAAATCTCTGTCCCTGGATGGTCCAAATGTGCAGGATTCTTGGCCGCATTTATAGAAAACGACAGCATACTAGACACGGCCCCGTGTCAGCTGGACACGGCCCCGTGTGTAGGCAAGATCCTGACACGTTTTGTCCGTATTCTGACAAAAAGTCAGAAGGGAATCTTTTGGTGGACACGGGGGCGTGTTGACCTGGACACGGCCCCGTGTCGAAGGGCTGTTTATGAAGTTTGTCTATTTTTAAGGAACTTTTCTGGATCGGGCGGTTCCTTACTGGATGGAACAACCCCAAAGTGCCTAAGATACCTTAATTGTTCTAGATTAAGACGAGAACGCAAGAGGTTGTCGGTGAGGGTGATTCCTATGCTATATGTAGGTGGACAAGTCCAACCCTTTCCCGAGCTCTCGTTAAAGAAGGTGTATGCCGAATCGCTCAGGTCTATGTATGCATCGAACGAAGTCGATGGGGAGTCCTTCACGGCACAATTGACACAGGGACGACTATCGTTCAAGTCCTCACTAGAGTTAGAAGTACCGTCGGGAACAACGAAGTTGTTTGAATGCGATCCCAATACTTCTTCTTGGTTATCGTCTTGAGATAAATTATTGAAATCTATCCTAAGTTCTTTTAACCAATTAAGAATTAGATCTTCCAATTGAAATAGTTCATCAAGAAGCATTTCTCCTAGAAAATCCGGTTGAGAGCATTCGAGGGAGAGATAAGGATTATTTTTACTTTCGCCCCTCTTAAGGATATAAGGAAACGATGGGTCTATATAGTGGGGATTATAATTTAGAAAATAGCATTCTAATTCCTTATGGGAACCACCACATATTTGACACCACGCACCATAAGAGTGCCGAAAGTAAAAAATATCAGTATCACTCATGTTTGTGTCAGAAATTGCCAACCGTCGGGATCTTACAGTTCTGTTTTCAGTAACTGAATCTTGGGCACGGGGCGTGTGGAGTGGGCACGGCCCCGTGTTCAGCTTACTGTCTGACTTAAAAAAGGATTGCCAGTTCCAATGATTGGGCACGGGGCGTGTTTAGTGGGCACGGCCCGTGCTGAGTTCTGCAGAAGCTGAAAAAACTAATAAAAATCCTAAAAAATAGAAAAATAAGAAAAACGATTAGGCCGTTGATTCCTAACTTTCTTAAAATCCTTGTGTCCCCGGCAGCGGCGCCAAAAACTTGATGTACGTGAAGTGTGTTATGGTTTTAATGTTTATTTTAAGCCCTTTTACACATTCTTTAGCCAAGTTTTAAATTTATAAAACACGATATTTACTAACACTAAACACACATATGGGCAAGTGCACCCATCGTGAGCGTAGTATAGTGTTTGTAAGATACCGAGGTCGTCCAAGGACACAAGAGCTTTTAGTACCGGTTTATCCTCAACGTCTAATCAAATCAAAAAAGTTTAGAAAAAGGTTTTAAACTAAGAAAAATGAAAACTAACTAAAATGCTGAAAATAAAAATAGAAATAAAAACAGATAGACAAGATGAATCACTTGGTTCCGACTTGTGTTTAGTGTAACCTTTGATTATTTCCGCACTTTGGCATTATTTAAGAGATTATCTTAGTTATTGTAGTAGGCCCCTCTTTTGAAGGTGACGTTACCCTCAACCCAGTAGTTTGAGTCAGCAAGGATACAATCCTAAAGGGTCGGATTATTGAAAGATAATTAATTAAGTTATTAATGCATATTATGGTAGGCCCCTCTTTTGAAGGTGACGTTACCCTCAGCTAAGTAGTCTGAGTCAGCAAGGATACAGTCCTAACCAGCCGGGTTAAAGTATTAATAGTAGCTTACATATGAGGGGATGAAAGAGTTTGGACCCCCGCCATCCAATACCGTTAAGTATTGAAGGAGGTCCTACTAAATTTGACCCAGGTCCTTGCAGGATCTATACACTAAACAAGGCAAGACTCTTACCAAACCGTTCCCTTAACCCCCGACCAGGTAGCCAACATACCTCCATATAGATCGTGGAGATATGAATGGTGAAAATCTTTTATTTTATATAGACAGTAAAATAATGCCAAGACACCACGGACAAACGATAAGGAAAAATCACCTTCAACATAAGAAACTAGTTATTAAAGTCATTAATACATAACCAAGTAAAAAGTGCGAAAAGATTAAAAATAAAAAGTATTACACTAGACACTTTGTCTTCACCAAGTGATGTAAGAGACTTAGGCAAACATGGCCTTGATTGTCAAGAACTCTTACGATCAATCTTGGATCCCAAGACGACTCACACACTCTATGATGGACAATGGATGATGGTGGTGGATGATGGTGTTATGGTGGTGGTGGTGGGTGGTGGGTGAAGTGTGAGAGAGGTGGTGTGCCAAGGATGGTTTGAGCTTGAGCCAAGCACTCCTATTTATAGGCTGAACAGAAGCTTGGGCACGGCCCCGTGTCCACATCCTTCTATGTCTTCATTAATTGCTCTTGTCTGTATTAGTTGACCACGGCCCCGTGTCCGCTGGGCACGACCCCGTGTGCAGAAGCATATCTGTACTATCAAGATTTGCCTGGATTCTGCGAATCTTATAGTTGACCACGGTCCCGTGTCCGCTGAGCACGGCCTCGTGGTGGGCGATGGAAGCTTCTACAACTTTGTCTTTTATGCTGACACTTGGGCACGCCCCCGTGCTCATTGAGCACGGGGCGTATTCAGCCTTCTGTTCTCTTGTTTTGCTTGGGAAGATGTTGTCGTGGGGTCGGGCATGTCACGTTTGTTCCTTTTCTTGTATTTATGTTAGATTTAACTGCCTTTTTGCTTCTTTTGTTAATTTGAGCTCATTTAATCCTGAAAATACAAAAGGAAGACAAAAGCACACTTTTTCCAACGTTAGTACTAAAAAAGGGTTAGTTTTATGCCACAATTTATGTAATTTATATGTTGCATTTTGCACACATCACTTCATCAAAAGTAGTTAGATCAAATGTTCTTCCCTGAATGTAATTCTCATATTGAAGGGGTATGGTCCCAAAAAAGCCGCGCAAACCTCCGTAAAGGTTGCGCGCGGGACCATACTCCCTATTATTAAAACTTCCTATCATCAACCTTGCGCGAGTTACACCATATTCTATTTTACTTCGCGCGAGACCTAAACAATAAGAAGCTCCAATAACAACACTTAGCATGCCAAAAGAATACTCAGTCACCTAAACCCCGCGCGAGTAAGTTAACGTGCCCATCAAGACTCGTGCAGGAAAGCAGCGCATGGCTGCTCCAAATAGTACACAAGGTACAAGTGTCAGAAGAAAAGAGCCAATCAACGTCCCTATGGCTCTGCTCAATCGTGCTCCACGATCATCTGACATGCAGGAGACAAAAAGTACTCAAGGACGCCTACATGGCACCAATCATAAGGCAGAGACAACTGCCCCACGATCTTTACTTACCTGCTGATGGCAGAAGGCCGGTCTGGCCGACAACGGTGACACGTGGCTCCAATCACATTGCGTCAGCTCCAGAAAGCTCCTAGAAGCCACTAACGGTCGACACCAGTGAGACAAGGAGCATATCCTCCATGTTGTCGCCTTCCGGCCCAAGGCCCATCAGCCCACACCCTCTTACACTACTCCGGCTATAAATAGAGACCTTACTTCACAGGTTAAGCATTCCATTCCCTCTACTCTCACACTTAATACTTAATTCTCTCCCCAAAGCAATCGCTTATTCTCACGCCGGAGCCCGGTTAAGAGGGAAACCCCCACATTCCCCTCTTAACGAGTAACGGTGTTCTGTTTTGCAGATAACCACGGTCATTAAGGAGCTTAGGAAACCATAAAGAAGATTAACCATCATGGTAGAAACATAAACCAAACTGATTAGTCTCATAATTAGTTCAGTGTTTCTTCATTGGCGCCCACCGGTTTTTTCTACAAACCACTTTCATCTTCTTCTTTCCTGAGTTTTTCGTTGTTTTTTCTTCCTTCGATCATGGCTGGTCAAGGAATCATTCCTGAGTTTGTTGGTCTTGGAGCAAACCCTGATGCAGCGTTGGGGGTGGATAATCAAAACATCCAACCCCAACACGTTGAAGAAATCGGCGAAATCGAGATAGCCAACACTGGGGGTCCGCGCGGGAGCTTCACTCGCATCGCTCAAACAACTACCCCAGGAAACAACGGTGCTGGACCTTCAAACCCAGCTCCACCTCAGAATATCTCGGCGCTACTAGGGCTACCAGAGGGCGAAACCCCAGCCTCATGGTACACCAAGCAACTCGCCACCATTAACGCGGCGTACCAATCCTTGAGTGCGCAACAAGCAGTTTTAACGGCAGAACCTTCCTTGGTTACACCAACCGGCCCCAGTCACGGGCCGCGCCAGATGCCACCACCGCAAAATATCCAAGGAAGAGCCAACAGACCTCCCCCTACCCGAAGACTAAGCGTGCAGGACACGCGCGACACACGGGGAGAAAAAGAAAGCTACTATGACGATCCGTCAAACGTCCAAAGAGGCCCAGTTCATAGCCGGCTCACGCCGCGCAACATGAACAATGAATGGGAAGATACTGACCCAAATGATCCAACTTGGGAGAACGATGAAGAATCTTCGGTCTTCAATCGTTTACAAAGAAATCATGAATACTACAAACCAAGGCAGCACGTGGGGTACACCGAAGAGGCAGAGCAAGACTTCCGCCTCGCCTATCGACCAGCCGAAGCTGTAGAGCATTCCAAGTTCATCCCAAAAATCGCTCTTGCGCCACTCAAGCGAGAAAAGTTACCTCCGACAGTCGGAAAGTTTAACGGATTGACTGATCCCGATGATCACGTCAGAGTTTTCACAAGCGTGGGCTGTATGGGAGGATGGAATATGCCCATGTGGTGCCATCTATTTATTCAAACACTTACGGGGGCTGCTCGCGCCTGGTTCGACAGCCTTCCTCCGGGAAAGATAAAATCATGGGTGGATTTCAGGACTCAGTTTTTGAGTCACTTCAGTCAACAAAGACGATACCAACGCGACACAGCCGAGGTTGAAGACATCTGGCGCAGAGATAACGAGGGTTTGGAAGATTTCATCACTCGCTTTAACAAAGAGTGTTTGGAAATCGGTGGCGTAAGCGAACAACTCATGCGCTGCCATTTCAAGAAAGCCATCCGCTGTGATAGCCTAATTAGAACCATCACTGAGAAAGATGGAATACCCAAGGAATGGGATAAGCTCATGGAAGCCGCGAAGATAGTCGCGCAAACTGAGGAGCCACTCGCCAGAAACAACAGTTATCGTTTCGAAGATCGATTTTCTAAAGGGGGTCACTCGCGCGACGACAACAGACGCAACAAAGGCAAGAACCCTGGGTGGAAGGCCAATCACTCCAGCGGTTATAGTGAACGACCTCGTTATGAAGAACGATCTCGCTATAAAGAAGACGCGAGTGACACTATTGATCGCATCGGCTATAGAAAGGCAGCCAGAGATGATAATCGAGAAAAGCATTGGACTCCGCTCGTAAAAACACCAAAAGAGGTGCTAATGACGGAGAATCATGATTTTAAGGCTCCAAGTCCTATGACGAACAAAAAGGGGCAAGACCCCAACCTGTATTGTGATTTCCACAAAGATACAGGCCACTTAACAGATGATTGTTACAGCTTACGACAAGAGATAGAGAGAGCGCTGAAGAGTGGAAAGCTGAGCCACTTGGTAAAAAACGTGCGCAAAGAAACTCGACAGCTCCATCGCCATGAGGAGGGAAATCACAAGAAAGTCCGACGCTTGGAGACCCACATGGTCAACGGACTAAGGTATAGCGCGAGAGAAAAAGGCAAGAGACCTTATGAGCCTTCATGGCAAGAGCAGTAGGTCATTTTCCCGGTGGTACGCGGGGGTCCTCGAGCCACACGACCCATCGTCATCACCGGTATCATCGGCCATTACGAAACTGAATACGTCTTCATTGACCCGGGAAGTACAGCAGACATCATCTATGAGCAATGCTTTAACCAGTTCGACGATGAAGACAAAGCGAGACTTGAACCAGTTGATTATCCACTGTCTGGATTCTGCAATGAAATGGTCTTCCCGCTAGGCCAGATCAGCTTCCCCGTCACACTCTCTGACGGGAAGCATTCAAGAACAACGAACGTTAACTTCATGGTGATGCCTGTTAAGTCAAGACATGATGTACTGATCGGGAGAGAGACGCAAGGTGAGCTGAACATGATAACTTCCACCCCCCACTCAGCGATTGGTTTCCCAACCAAGACGGGGGTGGCAATCGTTTATGCAAAGAAAGAAGTGATATCAACGGAAGAGATGCGCCCGACAAAAGCGGCGAAGGTTTCAACAACCGAGCCCGAAAAATGGGTTTTAAATCGCAAGTACCCAGAGCAAACAGTGACGATAGGGCACGCAATCTCACCAAACATCAGAACTCGTCTCAAGCAGCTCCTGTTCAAGAACATGGACATCTTCTCCTGGACCCCGGCTGACATGACCGGAGTCCCGCGCGACATTACCGAGCACTGTTTAAACACTTACCCCTCTGTTGAACCGAAAGTCCAAAGAAGGCGCAGCTTAGGGGCAGACAAAACGAAAGCAATGAATGAGCAAGTATGCGAGTTACTTAAAGCCGGCATCCTGCGAGAAGTACGTTATCAAAGCTGGGTTGTGATGTGTGTAAAATGCAACATATAAATTACATCAAATAAGGCATAAAACTAACCCTTTTTAAGTACTAATATTGGAAAAAGAGTGTTTTTGTCTTCCTTTTGTATTTTCAGGATTAAATGAGCTCAAAAACGCAAAAGAAGCAAAAGGACAGCTAAACCCAACATAAATACAAGAAAAGGAACATTAGTGGACTGCCCGACCCCTCAACGGCACCTTCCAAAGCAAAATAGAGAAGTCAGAAGACTGAACACGCCCCATGCTCAGCCAGCACGGGGCCGTGCCCAAGAAGCAGCAGAAAAGACAAACCTATAGAAGCTTCTATTGCCCACCACGGGCCGTGTCCAGCGGACACGGGGGCGTGTCGAAAGTACAGCAGGCGCATTAATTGTAATTGCGAATTACAAATTAATGAGGAGAGAGAGTGTCAGACAGGCACGGGGCCGTGCCCAGCGGACACGGGGCCGTGCCCAGCTCTCTGTTCAGCCTATAAATAGGAGTGCTTGGATTCATTTCAACTCATCCCTTGGCACACCACCTCTCTCAAACTTCATCCACCACCCACCACCATCACAACACCATCATCCACCACCATCATCCATTGTCCATCGTAGAGTGTGTGAGTCGTCTCGGGATCCAAGATTGATCGTAAGAGTTCTTGACAATCAAGGCCATGTTTGCCTAAGTCTCTTACATCACTTGGTGAAGACAAAGTGTCTAGTATAATACTTTTTATTTCTAATCTTTTGCACTTTTTATTTGGTTTTGTATTAATGACTTTAATAACTAGTTACTTATGTTGAAGGTGATCTTTCCTTATCGTTTGTCCGTGGTGTCTTGGCATTATTTTACTGTCTATATAAAATAAAGGATTTTCACCATTCATATCTCCACGGTCTATATGGAGGTATGTTGGCTACCTGGTCGGGGGTTAAGGGAACGGTTTGGTAAAGGTCTTGCCATTGTTCAGCGTTTAGAGGTCCTGCAATGGACCTGGGTCAAATTTAGTAGGACCTCCTTCAATGCTTCACGGTATTGGATGGCGGGGGTCCAAACTCTTTGACCCCCTCATAAGTTAACTACTATTAATACTATAACCCGGCTATTTAGGACTGTATCCCTGCTGACTCAGACTACTTAGCCGAGGGTAACGTCGCCGCCAAAAGCAGGGCCTACCACAATACTGCATTAATAACTTAATTCATTATCTTCCAATAATCCACCCCTTTAGGATTGTATCCTTGCTGACTCAAACTACTGGGGTGAGGGTAACGTCACCTTCAAAAGAGGGGCCTACTACAATAACTAAGATAATCTCTTAATTATGTGCAAAAGTGCGGAAATAATCAAAGGTTATACTAGATACGAGTCGGAACCAAGTGATTCATCTTGTCTATCAGTTTTTATTTTATTTTTATTTTCAGCATTTTAGTTAGTTTTTATTTTTCTTAGCTTAAAACATTTTTCTAAACTTTTATTTTGATTAGACGTTGAGGATAAACCGGTACTAAAAGCTCTTGTGTCCTTGGACGACCTCGGTATCTTACCAACGCTATACTACACTCAACGATGGGTCCACTTGCCCATATGTGTGTTTAGTGTTAGTGAAATATCGTGTTTTATAAATTTAAAACTTGGCTAAAATAAGTGTTAAAAAGGGCTTAAAATATACACCTAATATATATAACACTTTACCGCACATCAAGTTTTTGGCGCCGTTGCCGGGGACACAAGGATTTTAAGAAAGCTTAAAATCGACGGCCTAATCAGTTTTTCAAAACCTTTTTAAAAGCGCGCACATTTTTCTGCATTTTAGTTTAGATTTGCATTTACAGTAGCCTGTACACGGGGCCGTGTTCACTGAACACGGGGCCGTGCTGCACATCTTCATAAAAACACCCAGTAACAGTAACTTGAACACGGGCCGTGCTCACTGAACACGCCCCGTGCTCAACGAAATCAGTAAATTTAATTAAAACGCCCAGATACAGATTCTGAACACGGGGCCGTGTCCAGCTTCTGTTTCCGTTTTTATTTTTGTTTTCTGATCTCGAGACTCAGTTGTGGTCTGTTGAGTGATTCTTATGGATCAATACTCAGGAGGTTACAATTACACCTATGATGAAGATGATTATAGGGGTAATTATTGCACTAATTTTCGTAATGCACGTTCGATTCAAAATAATCACTCATATCAACCATCCAATTCATACACCTACTATGAGGAGCCCAGGTACGAGCCATCAACTTCATACACATCCTATGAAGACCAAAGGTATGAACCTCCTCCCTCATACTCATATTTTGATGAACCAAGGTATGAGCCTTCTTACTCATACTTTGAGAAACCAAGATATGAGCCACCATCTTCATATGCTTATTATGAGGAACCATGGCGTGAACAACCCACCTCATATGAGTATTATGAAGAACAAAATTACGAACCTTATCCATCATATGCTTACAATGAAGGACAATGGTGTGAACCATCAACTTCATATGGGTATTATGAGGAACAAAGGGTCGAACAACCGGATTCAAGCTTAGAAAATAATGATTCTTTTTCTATAACCGAAGTGACCGATAGGATATTAGAACACATTAGAGTTATCGATCGATGTATAAAAGAAGCTCGCGCAAGGGAAGAGGAGTCCCGCGCAAGAGAAGAATTAAAAAAAGAAGAGATAACTGAAAATGTAAAAATGGAAGAACAAATAAGTGAAAAACCGACACATGAGTTAAACAACGAAAAAGGTGAGTCCGACAACGTTAAAATCCAAGAAGAGTCTAATTTTGAAGAAATTAATCTCTTGACACCTTCTTTCGAAAATCATTGTTTAGTACCCACTCATGCTAAGTTTTTAAAAGAGTTAAACACTAACACTAAAATTGACGAAATGGTAAGTGTTAGGTTAACTAATGATCAAACTACACTAATAAAAGAAGACCCATTTGAAATTAACATTACACCGGTTCCATGTTTCTTTCAAAATTCGTTTATTAGTAATGTCAGCATCGATAAAGATCTTTGTGTTAACATAATGCCTAACTACATTTTCGAAAAATTAAGTATTAGTGATTTTTCTCCACTTCAAATACCCATTTTTCTATCCAATCGGAAAGTAATAAAATCTCTCGGTATAGTTGAAGATGTCTTGGTTCAAACAAATCAAATGGTAATCCCAACCGACTTTGTCATCCTCGATGACGCTCCTCTAGTGTTGGGACGACCATTTGTAAAAACCCACGAAGCTTTGAAAAACCGGAAGTTCAACAATCTACCTCTTCAATTAGGGGCATTTAAAAGAAGTGTCGATCTCGAACGATCAATGAAATATCCATTCGGCAATAATGACCCCCTAATTGAAGATGAAGATGAACCACCCGATACAAGTGAAGAGATTGACCACTTTGTTGAAGAAGAGGTCACCATAGAACAAACTTTTAAAGTTCTTGATCGAAACGAGCAACCAAATAAGGAGTCTCCTAAAGACCCACCACTTGAGCTCAAAGAACTTCCAAAAGGTTTGGAATATGCTTTTCTAGACAAAGATGGTAAGTTACCTGTAATTATTTCATCTAAATTAGATAACTTAGAAAAAGAAAAATTAATTAATCTTTTGAAAAAACACAAAAATGCAATAGCTTGGAAACTTGTAGACATAAAAGGAATTAGTCCTTCTATGTGCACACACAAAATTTTGATGAATGATGACTACAAATCGGTCATACAACCACAACGTCGAGTAAATCCAAATGTTCAAGAAGTGGTTAAAAACGAAGTCATCAAGCTACTTGACGCCGGACTTATCTATCCTATCTCAGATAGTCCTTGGGTGAGTCCCGTCCAAGTAGTTCCAAAGAAAGGAGGTATGACGGTAATAACTAACGAAAAGAATGAACTAATACCAACGAGAACCGTCACAGGATGGAGGGTATGTATAGATTATAGACGATTAAATGAAGCAACAAGAAAGGATCACTTTCCTTTACCCTTCATTGATCAAATGTTAGAAAGATTATCCGGTCATAAATTTTACTGTTTCTTGGATGGTTTTTCAGGTTACTTTCAAATTCCGATAGCACCCGAAGACCAAGAAAAGACAACTTTCACATGTCCCTATGGAACTTTTGCTTATCGACGCATGCCGTTTGGTCTATGCAATGCCCCAGCAACATTCCAACGTTGCATGGTAGCCATTTTCCATGACATGATAGAAAAGACAATGGAAGTCTTTATGGACGACTTTTCTATCTTTGGGGATTCATATGACCAATGCCTCGATAATCTTGAACGAATGCTATCCCGATGTGAGGAAACTAACCTCGCCCTTAATTGGGAAAAGTGCCATTTCATGGTAATGGATGGAATAGTACTCGGTCACAAAATCTGAAGCGAAGGAATGGAGGTGGATCGAGCCAAAATAGATACCATTTCTAGATTACCACCTCCATCCTCCGTACGGGCTATCAGAAGTTTCTTAGGGCATGCCGGATTTTATAGGCGGTTTATCAAGGACTTTTCAAAAATCTCAAGGCCTCTAACGAAATTACTTGAAAAAGATGCTCCTTTCAACTTTGACAAGGATTGCAATCAAGCATTTCTAACCCTAAAGGAAATGCTAGTCAATGCACCTATCATGATAGCGCCTGATTGGAAATTTCCTTTCGAAATCATGTGTGATGCTAGTGACTTTGCAGTTGGAGCTGTCTTGGGACAAAGAAAAGAAAAGCATTTCCACCCAATCTATTATGCTAGTAAAACACTTAATGATGCACAAGAAAATTACACAACAACTGAAAAAGAATTACTAGCTGTGGTATTTGCCTTTGATAAATTTCGTTCTTATCTTGTTCCTTCTAAAACTATAGTCTATACAGACCATGCAGCCATTCGATATCTCTTCAAGAAGCAAGACGCAAAACCACGTTTGATTAGGTGGATTCTACTCCTCCAAGAATTTGACATTGAAATCAAGGACAAAAGAGGAGCAGAAAATACTGCAGCAGATCATCTTTCACACTTAGAGGACCCAGCTTTAGAGGAAACCAGGGACGAGCAAATCAACGAAAAATTTCCAACTGAGTCCCTGGAAATGGTGGAATACAAGGAAGAACCATGGTACGTCGACTATGCTAACTACCTAGCTAGCGGTATAGTCGCAAAAGGATGGCCACGTCATCAAAGAAAAAAATTCTTTGCCAATGTGAAACACTACTTTTGGGAAGATCCATATATTTTCAAAATGTGTGCCGATCAACTCGTCAGACGATGCGTACATGGTAGTGAAGCACGAAGAATTCTCCGCCATTGTCATGAAGGTCCATACGGAGGACATCATGGTGCTGCTAGTACCGCACGAAAGGTATTTGATTCAGGATTTTATTGGCCAACCATTTACAAAGACGCCCAAAGTCTTGTAAAAACATGTGATGCTTGCCAAAGAACAGGTAATATTTCTTCCAAAAACGAAATGCCACAAAATGGCATTCTTGTTTGTGAAATTTTTGATGTATGGGGACTCGACTTTATGGGACCTTTCCCACCATCGAAAGGAAACAAATATATACTTGTGGCAGTAGATTACTTGTCTAAATGGGCCGAGGCCGAGGCACTTCCAATAAATGATGGAAGAGTCGTGGTAAAATTTCTGAAAAAATTATTCTCTCGTTTTGGCACGCCTAAAGCTTTAATAAGTGATAGAGGTACCCATTTTTGCAACCATCAACTTGAAAAAATTTTAACAAGATATGGGGTCTATCACCGGGTCTCAACAGCGTATCATCCTCAAACAAACGGGCAAGCCGAAGTGACTAATAGAGGTTTAAAACGAATACTCGAAAAAACCGTAGGGTTAAATAAAAAGGAATGGGCTGATAAATTAGACGATGCTTTATGGGCTTTTCGAACTGCTTATAAAACAACAATAGGTACAACCCCATATAAGCTAGTTTATGGTAAAAGTTGTCATTTTCCAGTAGAAATTGCACACAAAGCCTATTGGGCAATCAAAAATGTAAACTTAGATTTAGAATTTGCTGGTAAAAATCAATTTTGTCAATTAAATGAATTAGACGAGCTTAGGAATTATGCATACTCAAACTCTGAAATTTATAAGGAAAGAATGAAAATTTTGCATGACAAACATATTAAACCTAATGAATTTCGGGTAGGGGGTCTAGTTCTTTTGTTTAATTCACGACTTCGATTGTTTCCTGGTAAATTAAAGTCTAGGTGGTCAGGACCTTTTTCCATCACCCATATTTTTCCACACGGTGCAGTAGAAATTAAATCTCGGAATGGGCCACCATTTAAAGTCAATGGCCAACGGCTGAAACTCTATCAAGGATTCATTGAGGATGAGGAGGAAGAAATCTCGCTTCAACCAGTGGAAGAATAAAAACATCATGCCTGGTAAGTTACGAACGATTGAGACGACAAAATAAAACGGTAAGTTTTCTAACCATAGCTTATGGGAAAAAGGGGCACTCACACGCGCACTAAAAAAAAAACTGCTCGGCACGAGGCCGTGTCCGCTGGACACGGGGCCGTGTTAAGGCTGCAGACGGGATAAAACCCCTTTTTCAAAACAGTTTCTTCATTCCACACGCCCCGTTTCCCCACAAAAGCTTTGGTTCCAGGCGATTTTTCGCGAAATTTCGACGTCTCCTATCGATCTAACAACGTCAAGGTATGATTCTATCACTCTTAGTAGTTAGATTAGTTTCTTGCATGTAGTTAAAACACCACAAATTTGGGGAAAATCTAGGGTTCTTGAAGTTCATCCGGATCGAACCTCAAATTTTTGCCTAAATCTGTTTGCATTTAGTTAGATTAGTGTTAAGGAAAGTAAATACACTTGTATTGTTCATAGATTCAACCGATTTCTCGCAAAAACCCCAAACCCTTGTTCTTGAACCGAAAAAGATAAAATTGATAGGGTAAACGGGATATTTTGGGAAAAACGGCACTTAGGGTTTCATTTTCGGGGGAAACCGCACCTATTGGACCAAAAATTTTCGAATTTTCGAAACCGGGTGAAAAATGAAGTTTTTGAGTAACAGACCTCTGGACACGGGGCCGTGTCCGCTGGACACGGGGTCGTGTCCAGCCCGCTGTTTGCAGTTTTGTCCGAAAACATTTCTGTTTCGTGCTAACTTTTGGTGTATGCTTGCAGATGGCCAGGAAGTTTACAAGATTCAATGCCAATGAGTTAGATGCAAGAGCTCGATACGAGCTTCTTCAAACAAGGCCGGAGGAACACCCAAGGCAGGCGTGCACAGAACTGCTAACCATGGTGAATCAAATTGACCGTTTCAACAACATTGTCACGGGACCACTCAGAGTCGCACTAACAACCCGACTCCATTCCGTCCATGAATGCACCTTGGAATTCTACAGCACCTTTGCATTCACTTCAAGGTGCGACCCGTTCGATAATGACGGGGTGTCATTCCGGTGTGGCGGGACGAGGTATTCGATCTCCATGGCACAATTCGGGTCGATTATCGGGTTGTATGCGGAAGAGGATGCGGGAAACGAAGAAAATACAGGGGGATTGAGAGAGATTGAAGACAACGAGCGCCAAGCTATGTGGGCTCAGATTGGGGAAGGGTTCTACAATCCGAGCAGCACTAAGAGTACCAAGCTGAGGGATCCGCTATACAGATACATTCATAGGCTCCTCGGCTACTCTCTTAGCCAAAGACATGACAGTGGTGGCGTCGTTGGGTTAAGAGATTTGCTTGTCCTCCATTGCATTCACAACTGCAGGCCGCTCGATGTTCCGTTCCTCATGCTCCGAAACATGCATCACAACCGCCTTGCTAGTGCACCAACTCCTATTTTCTTTGGGGGATGGGTGTACCGTCTCTTCAAGCACTTCGCCCACATTCCGAGGTCATTTGAGAGGAGCCCATGGTCGGGAACGGTGGATATTCACATATGCCGCTCAATGAACCTAATTTATGAGGCAGAAGACGGGACGGTAACCTTTCAAAGGATGCAAGGTCATGCATGGAACCCGCAGGAAGCGCTTGTCCTCCCAGCTCCGCAACATCATCAGTACCACTACCAACCCCACGGTGATCCGGGCCAATCATCCTCCTCGGGAGGCGGTTTTCCTAATTTTCAAAGTTTGCATGATTTGTTGCAGGAAAACCTCATGTGTACTCGGAACACCTATAACATGGCGAGCAACACCTACCACCGGGTCGGAGCTATTGAGAGAAACCTATCCGAGATACAAGACGATGTCGGATACATACGAGACCACATTGCACGCCATGGAGGGGATGATGATGATGACGATGCTATGGAGTAGGCGAGAGGAGCAGAGGAGGAAGTAGTTGATTGATGACTCCCCAGGTTAACCCTTTGCAATCTTGAACAATTGATGGCTTGCGTGCCAAGTGTTAGACAATTTACTTTTCCTAACTATTTCCTGCATTTTATTTTTCTTTTTCTTTTACTTTATGCTTGGAACAATTAACTATGGTAATTTAGGATGTTTGTGTTGCTTGGTGTGGTATTAAGTGATGAAACAGGTACAAACCGAGGCTTGGAATGCTAAGCCTCAGCACTTATAGGGCCAGGATGGAAAAACCGGAGGAAGAAACCTGTTTTTCAGGCTTTCAAACTGTCCACACGGGGACGTGTCCAGCCAACACGCCCCCGTGCTCACCTCCCAGACCTGCTGTTTGGTTACTGTCCTGCAGATTTTTGTCAGACACGGGGCCGTGCCCATCCAACACGCCCTCGTGTCCACCTTCTGTAAGTTCTCGTTACTGGCACCTGAACACGGGGTCGTGCCCACTCAACACGGGGTCGTGTCCAGGCTGCCAGTAACACAAATTTTTTGCTTTTTACACCTATTTACACATCTAATCAACCTAAAAATTTATTTTTGGGACACATTGAGGACAATGTGTAATTTAAGTGTGGGGGGGATGCTAAAGCCTTGAATTTTGCAAGTCCTAAATACAAGCCTTACACAAAACTCTATTGGAACCGCTAATCACCCCAAATTTTTTCAAAAATTTCATTTTTTCTTACTTGTCTAGGTTTAATTCGGGAAATTCAAGTTCTCAAAAAGGTTATATTTTTACAAATTTACAACCGATAGCGTAGTGATAAAAAGAACCAACATAAGAAAATTATGAAAATGCATGACAAACTTAGTTAAAATTTGATTATATATACTTGATCACATAAAAACCCATTCCCACAAAAGTGAGTTTTGAGCCTTTATTGAGCATACAATTACATATCATTAAACTAAATGCTCATTTTTCGTTTCTTGTGTGAATAGCCGCTTGGTTCTTACGACTCTAGAACTTGCCATGACGATACATTCCCGGTCCTTATCAACTTAAACCCGAGTAAGTAAATGATGGAGGCATTAGGACTAACCCCTTTTTATTTCTACACCATTATTTTTCTTTTTCTTTTACCACCTACCCAAAAATCCCCCTAGTTAGCCCCTTTGAGCCTAAACCTTTTCATTTCATCACCCAAACCAAAAAACCCTTTTACCCACCAAAACCTTTTTCATTTTTAACCCTTTGTTTTAGTAACAAGTTCGGTTTTTCGTAAAAAAAAAAAATGTGTTGATGATGAAGCAAAAAGAAAATAAACGAACAAGTTCATCAAAAATAACTTTGTTTGAATAAAAGCTTCATCAAAATAAAAAGTTGCAAAAATAGAAAGTACTACAAAAACCGACACTTGTTACGTTTTTCGCCCTTTTTCTACTAACCACTAACCATTATCCCAACCACCTACCTTTAACCCAAGCCTAACCCTTAACCCACAAAGTCCTCTTGATATTTACAAAGGTATAAAAGTTAAAAAGGAGGAGGATTGATTGCTTGGCAAGCCTATGGTAGGAATAAGTTCCATGCCGCTCTCGAGTGATTCACTAAAAATACACCTTCGGCCGAGTGTGAGTGATTTCTCCCGTGAGGTATGTGAACTTGTATATAAATGAAATTTTAAAAAGGCATGTTATGCCCAAATAAGTAATTTCTCCTATGAAACGTTCTAAATAAATCATTGCGAATAGGATTGTAGATAAATAAAAGTAAAACCCAAAAAGATCTTGGATATCCCGACACTCTACGACAAGCCCAAAACCTTCTCTTCTACCCATTCCATTTGGGAGTGTAAGCCACATATTAAAGAGTTTTGCTTGAGGACAAGCAAAAGTTCAAGTGTGGGGGTATTTGATGTGTGTAAAATGCAACATATAAATTACATCAAATAAGGCATAAAACTAACCCTTTTTAAGTACTAATATTGGAAAAAGAGTGTTTTTGTCTTCCTTTTGTATTTTCAGGATTAAATGAGCTCAAAAACGCAAAAGAAGCAAAAAGACAGCTAAACCCAACATAAATACAAGAAAAGGAACATTAGTGGACTGCCCGACCCCTCAACGGCACCTTCCAAAGCAAAATAGAGAAGTCAGAAGACTGAACACGCCCCGTGCTCAGCCAGCACGGGGCCATGCCCAAGAAGCAGCAGAAAAGACAAACCTATAGAAGCTTCTATTGCCCACCACGGGCCGTGTCCAGCGGACACGGGGGCGTGTCGAAAGTACAGCAGGCGCATTAATTGTAATTGCGAATTACAAATTAATGAGGAGAGAGAGTGTCAGACAGGCACGGGGCCGTGCCCAGCGGACACGGGGCCGTGCCCAGCTCTCTGTTCAGCCTATAAATAGGAGTGCTTGGATTCATTTCAACTCATCCCTTGGCACACCACCTCTCTCACACTTCATCCACCACCCACCACCATCACAACACCATCATCCACCACCATCATCCATTGTCCATCGTAGAGTGTGTGAGTCGTCTCGGGATCCAAGATTGATCGTAAGAGTTCTTGACAATCAAGGCCATGTTTGCCTAAGTCTCTTACATCACTTGGTGAAGACAAAGTGTCTAGTATAATACTTTTTATTTCTAATCTTTTGCACTTTTTATTTGGTTTTGTATTAATGACTTCAATAACTAGTTACTTATGTTGAAGGTGATCTTTCCTTATCGTTTGTCCGTGGTTTCTTGGCATTATTTTACTGTCTATATAAAATAAAGGATTTTCACCATTCATATCTCCACGGTCTATATGGAGGTATGTTGGCTACCTGGTCGGGGGTTAAGGGAACGGTTTGGTAAAGGTCTTGCCATTGTTCAGTGTTTAGAGGTCCTGCAATGGACCTGGGTCAAATTTAGTAGGACCTCCTTCAATGCTTCACGGTATTGGATGGCGGGGGTCCAAACTCTTTGACCCCCTCATAAGTTAACTACTATTAATACTATAACCCGGCTATTTAGGACTGTATCCCTGCTGACTCAGACTACTTAGCCGAGGGTAACGTCGCCGCCAAAAGCAGGGCCTACCACAATACTGCATTAATAACTTAATTCATTATCTTCCAATAATCCACCCCTTTAGGATTGTATCCTTGCTGACTCAAACTACTGGGGTGAGGGTAACGTCACCTTCAAAAGAGGGGCCTACTACAATAACTAAGATAATCTCTTAATTATGTGCAAAAGTGCGGAAATAATCAAAGGTTATACTAGATACGAGTCGGAACCAAGTGATTCATCTTGTCTATCTGTTTTTATTTTATTTTTATTTTCAGCATTTTAGTTAGTTTTTATTTTTCTTAGCTTAAAACATTTTTCTAAACTTTTATTTTGATTAGACGTTGAGGATAAACCGGTACTAAAAGCTCTTGTGTCCTTGGACGACCTCGGTATCTTACCAACGCTATACTACACTCAACGATGGGTGCACTTGCCCATATGTGTGTTTAGTGTTAGTGAAATATCGTGTTTTATAAATTTAAAACTTGGCTAAAATAAGTGTTAAAAAGGGCTTAAAATATACACCTAATATATATAACACTTTACCGCACATCAGGTTGCGAACCCCGTGATGGTAGAGAAGTCTAGTGGAGGATGGCAAATGTGTGTTGACTATACCGATCTCAACAAGGCATGCCCTAAAGATTGCTACTCTTTGCCTGAGATCGACAAAAAGATAGACTCTCTCACGCCATACAGATGGAAATGCTTCTTGGATTGCTACAAGGGGTACCATCAAGTTCAAATGAAGTTCGAGGATGAAGACAAGACAGCTTTTCGTACTGATCTGGGGATTTTTTGCTATACAAAGATGCCATTCGGCCTCAAAAACGTTGGCACCACATACCAGCGCCTGATGGATATGACCTTCGCGGGAGACATCGGGAAGCATATTGAGGTCTACATTGACGATCTGGTGGTCAAAAGTCCTGAAGAAGACCAAATGTTGAAGGACATCGAAAAGACATTCAACTCATTGCGCAGCGTGAATATGAAACTGAATCCAGCCAAGTGCTCATTTGGTATGAAGAAGGGAAGTTCTTAGGCTTCATAGTCACAAATGGCGGCTTTAAGGTGAATCCAGAAAAAGTCCAGGCAATAGAGCGAATGCCATCACCAAGAACAATCAAGGAAATGCAGCGGTTGGCCGGCCGCCTAGCCGCGCTTAACCGTTTCCTGTCGAATCACGCCGCAAAGTCATATCCTTTTATCAGCAATTTGCGCAACTGTGTGAAGAAACAAGAGTTCAGGTGGACCCCTGACGCAGAAAAGGCTTTTCAGCAAATGAAAGAATGTTTGATTGAGCTCCCTACCCTGACTGCACCGTTCGAAAAAGAGCCACTCGTACTGTACTTATCTTCTTCAGATAAGGCAGTAGGGTCAGTATTATTGGTGGAAAGAAATGGAGTCCAAACTCCAATTTATTACGTCAGCAGGGTACTCACCGACCCGGAAACGAGATATTCAACGATGGAGAAATTGGTGCTTGCACTGCTACACGCCTCCCGAAGGCTGCGCAGATATTTTACAGGGCATGTGATCACCGTACTTACAAATTTCCACATCGGCACGATATTGCAAAAACCAGAAACATCCGGGCGGCTAGCAAAATGGGCCATCGAGCTGGGGGGCCACAACATTCTGTACAGGCCGCGCCCAGCCATCAAGGGTCAAGTCCTAGCTGACTTCATTACAGAAGTCCCAATTGACAAAATCAAAGATTGTGAGCTGGTGGAGACTCCCGTGAAAGACACGACAAACGAGACTTGGATGCTTTATACTGATGGGGCCTCAAATGAGGACGGCGCGGGAGCTGGATTGCGCCTAGTAAGCCCTGAAAACCATGAATTCACTTACGCCATCAAGTTGGATTTTAAGAACACCAACAACGAGGCGGAGTACGAGGCATTTCTGGCAGGCTTGCGCCTCGCCATAAAAATGGGAGCTAAAAGTTTACAAGCACATGTTGATTCACTCCTAATAGCCAGCCAAGTGAACGGTATATACGATGCAAAGGGCGAAGTTATGGCCCTATATCTAGAGCAGGCAAAAGAGTTGCTTCAACAATTCAAGTCTCACAAGGTAATCCACATCAATCGCTCTGAAAACAAATCAGCTGACGCTTTGAGCAAGCTTGCTTCAGCTTCCTTTCAACATCTTGCCAAAGATGTAAGGATTGAGGTACTCAAGAATCCTTCAGTCTTGCTACGACAAGTCAACGTGATCGAGATAGGGCAGCCATCCTGGATGACCCCTATCATTCAATACTTGCAAGAAGGAATACTCCCCGAGAGCAAAGCAGAGGCAAGGAAGATTCAAAACAAGGCTCTGCAGTACGAAATGAATGGTGGTATCTTATACCGCAAGTCCTTCTTGGGGCCACTACTGCGCTGCGCGGACCCCCAGGATGCGAGTTATCTGATAAGGGAGATTCATGAAGGAATTTGCGGCATTCATGCAGGGCCACGCATGGTTGTCGCAAAGATTATGAACGCTGGGTATTACTGGCCAGGGATGCATGTTGATGCCCTGAAAGAGCTGCGCAAGTGCGACTCCTGTCAGCGGCACTCTCCGAAAACCCTGCGCCCCAAGAATGATCTGATCCCCGTATCCACTGCTTGGCCTTTTCAGCAGTGGGGAATTGATATGGTGGGACCCTTCCCAGACGCTCCTGGTGCCGTAAAGTTCATAATTGTAGCTGTTGATTACTTTACTAAGTGGGTGGAGGCCAAAGCTCTCGCCTCAACCACTGCAATGATGGTGCGCAAGTTTATCTGGGAACACATCATTTGCAGGTTTGGTCTCCCACTCAAGATTGTCACAGACAACGGAACCAATTTTGCTTCTGAGGACCTCCAGAAGTGGCTGAAAGAAATGAAAATTGAACACACCTTCTCCTCCGTTGCGCATCCTCAGGCCAACGGACAGGTTGAAAGTGTGAACAAATGTATTGTCGATGGGATAAAGGCCCGACTGGGCACGAAGCGAAGAGGCTGGGTGGATGAGCTCCCGAGTATCTTGTGGGCTCACCGAACCATGCCAAAGACGAGTACCGGCCAAACCCCTTTTAGCCTAGTCTATGGCTCAGAAGCGGTTATCCCGACAGAAGTAGGCCTGCCCTCTCCGCGCTTGACAGCAGTCAACGCAATCGACAACGAGGCAGAACATCGTCTTGACTTGGATTTACTAGAAGAAAGGCGCGAAATTGAGCGAATTAAAGAAGCCAAGTACAAAACCCAACTAGAAAGGTACTACAATGCGCGAGTCCGCATCTGTACCTTCACTCCAGGGGAATACGTCTTTCGAGACAACGAAGCCTCAAACGCCGAACGCCCAGGAAAGCTAACACCCAAATGGGAAGGCCCATACTTAGTACATGAAGTGCTAGGAAAAGGGGCTTACAAATTGCGCACCCTGGATGGACACATCATCCCGCGCACGTGGAATGCGCAACAACTGCGCAAATGCTACATGTGACTACTCTTGGCCCTGCGCCTTTATCCACTGATGTTGGTCGTGCGCCTTTTACTTTCCTATGTTGGCTACACGCCTTTTACGTTACAAGCAATGTATGATTGGCCTAAGCGCCTGTTTCTAAGTCAATGAAAGCATACGACATGTTTTCTTTTACGCTCCTTTCGTTACAAATGCATGTTAAACTTTTGATTAGCACGAAAACACTCCAGTTACACTCGCACAAGAGCCACTCTTACATTTATTCGCGCAAACTTAACCAAAGTTTCTAACAACAGTGCAATAATTGTAACGGGAAAGGACAAACAAGCATCATATTTAAAACAAGCGCAGCCGCGCAACAGTTATATACACAACGGATAACGTTAATTCCATTTAAAACTAGCGCAACCACGCAAGAACTTACATTCAAAGCATAAACAAAAATTACGAGGCACAAAGCCTGTTGACAAGCCTATTCAAACTCATCATTCCCACTGCCATCATGCTTATCGCCTTCATCGCCATCATCATCATCAGGCTTACCGTCATCACCACCGTTTCCACCATCATCACCAGCTAGCTCCTCTCCATCTGATAGTTCAACAGTTATCGGTGGGTCGAGAATGGCCTTAAGGCACTGACACCAGTCATCATGCTCTAGAGCCTTCGCGACTAAGTCCATCACAGGCAGTGATAAATGATCATAAGCATTTTCAGCACGTGTCAACTCGGCACTAGCCTGATCAGTCACCGAGCAATGACTAATGTCAAACTCCTGTCCAAACACCTCTTCAACGTGTTGCGCACATTCCAGGTACCCTCCTCGATGACCAACTGCGCGCGCGGCATCCGTCAAGGCAGCAACGGCGCGATCTAGTTCCCCAGCGTTGAGGACAGAGTTGGCAACCTATAACGAAAACTGCGTGATTAAAAACAACTCCTAACAAATAAAACTTCCAAAGGAAAAAAGAATAGCACACCAGGACTACTCCGCGGCCGCGCATCCACTCAGCCTCGGAGACAAGAGTATCAACAATGCCCTGAGCCTCAGCATAGTTAGTCTGCGCTACATTGAGGGCTGCGGTACTAACATCACGCGCTTCCTCAGCAGTCGCGGCCTTAACTTTCTCCGCTTCAAGATCGATTTCCAAAGATTCGCATTTATCAACCTGATCATTCAGGCGACGTTTTAGTTCAGCGATCTCGACATCCTTGGCCTACAGATCCCTGTCTTTGCTCGACAGCTGCAACTTCACATCAGCTAACTCAACCTAAAAAGCGACAAAAGACTTAGGCTATTTTGCAAACAAAGCACAGAAGGAAAGGGTATAAGTTTTACAAACCTCAATCTGCTCCTTAGCAGCCTGCGCAGCCTGCGCGTCCTCGACCTTCGATATCAACTCGGCAACCTTGGCTTCAAGGTCAACAATCTTATTTCGATCAGCAAACACGCGCTGGTTGTCCTTCGCGCATATACGTTTAAACTCAGCCTTCTCCTTCGACAAAAGATCCTCGGCAGCTTGAAGTTTGCTTTTCAGGCCCTCGCGCCCCCATTCCTCCGCCTTCTTATCAGCCTCGAACTTTGCCTTCTCTTCATCAAAGGCGGCTTTTGATTTCTCGAACTCACTAACACGCTTCAACATTCGCTCGCGGTAACTCTCCCAATCCGACCGCTCCCTAACCATTGTCCGCCACTCACGCACTATCTGATGGTTAGCAGCGCGAGTGTTGGCCTCCCCGATTACATAAGTGCGATATAGTGCTTCATGAGTCTTCGCCTTCTGCCGGTTAACCTCACCAGGAGTAAAGGAATTTAGGAACCAATCGCGGCAGGGTCCAAACTCGTGAAAGGTATCCCTTTGCTTCAAACCCCAGGGAGCCTGGTGAGGGGCATTACCACGTTCCTCTTCAGTGTAACTTTTATAGTAAATATCACCAAGGGTATCCTTAGCCCCGATAGCTTGTGGGTTATAACCCCCGGCGCCACCAGAGCTCGCGCCACTAGAAACATACGGGCCCGAGCCCCTGGTAGAACTTACCTTGGAACGATGGGGGACCTCAGTATGCGTGGGGCGGATAGGTTTTTCAACCTCAGGCTCCTTTCTTCTCTCTTGAGGGGGCTTCTCGGGCCCCATGGTGCTCACAAACTCCGGACCCTGCGCTTTCTCCTGAGCAGCGATGGCAGCGGCACCGGTATATCTCAAGACATCATCAATAGGCTTTTCAACAGCCTTTCCCCTCTCCTTCTCCTTCTCTTTATCAGAGGCTTTCTTCCTCTTCGCCTCCTCAGCCTTTCTATCTTCCTCAGCTTTCCTCTTCTTCTCTTCCTCCGCTTTCTTCCTCTTGTCCTCATCAGCCTTCCTCCTACGTTCTTCATCAACCTTCCTCTTCTCTTCGGCAGCCTTCGCCTTATCACCCTCAGCAACATGTTTATCCTTGGCAGATTCAGCCCCAGCAGTCTTGGAAGATTTGATGGTAATCTTTGGCCTCTTTGGCTCTGGCTCCGTAAACACAACACCCTTCTCAGGGGTCTTCTTCTTGGTTTCTGAAGAAACTAAGTGGTTAAGAGGAGAGTTGCAAAAGGAAAGAGAAACTAAGAACTTACCTGGAGAGAATCTATAAAGAGAGCGCAAGTTGCTCGTTTTCCCAATCAAGGGAATCGCACCAGCTATCGACACAGAAGCCACACCAGTTGTGGTCTCGCTTCTAGTTCTTTTCCTGTTGATCAACTTTTCAGCAGCCTCCTCTTCTACTTCTTCTTCTTCCTCTTCCTCATGCGCAACAGAGGAAGGAGTAGCTCCAGCATCTGGGTTGCGAGAACCCGCGCTACCTGAACTTTTTGAGCCACCTGCTCCAGTCTTCTCCTCGCCTGGCCGCGACAAGCCTTCTAGTGACTCACTAATTATCACATAATCTTTCAAGTCACTTTGACGAAGCCGAAGAGTACCTTTACCAGCAGCTGCGCGGCTACTCCTACTTTTCTTGCTCACCACTTCAGGCTCAAGATTGATCACCTTCTTCTTCCTGGTTGGTTTTTTCTTCTCTTCAGGGTCGATGCCCAAGCCGCGCAAAACACCTGCAAAGACGTTAGACCACGAACTTAACTCCCCGTTCGAAGACCCTACAGACTCCTCGCTGGAAAGATAGACAACCTCTTTCCCAGCAGAAGTCACAGAGCGCAGAGGACGAGGTTTAGGTATGTGCGCACCTTTAGTTGCAGTAGGCGGCGAGGCAAATGCATCAGCAACCGGGTACATGAAGTTACCCTTAATTTGTTCATACCAGTACTCCTCCCCAGCTTGAAGCGGGCGCACACTCATTGAACCACCAAAGGTGGAGAATGCAGCTTGATACAGTTGCGCCTCTACAAAACAAATTACATAAATAAACAAGGACTTACGAAACGCGAAATCAAAGAGGCCAAGTAAAGTGCTAACCTCTATCGTTGAACATCAGAACTGGAACGTCCTTGCTATCAGCCGGCCATTGGTCACTCATGCGCGCCGCCACCAGGACGTTTTCTCCAAACACTCGGTTTGGAGTAGAAGTAAGCTTCTTGTACCAAACGTCATTCTTGGGGATCGCCAGATCCTCCTTCAAAATTGGTTCCAACCAGGCGCGGAAGGTCATGGCGATCGGGATTACCTCCTCCCGGATATAGAAAAATTTTGGTTTCCAGTCATGGAAACTCTTGGGGGGGTTCAGCAATATCTTCTTTGCGGCGCCACGGCTGGAGAAAGAATAGAAACCCATATTTCTTTGAAGCTGGTAAAAAGCCCGGAACTTCTCAACCGTAGGCTCAATACCATGAGACCAACACAAGAATTCAAAGTGACGAACCCGGACCATCCTGGGAGGGCTCATCTGCGATATATGAAACCCATAAAACTGCAGAATATGGGCCATAAAATTCGTCGCCGGCAACCGGAAATTACCTTGATGAAAGAAATCTTTGAACAACGTGATGTACCCTAGTGGTGCATCAGCGGCCGTCTGGTTTTGACCGGGGTACTTAGCGTCCCATTCCGGTGGAAACCGGAAACTCCTCGTGATCTGCTCAAAAAGACCCGGATCCCACCGGAGAACGGGAACAGGGCCTTCTTCTCCGGGATTGTCTTCATGGTGTTCCTCAGCCATTGATAAATCAACAAAGAAGTCGTGAATATTATGCAAACAGACTTGAAGATCTGCTACGATGTCCTTCAAGGATGTGAAGATCTGCAACCGTGTTCTTCAAACTTTGAAGATTCAAGGGAATTCGAGAGGAAATAAAGAAGAGTAGAAGAGAAAAGTGTTAATCCTTCATGACTCTTCAGATATATATACCCATCGCATTTAATGCGATGGGTAACCGTGCCGAATTCGCCGCGAGCGTAGCCAATCAGAAAACGCCACGTAAAGCGTGTTTCCCGGAGTGACGGTTATCACGCGCGCGTGGGCCTCACTCTCCTGACGAAAAGCCGAACCGTCAGCAACAACTTGATGACAATCGTGTCAGCGGTCAAATCAAACGTCACCAACCACGACATTCTCACCAAACCGTCAGAATTCAAATTTCAAGGATTCTCTCGCCCAAATTACCGCAAACGTCATGCAGAAGCTACCAAGACCGCGCAGTGTTAACAATCAGAACTTACTCGCGCCCCGTCCACCAAAGCCAAGGAAACATTTTCCACAACTTTTATTAAGTCCAGAGCTCCAACCACTTGCCTTGCGCGTGGTGCAGCACTGGACTGGGGGGACTTGAAGGGGTATGGTCCCAAAAAAGCCGCGCAAACCTCCGTAAAGGTTGCGCGCGGGACCATACTCCTTATTATTAAAACTTCCTATCATCAACCTTGCGCGAGTTACACCATATTCTATTTTACTTCGCGCGAGACCTAAACAATAAGAAGCTCCAATAACAACACTTAGCATGCCAAAAGAATACTCAGTCACCTAAACCCCGCGCGAGTAAGTTAACGTGCCCATCAAGACTCGTGCAGGAAAGCAGCGCATGGCTGCTCCAAATAGTACACAAGGTACAAGTGTCAGAAGAAAAGAGCCAATCAACGTCCCTATGGCTCTGCTCAATCGTGCTCCACGATCATCTGACATGCAGGAGACAAAAAGTACTCAAGGACGCCTACATGGCACCAATCATAAGGCAGAGACAACTGCCCCACGATCTCCACTTACCTGCTAATGGCAGAAGGCCGATCAGGCCGACAACGGTGACACGTGGCTCCAATCACATTGCGCCAGCTCCAGAAAGCTCCTAGAAGCCACTAACGGTCGACACCAGTGAGACAAGGAGCATATCCTCCATGTTGTCGCCTTCCGGCCCAAGGCCCATCAGCCCACACCCTCTTACACTACTCCGGCTATAAATAGAGACCTTACTTCACAGGTTAAGCATTCCATTCCCTCTACTCTCACACTTAATACTTAATTCTCTCCCCAAAGCAATCGCTTATTCTCACGCCGGAGCCCGGTTAAGAGGGAAACCCCCACATTCCCCTCTTAACGAGTAACGGTGTTCTGTTTTGCAGATAACCACGGTCATTAAGGAGCTCAGGAAACCATAAAGAAGATTAACCATCATGGTAGAAACATAAACCAAACTGATTAGTCTCATAATTAGTTCAGTGTTTCTTCACATATGAAGCAACAAACGAAGCAAGCAAGGCAAGATGTTGTTCAGCAGCCTTGACACTCAGAGGCATAGACCTAGTATTGCTGTTATTATTACTAGGTTGTTGTCTCTTTCCCCCTGTTAATCCTCCTGAAGTAGCAACAAAACACAGTTCACCATCAGCATCAATCATAACCTTCTCATCTTCACATGAGAGAAATGCAGTTTCTGAATCACTAGAAGCGTTGTGGTAAGATGAAGATGGAATGCCTTTATAGACTCCCAGATCTTGAATCTGATCATACCATATTTCCTTCTTCTTCATATTGAGCTCGTAAGCTCTCAGTTTCCCACAAACCTGTTCTAAATCAATAGTCTCATAATCAGCCTCACCCTTTATCATGAGAGTATAAGTATCCCACTTAGCATGTAGAGCATCTAGCAACTTGTCATTTATCTCAGTATCAGTGTATCCTTCTACGTCATAGTTGTCTATCTCTGACATCAAATGATAAAACCTCTTGATGATATCTTCTGGAGACTTATTTCTCATGCATTTAAAGACAGCAAATTGTTTCTTTAGCAGGTCAACCTTATTCTTCTTGACATCAGCATTTCCTTCATACCTCTTTTCTAACGCATCCCACATCTCTTTTGAGGTAGTGTATCTCTTAAAAGTGTGTTTAATGCCGTCGGGTAAAGACATTTTTATAGCAGCTAGGGCTCTCTTCTCATCTTCATACATATTCTTTTGTTCGGCTTCCATATTAATATACGCAGTAACCCGTTATCTGCCTTCAAACTCATGAATTGGGTTCACGTACCCATCCTAAATACAGAGCCACATCCGTGTGTCCTGATATTCAACAAAAGACTGAAATCTGTCTTTCCACGTAAGGTAATTTTCTACCTTCATCATATTTGGCGGTTTGTTAGTAGTGCCCACTTTGTGCTCCATCCTCAATAGCTCATTCAGGTTTGACATACTCGACATTTTTAACGCAACCGGCTGGTTAAAAACGGTTAAAAAATATCCAAAACTTGTTTTTTACTAAAAATGTACCGTTAGACTCGTCTTGAGATTACGAATCAATGATATATAACGTCTAAAACCTATTTCAGAATTTTTGAGCCTTTTTTTCCTAAAAATCCAAGGAATCTAACCGTGCATTCGGTTTTCAAAGATTGTTCTCCGAACAAATTCTGCACTCAAATGCATTTATTGCCGAATACGTCAGCTGGTTAAAGTTCCACCTTTTTATCTTAGTGTTAAGTTCGGAATCCTTGAAACCAGTCAAATTCGGAACACTTTAACTTAATAAATTTGGAGTACTATGACACAATCTCCAAATTCGGAAAAGCTTAAATGATTAAATCTGGATAACTGATCAAATTCAGAATATTGAGTAAAATTCAGAGGGGCTAAATTCAGACACTTATCAAATCCAGAATACACACTCAAATTCGGAACACTTGGACAAATTCGGAAAGTATAAATTCGGACCTCACTAAAGGACCCTGTTAAATTTGGACCTGTTAAATTCGGACTAAGTGATCCCAAGTTCGGACAACTCAAATTCGGACTAATTTATCTTCAAATTCGGACTACTCAAATTCGAAACAATCACAAATTCGGAAGACTTAACCAACTTCGGAATTTGACAAATTCAGAAAAGTGACAAATCCGGACAACTGACAAATTCAGAACTGATGTTAAAATCGGAACTGTCTTCCATAATTCCTAAACTGGTATGGTTTTTGTAAAACGCAAAACTGTGACTTCACGGTAATGCGAGTTTACCCACAAACTTAGGAAAACCCTAGTGACCAAAGATGAATGACGGCAACAAAATTTCTTCAACCAAAAACACGATTTCTAGAAGATAATCTCGAACCGTACAATAAGAGCAAACTCTTTGATACCAATTGTAGGTCCCTTTCATGTGGATCGTTACGAGATTGACAATCAATCAAGGGTGCGGAATCCCCTTGATAGATCACACGAACACAGAAACAAGTTTAACAGACGAAGAACATGAAGAATCACTTTCAAACCGTTTTCTATTGATTATCCAACAAGAATGTTTATAGTCAATTCAAGACACACAAGAAATCTCTCAGCCACTCTTTGTAGATTTCTCACACCTTCTCTCTAGAACCACTAACTCTTAGGATTAACTAAAACCCTAATACAAAACATGTTTATATACCACATGTTTGCATACTGGGCTAGGCCATTATACAAGCCCATTAGAACTCTAAACAAGCTAAACACAAATGCTAAGCCCAATACAAAATATCCTAAGACAAAACTATTAAACAATTAAGTTGTTGTCACAAAATATTCAAAAATAGATAGATTGATACAGCAAACCTAATGTCGGAAGGTAGATGATGCTTAGGATTAGGGTTTGTTTGATTGAACATATGTAAATCTTGAAACATAATGATAAAGGGTAGATGAAGGATCATAAGAGAGAGGAACAACTTGAATTGTCGTAGATGAATATGGAGAGAAAACAGAGAGTTTGTAATAAATTAGGGTTTGTAGTATGATTAGTCAATATATAAAGGATCCAAATAACATAGCTGAGTCGGATAGTTTATATGGGGCTTCACTAATGAAAAAAAAGCGATTTTTCCCTCCTACCACATCTAAGAAGCTCTAATTGAGTGCCACATAAGCCTAAATACTTTCATTTATTATATATAACAGAAATAGATAATAGATTATCCAATCAATTAAAATAGGACACCTTGTTTTTACACTGTTCCCCTTTATTCCTCAATATTCACATTGACAAACACTATCGACCTACGTTTCATGATTACGATTATGGCTTCAAGTTCTACCACTGCTTCCTCCGCCATCCACCTCTAGCCTACGTTGTTTTCGCCGTTTTATTTGTGTTTGTGAACTGTTCGTCAACAATGTTTGCACTTGTAGGTCGTGGAACAAGTACCCAAGTGTTGTTAGATTTTAACGCCTGGAACTCCTCTTCCATTGCCTTCACCCATTTAGAGTGTTTTGCTGCTGATTTGTAACCACGGGGATCATGAGCTGCAAGTTAAGCATGACGTAATGAACCTGAAAATAAAGACAAGTTAGCATAATATTTGGGCTTGAAAATTGTTGGTGCACTGAATGTCTGCTGACTACGTCTTAATCAAGTCTTAGGTCTAGATAGAATGAATGAGCACACAATAGGGTTAGCAATTAGGGTTTGTACATATGTTAATATGGTAGTTCGCTTGAAAGCATCATGTGTCATCTCAAGCGAACTAGCTTCATCTATAAATAGGGTTGTGGTCATGTCATTTGAAGCGAACAGGACTGTGTGTGAGTCAAGGTGCTGCCAAAATTTCATCAGAAATCTTTGTAAAGACTCAGAAATCAGTAATAGAGAAGAATTGAAAAGGAAACAAGCTGTTTTGACGTTGTTTACTTTGATTCCGCCTTAGTAATCAATGATGAACTGCCTTTACTGACTGTTTAGGGTCACAAACACGATCCAACAAGTGGTATCAGAGCTCAGGACGAGGAGTTCATACCATTGCAGCTTGAAATCATCGGATTCTCATACTTCTACCCTTTCTTTTCTGATTTGGACATATTTTGTTGGTGCACACATCTGTCGTCTTCGTCTTATATCGAGTCTCGGGTTCGTTGCAGATCTGAACAAGCATGACATCACAAGTGACATCACATAGGTGACATCACAAGTGACATCATGAAATATGAAATTGGATGTTGACCGTTTGAAGTTGTAATCGTTTGAGATGGTAACCGTTTGAACATGCATGACCGTTTGAAGAGGTGACCATTTGAAAGGTGGCATGTCACCTTCAAACGGACAGCTCTAGCCTATATATACCCTTCAAACGTTCATCATTTGTAACTTTCCGGCTTGTGCAATGAAGTGCTGCCGAAGTGTTGTCAGGTTGTAAAACGTTACGAAATCAATCATACAACGGTTCCGATACCTGAGGACTTTGTGATTTCAACAAGCCAGACTGCGATCCCAGCATATCGAAAGGGGGAGTCTGAAGACATCCGAGTAGAGATTGATCGTGAGGAGTCTGTTGATGCTGAAGAGGAGAAGAGAGAAGATTTGAGGATTCTTACAGAGTCAGACACTTCAAAGAGTTCGAGAAGACTGATAAAGACTAAAAATGCGAAGACTCGACACTTAAGACTCGTCAACATCTGAGGGGGAGTCTGTTGGTGCACACATCTGTCGTCTTCGTCTTATATCGAGTCTCGGGTTCGTTGCAGATCTGAACAAGCATGACATCACAAGTGACATCACATAGGTGACATCACAAGTGACATCATGAAATATGAAATTGGATGTTGACCGTTTGAAGTTGTAATCGTTTGAGATGGTAACCGTTTGAACATGCATGACCGTTTGAAGAGGTGATCGTTTGAAGGGTGGCATGTCACCTTCAAACGGACAGCTCTAGCCTATATATACCCTTCAAACGTTCATCATTTGTAACTTTCCGGCTTGTGCAACGAAGTGCTGCCGAAGTGTTGTCAGGTTGTAAAATGTTACGAAATCAATCATACAACGGTTTAAAGAGTAAATCTAGCTGAATTGAACTCTACACGTTTGTTTCCGCCTTTCGTTTAGAGATAAACTCTTCTGATCGACTCGTTCGGGTCTGAAAACGATCCTACATATTTTTACGGTTGAAATGGCCTGAAACTCACATATTTCAAGCGAAATAGAGTATTAACTAATCCTTGAAAGAATTGGACTAAAATACGGCTTAAAATTGATCAAAATCATATGTTCGCTTGAAACTGTTCGTGAAAAGATGACGTCATAGGTGTTCTCGCTTGAAATACATATTGGTTTCGCTTGAAAAGAACATTTTAACTATATTCGCTTGAAAGTTATATTTTAGTTCGCTTGAAAAGTACATATTTGTCTGAGTTCGCTTGAGTGAGGTTTCGCTTGAAGTGTTTCGCTTGAGATTGTTTTGCTATTTTCGCTTGAAAAGCATTTTTAGCTTAAAATCAGTTTTCACTTCAAACTGTTTTTGCTTGAAATTTCTGATTTTCAAAACTTAAAAATTTTTCTAAGTGTTTGCTGATTTTTCAGGTACGTACATGATGGATGATCTATTCATGAATCCGTTTAGCGATATGTATGCCTTTGCTGGAAATTCTGGAGATGATACTTCGCCTAGCAACACCAATGATAACACGCTGAATACGAAGAAAAGTTTATCGGATGCTCTAAGTGTGGAAAGTGCTTTCGGAACTTATAACAAACCCCCGAAGTTAATGGCTATCGAAGAATATAGTCGGTGGGACAAGAAGTTTGAAGATTGGTTAATGGCTTTTGCATATCCGAGCTGGAAAAGTTTAAATAACGGATACACTGATGGAGGCAAAACTGGTGAAAGTTTGACTACAACTGAAGAGATAGATTCGTTTGTTGCTGAGCAAAAAATGCATCGCACTGCTATTTCAATCTGTTCGAGAAGATATAATATCATTGATTGAGTACAACAGTTCTAAAGATCTCTGGGAAAAGTTGAAAAATAAATGTTTGGGAAGTGCTGAAATAGTGAAAAACAAAAAGAAACTGCTTAGAAAAGAATTTGATTTATTTGGTTGTTTAAAGAATGAATCAGTTTGTAAAATGATTGAGAGGTTTGGGCACCTGAAACTGGAGCTGGCGAGACATGAAATTTTCTATTCTCAAGATGAACTGGTCGACAAATTGTTTGATTCATTGCCAGATGAGATGGATTGGCAATACTATGCCTTGATGCTGAAGAATACTATCAAGCCGCCAGAAGTGTTGACTGTAGATTTGCTGATTGAGAGACTAGAAAGTCATGAGCTGGAGTTAAGGAAAACACACAAAGTCAATCACTCGTCTTATCAACAGAACTTGGATTTGTATTATCCAAAAAGCATGATGCCAAAGAATACATCTCCTAAGACTGCATTTTCTGCTGAGAATTCCAACATTTCAAACAAAAAAGTCAAAGCAGTGGATTTCATAGTGGTTCTTCGTCACATTCAAGTCAATCAGATGCAAAGAACCTATTTCAATGCAACATCATTGTAGACTTAAAGAACGCTCAAAACTTCAGCGAGGAGTCGGCAAAGCAACAGATGGTTTTCTTAGCGTCTGTGCTAGAATCGTATGAAAGTCTTGTAGCAGGGAAGATAGGCAACACCAACCTGACAAAAGAAGATTACGATCAGATAGATCCTAGGGAGATGGAACTGATCGACATAAGGTGGTGTATGGTCAGTGCAGTTCGTCGGGCACAGCGTTTCATGGAGATAACCGGAAGAAAGTCTATTGGTGGACCATCTACCAAGTTGGGATTTGACAAGTCTAAAGTGACATGCTTTAAGTGTAAACAGAAAGGTCACTTTAAGCGTGAATGCCGAAATGCGTATGCTGATGAGTCTGAAAACCCGTTCAGAGAAGATTACTACAAGAAAGCGATTTATCATCAGAATAAATCGGGGCCGCCAAGAATGAAGCAGCTTGAGGATAATAAGGAGAAATCTAGAGCTCTTGCGGTGATTCATGACGATGAAGGTTTCGATTGGAGCGAGTTGTGACCTGAGGAGGATGCGGTTGGATATGCATTCATGGCAAAATCTGAACCTAAACCTTGGAAAGACACCAGACCTGAAGAAACGAGGTATGCTTACAGGAAGATGATAGCTCAACAAAAAATGATCAATATATCTGCTATCTATTGTGAAGCAAAGAGAGCGAGGAGATGGGATCCAGACAGAGAATGTTATCTTGACCCCAATGGAAATATTGCTATTGATCATACCACTCTCGATATGGAAACCATAATCAAAGAAATGAAAGAAGAAGATGATTATTGGCAAAGAAAATGGTGGGGAAATGGAGAAGAGAAAGAGAAAGAAGAGAAGGAGAAAGAAGAAAAAGAGAAGTCAAAGAAAGTTGATACTGGAATCATTGACACGACTCAAGAATTGAATGTTGAAAACATGGGAAAGATGGCTGACAAGGTGCTGGCTGCTAAGGCACTTGAGGTAGATTCTAAATCTGTCTCTGAGTCTAAAAGCCAGGTCAGTTCAAATGCATCAACGGATGAGTCAGGTAAGAAAGTCAGTGGTGATGTTGATTGCAAATATTGCATCAAAGAATGCAAAGTTTGTAGTACAAACCCTTATCTCAAAGGTAAGAAGATTGATGATCTGACTGCTAGAGTCAGAAGTGTTGAGGATCAGATTCTTAACCGTGATAAAATGTTGAAAGCTTCGAATGACAGAGTAAAAGAATTAACTAACAAAATTGAAAATGATAAAATTGATCAAGAAAAGGTTAGGAAAGAAAATGAAAGGTTAGTTCTTGAAAACCGTCAAATTACTGAAAAAATTGAGAAGCTTAAAAGCACGGTTAAAGACAATGATGATAGAAACGGTAAAACATACAAAGAAAATTGTCATTTACAAAGTGTTTTGAGGATCAAAGAAGAATTAATCAACAAACAATTGGATGAAATTGCTAAATTGAAACTTCAGTTTGAAGAAGCTAAGATTGAGAATGAGCGTATCAATTTGAAATTGAACAGTTACAACTCTGCAAGATTTGTTTTGCAACACATTGTTCCTAAACCCACCGGGAAAAACAAAGCAGGGGAAGATGTATACTGTGATGGAACTGGGGTCGGGTTTCATCAAGTTCCACCACCAGTTTTAGACAATTATTCGAAAAAGCAATCTGGGTTAGTTAATCTTGAAGATGAAAATGAAGTGAAACTTCCTGATTCAATTGATGTTACATTTTCTTCTTCATCATCTGATGATAGTGTTCAGACAGAGATTGTTAAAAGCACAGCTGAAAGTGTTTTGATGTCTGAAAGTGATTTAGCTGAAGATGATGGATGTTTCTTGGACAAATACATTCCGAAACAAAAGCCCAAAAACAACTTAAATGATGAACCTAATCTTGTCATGTACAAGATGTCGGGATCTAATAAGTTGTATTCGGATTCTGAGTTTCCTCTGGAGAATGTAAATGTTTCAAAATTGACAAATGTGTTCAAAATGGTTGAAATCGATTTGTCTGAAGTAAAAAGTTTAAAACAAACAAAAAGGCAAATGAATTTTGAGAAAGATAAAGCTTACTACAATAAACCTGTAGTTCCACCGTGTTTTTATAACAACAATCGAAACAATTGGTCGGGTGGATATCAGGGTGGTAAGAACTATCAAAGGAGAAATGTTCAAAACAAGAAATTTGTTGAGAAGAAAGTGTTTGTGAACAGTTCGAGTTCACTTTCTGATGAAGAGAAAAAGATTTTTTCAAAATCAAATGAAGAGTTCTTTGAGGAAAGGGTCTCACAACCTCAGTCTGAAGGCACAAGTCGGGTAGTTGATACTCGTACATGTTTTAGATGCAACAAAGTTGGTCACATTGCAAGAAATTGCACCAACTTCAAGCCTAAGACTGAAGTTGTTGAGAGTCGAAAGAAGAAGGTTGATGCAAAAGGAAAAGCTCCAATGGTTGTTGAGAAAATTTTGAAAAATGAGAAAACAAAAGTCAGAATTGAACCTGTTAAGAAATTGGTAACTAAAAATGACAAATTTTATAAACAGGTTGCTTCATCTCAACAAACATGGAAGCCAAAAGTTGTTGAAAAACCAAAGGTTTCAGAGTCGGAAAAACAATCATCTTCTACCACACCGGTAAAGATGGATGTTCCTTTGGAATATTATGAAAAATTGGAGAAACAATCTTCTACTCCACCAGAGAAGAAGAATGTTCAAAAGAAAAATCAACCAACCGGTCAACTTAAGATAGATGAGTTTTTCATATATAAAAAGGTTGAGGTTAGATCAGAAGAAAGCTTAAAGATGAATGATAAAAATTTTCCGCCACTCTATACTACAAAATCTCACATTAAAGTCCAGTTACCTGAGTCGAAAGAGGCTTGGGTAGCATCAAAATCTCACTAAAATCTTGGACTTGCCGGAGCTTCCTAGTTGGTAATTGTGAAGCATGAATCGTCATCTTTATTGAAATGTGTTTTTGAATCAATTTGTAATATGTGCAGGAACTTCCGAGAGCTATTTCACGATGGATTATGGATAGTGGAGCGTCTCGACATATGACAGGGAAGACTGCATTGTTGTACGATGTTAGAAATTTTAATGGTGGTTATGTGGGATTCGCAGGAAATCAAGGTGGTAGAATTATTGGTGAAGGAACGTTATCCAATGGGATTGTTACGTTTGAAAGAGTTAACTACATTGCTGAGCTGGAGAATAATCTGCTGAGTATCTCGCAGATTTGTGATAGGATGTATACCACTCACTTCACAGACAAAGAATGTTTGATATTGAAGCCAGGATTTGTTATCCCTGAAGAATGGATTATCATGCGGGCACCTAGAGTGAATGATCTGTATGTTTTGGACATGAGTGTAGCAACTACAACAACGGGTCAAACACATTGTTTTATGTCTAGAGCAACGGAGAAAGAATCAAGATTGTGGCACCGAAGGATGGGTCATATACATCTTAGAAAAATGAATCACTTGGTGCATAATGATTTAGTTCTGGGTGTTCACATTAAAGGTTTTCATCTAGAAGGGGAGTGCATTAGTTGCATCAAAGGCAAACAAAAGAAAAAGTCACACCCTAAAAAGCAAGTCAATTCAGTTTCCAGACCTTTAGAGAGACTACATATAGATCTGTTTGGTCCAATAAACGTCAAAAGTATTACAGGAGATCTCTACTGTCTTGTGGTTACTGATGATTATTCCAGATTTTCGTGGGTATCATTCTTGAAGTAGAAATATGAAACGTTTGATAGTTTGATGGCGTTGTTCAGAAAGATTGAAAATCTGTACCAAAGGCGTATCAAAAGAATTAGAAGTGATAATGGTACTGAATTCAAGAAACAAGATGGAAGAATTTTGTGATGAAAGAGGTATATTGCATGAGTTTAGTGCTCCGTACACACCGCAGCAGAATGGAGTTGCAGAACGTAAAAACAGGACGCTAATCGAAACGGCCAGAACAATGCTTGCTGATTCAAAGCTACCGATAAATTTTTGGGCAGAAGCAGTTTCCGCCGCATGCTATACGCTCAACAGAGTTCCCACTGTCAAGAAATTCAACAAAACATGCTTTGAGTTGATCAATAACCGCAAACCAAATCTGAAGTATCTTGAACCGTTTGGGTCACCCTGTACTGTTTTAGAGCCTTTTGGAAAGTTTGGTCCGAAGAGTATTGAAGGGATATTCATAGGTTATGCAAGTCCATTACGACGTGTCTTCGTTCCAAGTCTGAAGCGGATTATTGAAGCTCCAAATGTTGAATGTCAAGGTTATACAATGCCGCCGCAGAATCCTGGAGATTCATGGCGTTATCATTACGACAAGTTGTGGGATTCGTTTGACATGATGGAAGAACAAGAAGAAGAAGAAGAAGAAGAATATTTCTTTGATGAGTTGGATATTTTGTGAGAGTATGAAGAATCGCAGGAAAGGTTTCCAGCTGAGTATTCAAGAAGACCACGACAAGCTTTGAACGATGATGAAGCAGGTCCAAGTAATGCTGGTGAACATGATGATGTCCAACAAAATGAAGTTGCTCAAGATAATCAGACGGAATAGAATGATAATTAAGAATCTGAGAATATGCCAATATTTGATCGTGGTGATTCAGATTCTAAGGGGGAGCAAATTCAGATTTCAAGTCAAACAAACTCAGTCAGTGAACAAGGTGCAAATCAGAATGTTACTAATCTGGAAGGCGATGTAGATGTTCCAGGCGAAGTGATGCCACGAACTCTTTCATACCATCCAGAAGAGCTGATCATTGGAGAATTGCAAACAGGCGTTCGCACTAGACGTCAAATTGACCAAGGCCTTACTTGTTTTTATTCTACAGTAGCACCTTTACAAACTGAGTTTTCACTAAGTTGTTTTATTTCGCAGATCGAACCGCGAACATACAAAGAGGCGCTAACTGAAGATTCTTGGATCAATGCTATGCAAGAAGAGTTGAGTCAGTTTGAAAAGTTAGGTGTGTGGAAGTTAGTAGACTTGCCTGATGGTCAAAGGAAGATAAACACCAAGTGGGTGTTCAAGTGTAAGAGAGACGATAGAGGAGTTGTGGTTCGTAACAAAGCTCGACTCGTAGTTCAGGGTTTCAGTCAGCAGGAGGGGATAGATTTCACTGAAGTATATGCTCCAGTTGCTCGACTAGAAGCGATCAGAATCTTCCTAGCATTTGCGTCTTGGAAAAACTTCAAAGTATATCAGTTAGATGTTAAATCTGCGTTTCTCTATGGGAAGGTAAAAGAGGAGGTTTATGTCGGTCAGCCACCGGACTTCACCGATCCAATCCACAAAGACAAGGTTTATTTGCTAGACAAAGCGCTGTATGGTTTACACCAGGCCCCGAGAGCTTGGTACGAGACTCTGTCTCAACACCTGCTAGCCAATAGTTTTATCCGAGGAAAAGTGGATGCCACTCTCTTCACCAAAGAGGTCGACGGACATCTTCTGATAGTTCAAATATACGTAGACGACATTATATTTGGGTCAACAAATGAGAATCTATGCAAAGATTTTGAACGAGTTATGAAGCAGAAATTCGAAATGTCATCAATGGGTGAGATGAAATTCTTTTTGGGACTGCAGGTTGATCAATTACCCAAAGGAATTTTCATACATCAAACGAAGTACGTTCATGATATCTTGGAGAAATTCGGGATGTCAGGTTCTACTCCAGCTTCCACCCCATTAGCAACGAATCATGGGATAAACCCTGATCTCACCGGAGAGAAGGTAGATGAAACGATGTATCGTTCCATGATCGGATCGCTGATGTATTTGACAGCTTCAACACCCGATATTATGTATCCAACCTGCCTCGCAGCAAGATTTCAATCCAATCCGAGAGCGTCGAACATGGTAATAGTCAAGAGGATATTACGCTACCTGAAAGGAACTCCATCGTTGGGGTTGTGGTATCCAAAAGATGGCGACTTTATGCTCGAAGGTTATTCCGATTCGGATTTCGGATGCTGCAAAGTTAATGCTAAATCAACAACAGCAGGGTGTCAGTTCTTTGGATCACGATTGGTCACCTGGCAATGCAAAAAGCAGACCTCTGTGGCTTTATCCACATGTGAAGCGGAGTATGTATCTGCTAGCAGTTGCTGCTCTCAGATCTTGTGGATCCAGCAACAGATGCGTGACTACGGTTTGCAATTTCTAAACACCCCTATCTTTGTTGATAATGAGGCAGCGATTAACATTACTAAAAATCCTGTTCATCACGCTAAAACCAAACACATTGAGATTCGTCATCACTTCATTCGAGATTGTTTCGAGAAGAAGTTGATACGAATTGAGAAAATCCACACTGATGATCAAAAAGCTGATTTACATACCAAAGCATTTGATAAAACACGTTTTCATTTGTTAAAACTAAACGGTATGAAGCTTTTATCGGTGTTGGAAGAGATCATTGGCGTTGATGAAGGAGACATTGTAGATGATGTTGAGAAGCAATCTGCAATGGTTTGTCGATTTTTTACTTGTTTTGGTATTTAGGGGGAGTATAGGGTAATATTTTCAGAAAATACAAAAACATTAAAAAATGTAAAAAATACAAAAACATGAGATACTTTCAAAATCCAAAAACAATAGAAAACCATAAAAGAGCTTGTGTAAAAAGGGAAAATGATAGTACATCGGCTTGACAGTTACAGTATGCTAAAGAAATGTAATGTTTAAAAAGGTTAAACAGTCTCGCTGATGATGTGCCGATAGGTTTTTACACATTTAGTAGATTTGTTCGGGATATAAACCTAAATTCTTACTTACTTATTTCGTGGGGAACACTACTTGGATATATAGGTAACCCCTGAAATCTTGTTTGAAAGAATTCTTTTTTCTGATATACTAGGTGTTTATACTCAGTGATATCTGGGGTATTATTCCGGGACTTCTGTTGAATGGAAGTTCTGACCTTGTCCTTGAATAATACTTTTTGCAATGCTTGAAACATAGCATCACCCTCAGCATATATGATAAGACAATAAAATTGCTTAGCAATGTTGTTGTAACAAAAGATCCTCTAAAGGGGACACACCCAAAAGTTGAGTCATGATCTCTCTGCTGAACGGTAGTTCTGACCTGAGCTCTCATGATTCTTCATAATTTATTAACCCCTTACAGATATCATTTGTGGTATACTCACCTGTAAGACTGAATATTGGGATCTGGATACGGGAGTATATTCAAGAGGTGGGACACACGTATAAGTTTAAGTCTCTAAAACATTAAATCCGTATCCTGGTCAGATTGAAATATGTGTGAGAATTTAAGTGGATCAGTATATCGACAATCTAAGCGAATTGTTTAATTCTGAGTATGAAATTGTAGCTTAATGGTACTTGTGACTTGTCGAATAGCTGATATGATTCCCTAACACGCTTAACCAAAAATATGTTTGTAAATAGTTTACGTTTACTGCATTTTAGTTCTGTATTTCATTTCTAGTTTAGAAGCTTTATTAAAAATTCAAAAAGATTTTACATTTCTGCTTTATTTTTGACAAACCAAAGTGGAGAGTTGATCTTCGGATTCGAAAGCTGAAAGCAGATGCAGGAAGTTTCTGGACTGGAGGATGAGTTTGGAGCTAAAACATGATAAGTTTGTGAAAGTTGAAAAGTCAAAAGCAAGTTCATTAATTTGAAACTTGTAAATTTTCAGAAAAACAAATTGAACTAAATGTCAGTGTGATTTATCTCTGATCAACCAAGGTCATTAAGTCGGATTTGGTAGATTAATTGAGTAATCAGGGTCATTAATTTGGACTTGAATACTTAAGTGGATTTCTAACACTGAAGGTTAAATGGTTAGTTTTGAATTGATTCTGTTATTGTCATATATCTTATATTTGGGTAGAGATTATACAGGAATCAAGTTCCCCATGGCAACAAAATGTTAAAGATTGAACCAGAATTAGAGCCCTAGCTGATCGAGAGGGGGAGTTTGCGAGAGGGGGAGTCAGAATTCTGGATCAACAATCAAAGGGGAGATTGAAGATTGAAGGTTGAAGATAAAGATTGAAGAGAGTTTTTACAATGATAAATTTATTTGGAGAAAGACAAAGACTAAAGACTTGACGCTGAAGACTTCGTCAACATCCAAGGGGGAGTTTGTTGGTGCACTGAATGTCTGCTGACTACGTCTTAATCAAGTCTTAGGTCTAGATAGAATGAATGAGCACACAATAGGGTTAGCATTTAGGGTTTGTACATATGTTAATATGGTAGTTCGCTTGAAAGCAACCAGGTGCAGTTCAAGCGAAAACAGATTATGTGAGTTCGCTTGAAAGCATCATGTGTCATCTCAAGCGAACTAGCTTCATCTATAAATAGGGCTGTGGTCATGTCATTTGAAGCGAACAGGACTATGTGTGAGTCAAGGTGCTGCCAAAATTTCATCAGAAATCTTTGTAAAGACTCGAAAATCAGTAATAGAGAAGAATTGAAAAGGAAACAAGCTGTTTTGACGTTGTTTACTTTGATTCCGCCTTAGTAATCAATGATGAACTGCCTTTACTGACTGTTTAGGGTCACAAACACGATCCAACAAAAATGTCGTTTTTCGATCGAGTTCTCATAGGATGAGAATGCATCGGCTCAACAGGAGATCCCTGGGTAAATTGGTGAGAGGTGTTGGGTATGATAGGTGGAGTTGGGTCGGCCGTTGGTGGATTGGAGAGGTGTGGTGGTTGGACTGATTGTGAGGAAGAGGTAGGATGGGTTTATGGTGGTGATGTGGGAAACAGAATGGGGGCCGAGGATGGTGGGTGGGGTGATGAGGTTTGGGCTTGTGTTTGGACCGATAGGGTAGGTATGGATGAGTGGGTTTGTTGAGCCGAGTGATGAGAGTTAGTGGATTGGGCCGATGTGTGAGGATTGGAGAATAATGGAGGAGTGGGAAAAGGTGGATCAGCAGAGCATAAGGAACAAGGAGAGGACACGTGACAGACAGTGGACTCAGAAGTAAGAGGTGAAATAACTGGTGGGGGTTTTGGTAAAGAGACAGATGGAAGAGTTTCATCAAAGTTGGAGAAGACCAAGGTGGCCTCATCAATTTTTTTGACATGACTGCTAAAGGGATAGGAATCCTCATCGAATTTAGCATGCCTTGTAACATAGACGCGATGAGTTTTTGGATCCAAACATCAATAGCCTTTGTATTTAGCATCATAACCAATGAAAAATACATTCAGTGTTGTGAGGTGATAGTTTATGTTTAGCATAATCCCTTAGATAAGGGAACACACGACATCCAAAAACACGAAAGGTGGAATACGTGGGAGAGTGACCATATAATAGTTCAAATGGAGATTAGAACTCGAGTAACTAGGTAGGAAGGCGATTGACAATAAATGTAGCAGAAGCAAAAGCATCCGACCATAATGTGGCCGGTGCATGAGAGTTAAAAAGCATTGCCAAACCAGATTCAGTAATATGCCGGTGTTTACGCTCAGCACGATCGTTTTGTTTAGGTGTATGGGGACAAGAAAGGCGATGATGAATGCCTTGTTCATGAAAAAAAATTTGAACTCGATGGTTGGTAAATTTAGTTCCACCATCACTTTGGAAAATTTTAATTTTTCGTGATAATTGATTTTGAACAAAAGGTGTGAAAAACTAATAAAGCTTCATAAAAATCATATTTCTGTTTTAGTGAGTAGAACCATGTAAAACGAGAATGATCATCAATAAAGATCGCATAGAAACGATAGCCATTTGATGATGTAACAGGTGCAGGGCCCCAAAGATCACAATGAATTAAATCCAAAGCATGCATAGAACGTTTATTATTTAAATCAAAAGGTAAACGACGCGACTTAGACATTTGACAAGGAGAACAAATACTAGGTTTAGGTAATATAAACGTAACAAACAATGAACCAAGTTTATGCAATCTAGAAATAATATTAAAGGAAACATGTCCAAGGCGACCATGCCAGCGTTCAAAGGAAGCCTTGAGATGAGGAGTAGAGTAGGAGGCCACGAAAGCATGATTCCCTTCACGAAGGACGTAAAGTCCATTCTCACATGATCCTTTTTCCAGGATTTCCTTGGTCTTTCGATCCTGAATGTGAAAGAAATTATTAGAAAATAGGACATCAACAGGAGAATCATGTGTAAGTTTACTAATAGAAAGAAGACGTTTGGTAAGGTGAGGAACAACAAGGACATTTTTTAAAGGGAGATTGGGGGCAAGAGATGTTGTGCCAATGTTAGTAACAGGTAAAGTGTGACCGTTTCCGAAACGAACAAAGTTGTTTCCAGAAGAGTCATAAGTGGTTTCAAGATCATGTTTTGAAGGAGTCATATGGGCCGACGCACCTGTATCACCGGTCCAGTCCGGGTAGTCATCAGTGACATGACACGGAGCATGGAAAGCCTGGGCCAAGTTTGCATCAAGAGGAGCGGCTTGGTTAGCAAAGGAAGCCAAATTTGGACACGTATTTGCATAGTGACCATCTTTCCTGCATAATTGACAATGAGGGGGTCGCTTGCCACGGCCGCGAACAGAATTTCGACCACAGCCACGACCTCGATTAGTATAACCTGAAGAGGAACTAGATGTGTTACCAGAACGGGACTACTGAGCAACAAAGGCAGCCTGAGGAGTATTTTGACCGTGAAAGGATGTCATAAAGGTTTCTTGATTTTCTGCTTTCCCAAGCAATTCACGAAAGGATGAAGTGCCTAAGGCACGGTGGGTTGTGGAAAAGTGTTCAAAAGTGGTTCCAAGACCACATAAAAACCAATGACATTTATCAGTTTCATCGACCAGGTGACCTATAGCAGCAAGTTGATCACATATAGTTTTAAATTTTCGGCCAAACTCAGAAACAGAGGAAGAACCTTTTTGTAACATGCGCAGATTATCACGTAAGATATGCATACGGTCAGTAGAACGGTGACTATACGATGTTTACAAAGCAAGCCAGATCTGACGAGCATTAGAGATGCCAATAATTTCGGACATGGCTTCCTCGGAGAGAGAGGACTGAAGAAGGAGACATACCGATTGATCCTTGGTTAACCATTCAGTACAAGCAGGGATTGGGACAGGTTTATCGGCCACAAGAACAGTTTCGGGTGGTATGGAAGCGGTGCCATCAACATGTCCAATCAACTTCTGAAGAGTGAGAATGAGAGAGACTTGTTGGGACCATGCTAGGTAGTTTGTGGAGTTTAGTTTGAGAGGTATGAAGTGGAGGAGGGAATGCAGAGGAGTTTCGGTGGTATTGGGTGTGGATGTGGCCATGGAATTTTTTATAAGGATTTCGACAGCGGTAGTTTTGGCAGAGACAGGGTATTGGCAGGCACCAAAAAGAAACAGACCAAAAAAAAATTTATGTGTGATTTTGGTCAAAGGAAGTTGTGGGTTCGGTGGTCAAAGCGGACCAAAAGATTAGTGGGATAAGGGGCGGTGAGTTTGGCCAATAAAAAAAAGATAAACAAAGGGACAAGGGTTTGGTGGCAGTAGTTGAGTGACGGCAGCAACTATGATTTGAACAAAAAGTGTATGGGAAACTGTAAGTCCCGAAAATACGGATCAAACAACAATATCAAACAATCACCAAGGATGGGCGGAATCCAAACTTGATGATCTTCAAGAAATAATCAAGAACAATATGAAGATTTGAATATTCAAAGGCTTAAACTTGCATACAATGGGAATTGTCTAATACAAGTTTCTAAAACCAATGAACCAACCTTGTGTTTGTCATCAGAAACCACCCAGAACCAGTCAACCATAACATAGATCGAATAACAAATAGCCATCAATAAATAGTTTATATCCAAACACCACCCTTTTTATGTCACCGTCAACAGGTGTGCTTTGGACGGGGGAGCTCCTCACCGAAGAACATATGATCTGATGATATATATTTATTACCATGACACCGTCCTTTCTCAGCGCCAAAAATAATCTACACCGGCAACCATTGTTTTCGGCCGACGTCATCGTTCACACCAACAAACAACCGTCGGTTTTCATGATCTACCACCATCAACCACCATGCGCCGCCAACCCAAAACGCCGAAAACAACCATGTTACACAACCCATGACCAGTGAATCGAGCACAAGCTGGAATCTCGACCAACATTCTACATTTCTTGAACTAAATCTGCTTTCATGGTGCGAACCCTAGTATTCACACACCAATAAAAACCATCTTCCACAAACTCAGGTCTACTAAGTTGCCTGATCTGAAACAGAATTAAAACACACAAATCTGGATTTGTTTTACGTCTCCAGCGGTTTTCTGGTGTAGATCCAACCAAACCAAAACTGAAACGAGCCACCGAGGCTCTGATACCAATTGTAAGTCCCGAAACCGAGATCACAATGATATCGCACAACTCGTAAGGTGGCGGAATCACACAAACAAGTTGTAAAAGAAATGAAGATGAAAAGTAGGATGATTGATATCCAAAAGCTTCAATAATCTTGCATACAATGATTGTCTAATACAAGATTTGCCAAAATCACCAACCATGCACCTATTACATCATTTACTATTTATAGAAAGGGATTAGGGAGTGTGCTCCCTAAACCCTAGGCCCATGACTACACTATTAGGCCCAAAACCCATAATTAACCCACAATACCCACTAATCCACACATTGTCTTATCCATAAACCTTAAAGGGCCTAACAGAAACTTCAAGAAGAAACAGGTTAGCCAAGTGTATTGACGGCAAGGGTTTGGTCAAAGAAAATAAGAAACAGGGAAAGAGGGAAACAGGAGAGGGAGTAGGATCGTCCGTTAGGCTGATACCATGTAAAACTCAATCTCTCAATTATAAAAATACAATACGTTTACAATATATAGGGATTCAAACAACCTATACTAGGAAACAGAATAATACAAATTCAATACAATAAATACACATAATCGTAGAGATGATTTCGTAAATCATTAGCATGATTTACATTATGCTTTTAAGATAACTTTTTATTAAAAAACTATAATAAATCTTAATAGACACTAATGATAATGTGGATCAATACCTTTAAAAATAAAAATATAAGAAAATAGTCGCCCTGTTCAATAAAAACGATTAGCAACATAAAAATATTTGTAAATATGAGTAGGAGTTAGGTAGAAAGTGTATTTTTCCTAGAAAGTCTAGAAAGCAATGAGAATTGAACATGTGGCATTGAGTTATTTTAACTAGAAGGGCAATTATGTAATTTCACATTTTAATTTTATTTTTGGAATTTATATTTCATTAACTAACATTGCATGATCTCGAAGGTAACTGATTATGTCCATGATTTTCGGATTTTTGGTTGTGTTTCGAGTCCAAATCTCATTCAAATCATATGTATATACAATTCTTTCTATCGTTTTCTTCTTCACCAGCAGTATTCGTATTCAATAAATTTTTCAGAGAGAAAAATCATGGCTTCAAACACACTTGTTGATTGTGGAGATGGTTATTAACATTTAACTGCAAAACCATCAGCTTGTTCTTGGTGATGTGTTTTAACAGGAAGCAGATTCATACAGTTGTGTTTTAGCATTCATGTTGGTAATGCTGGAGGATTTCTTGACGCTCTGTTTTATTATTCAGATTCATACAGTTGTGTTTTAACAGCAAGCAGATTCATACAGTTGTGTTTTAGCATTCAGATTCATACAGTTGTGTTTTAACAGCAAACAGATTCATACAGTTGTGTTTTAGCATTCAGATTCGCATTCAGATTCATACAGTTGTGTTTTAACAGCATGCAGATTCATACAGTTGTGTTTTAGCATTTAGATTCATACAGTTGTGTTTTAACAGCAAGCATATTCATACGTTGTGTTTTACCATCCATGCTGGTAATGCTGGATGATTTCTTGACGCTGTGTTTGAACAGCAAGCAAATTAGCAAGCAGATTAATACGATGTGTTTTCTTGATGTGTTTCTTCATGAAGGATAGAAGGAAGAGAGAGAGAGAGAGAGAGAGAGAAATCGCAAGAAATATGGGGTTGTTATGGAATGACAATTATATTCATATTTAAAACAAGCTAAATGACATATTTACCCCTGATTAATTAAATAATCCTATTTTTAAGAAACACATATTACCAAAATGCCACCAAAATGATCTCAACCATTAAACACACCCATTGGATGGCCCAGATCGCTTCCTAGACTTTCTACGAAAAACACACTTTCCGTAGGATCCCTACTCTTGTAAATATTACCCTTGACTTTTATTAAATAGAGCTTATTAAATGACATTATAGTTATGAAAGTTTATTAAATAGAGTTTATCAAATGAAGTTTATTAGGAGGTCATGGATTCATTTCCCGTGGTATGAAGTTTAGGCATTAAAAAATGAAGGTTATTAAATTGATGTCAAATTCCAAATATATCTTTTTGTTTGGCCTTTTGCCCGTTTGGGTCGGAGGTTTGGTTTAATGAAGTTCATTTTTCAAAAAAAATAAATAAATAAATAAATAGTAGTATAGATATATATTGGGGTCACTTTTCAGACCTTTTCATTTCTGAACTACGTGCATGTCAGAGGGTAGGTACATCGTACCAATAGGAGGCGTATTGCCCAATACGCTTCCTATTTGTGTCGCATTTAATGCTTCAAACCCTTTGGGAAGCATATTGGACTATAGGGTTCCTATTGAGAGATGTACAAAAAAAATTTGGGATGTGTAGATACCATCACGAAACCAAAAAATACCTAAGGCTAGAGGGTATGGTGATGGTCCTCCCTTGGAGGATGATCCGCCATGTAGGCGCCACATCATAGTCCTCCCAAGGATGGTCCATCCCACAAAACTAAAGGGTATGGGAGGATGGTCCTAGATGATCATACCCCACCACTTTTATGTTTTTTATTTTTTTAATCTTCTACTTTTTTTTAACATTTAACAAATAAACTAACAAAATATTTTCATTAATATTAAAAAACATTACATAAACTTAAAAAAAACATAAATTTAAAAAAAAATAAACTTAAAAAAAATAAACTTAAAAAAAACATAAACTTAAAAAAAATCCTAATATATTAAAATAAGCTACTAGTCTTCGTCCTCCATGTCGTCGTCGGGTTCGTTTTGAGCGTTGTTCCAAATGTACTCCACCAAGTCCGCTTGTAGGTTATAATGTGTGTACTCGTTACGTAGAGCGAACATGTTCAAATCTTATTGTTCCGCACTAACTGGAACAGAATTTCCAGTAGACGCGTTTTCGTCATACTCGCATATCGCTCTACCTTCGTCTTCAATGATCATGTAATGAAGGATGATACAAACGTAGATAATGTGTCGTAACCTCTTTGGTGTAGCCGAACGTGCTGGATGTTCAATGATTTGCCATTTTTTTTGTAGAACACCAAAAGCCCGTTCAATATCTTTTCTCGCACCCTCTTGATACTTCGCAATTTTTTTTCTTTTTTCGTCTGTCGGGTGCGGAATAATTTTAACTATAGGGTGGTAGAAATGGAAGAAGGTGAAGCCATGGTAATTTTTGAGAGAGAGATGGGGTGGTAGTGGGTAAAAAATGGTATAAAAATTGATGAGTTTTTATAAAAAGGGAAAAGGGGTTATAAAATGTGAGATATGAGATTGTAGTGGGTGAAAAATTGTGAAAAATTGTGTAAAAGAGGTGAGTATTTATAAAAGTAGGAGTGAAATGGGTATTTATTTGAAATCTAACCGTTGGTTTTTGAAATAAAAGTTAGAATTTAATTTTTTTTTTAACGGTCACATTTGAAAGGGGCCCCACCAAAATTGGATCGTTGCCAACGTCTTTCCCATACCCTACAGCCTAACTAAAGCTCTTTTAATACACGAGTCCAAGATTCTCACAAACTTAAACAAGTTAATTATGTATATAAATATAGCATCTTTTCTTTAATACAATAACAAGTATTATGCATATAATTATTACAAAAATAACTTAATAATATATATTACGTAATATATATCATTGTAATTATAATATATACACACACATACAAAAAATATAAGTGACCACCAAATAGCTAAGCTATCCAAGAAAATGTTCTTATGAAATGTCAGCATCATTATTTTAGTTCCTCTTGAATTCAAGTGATGAACAAAGATCAATCAAATTACTTCAAAACAATGAGATCTACTAATTAAAAACCATATACATGTATCTCCAAAACCGATATTCAACAGAGATGGTTCTTATTCACAAAAAATTAATAACACAGAAAAGCGGGTTAGGGGATGTACATGATGATTCCAAGGCCTAACCTGAGGTTCTTCGGCTCCACCGGCTCGAGCCACTCTTGCGCCGGGGTCTAGCAGCTCTACTTTTTGTGTTTTTTGGGGTGGTTATTTTGGAAATCGAACGTATTTTTGGAGCTGGTTGTTCATTCTGGCTCGAACCTTCAGAAACCGAAACAGGAGCCATGTTGTTCTTTTCTTCTTCGGTATTTTCTTCAACCTTTACAGTAGCAGAATCTGTTTGTGGCTTCTTTGCTCTGCGGTTGTATATTAGAATTCCATCCGTACTCTGCAGAAATAAAAACGTTAGGTGACAGGTAAAAACGGATTTCGGTCACGTGAGCAGAAATAAAGTCGGGTCAGATCACGCGTTAGGTCACGTTGACCGAACAGCTTCTGCCCAAAAAAATTACTATTCTATAAATAAATATGAGTATAATATAACTCACTCGTTTTCTTGAAGCATCGTGCGGCTGTTCCGTGGGTTCGTTTGCATCTTGAACATGAGTTGACTCAGAAGCTGCATTTTCAGGTTTGACTTTGACCACATCATCACTCGTATTTAATTTCATTAGCTGAGATGCAAATGTAGCAACTATAGACGGTCCTTTCATGTTGGTTGGAAAATCCGGTTCCTTAACGGAGCGAGTCAGTGGGTTATTAGATTCTTGCAAGATCAAGTCCTCGGTGGATGAGATCCTTCCAGCATTTTCGGTCGTTACAGTGTCGAGTCGGTTCTTCATTTTGGAGACTTGCGACTGTGAAACTTCAATCTTCCAAAGTATTTGTTCGAAGGAATAACCGTCTCCGAAGTCGAGAGATAACAACTCATCGGGGACTCTAAACTCGTTGCACGCGTTCTTAGGGGAAGATGGGCCTACAAGCAAATAATTCTTAAGTTTTTATATTTTCAAGTTTCTAAAACTTCTAATACTTATTGTTATATCATTTAAGATTACATAATATACTAATACATTCGGTTTCGATGCGGGTTAGCAGGTACTACAATTTGAGCGGATAACACCTAATGACAACCTGCACCACATGTTTCGGATTTGGGTTTTTTCCAACTAAAATACCCATATTGAATCTCGACTGCAAACCGAACGCTGCCAAAGATTTTCCCAAAGGTGTATAGTGAAAGATTATTGGTTACCTAGGTTAGTCTCATCATCATCCATTGTTGGACCATGAGCGGGGGACCTGCAAGTAGCTGACGTGACACATATCAATCTCATAACAACCATCAAACGTAGGAGATAAAGTAAAGAGTAAAGTACACGGATGGTCCCTGCGGTTAACCAAATTTTAGATTTAGTCCCCAACTTTTTTGAAGTACACGGATGGTCCCTCTGATTTGCACTTTCTAACGCATTTAGTCCCCAACTTTTGCCAAAAGTACATGGATGATCCATGTTGTAAGCACTTTGTAAAGCATTTAGTCACTTAATGTTGGGAACTAAATGTGTTACAAAGTGCAAACCACAGGGACCATCCGTGTACTTTTGACAAAAGTTGGGGACTAAATACGTTACAAAGCGGAAACCGTGTACTTTTGAAAAACTAGGGACTAAATCCAAAATTTGGGTCAACCACAGGGACCATCCATGTACCTTACTCTAACGTAAATGAAAGACGAATATGTACCAAAATACGAGGATATGTTGTGATGTAACATGTACAATTCAGAGTCTGACTCTTCATGTCTTTTCCTAATCTTCCTCTTCATCAGTTTTTGTCTTTGCGAATCATGAACAAAAGGCATAGACCTTGCACAACGACCATCTAACGCAAAGTTTTTGTATTTCAACTGCTTTGTTTGATTAAGCTTTTCGATCTCTTCATCATACATGATGGCCATGGACTCGAATTTCCGAAGCTGCAATTCGACCCATTTACAACGCCACATAATCGGTTGTACAAACTTCCTCCAATTAGATGTCACCCTTTTCTTCCTGAAAATTCATCATCATATGTTTTAAACTTATTTATTATATTTTCCAAATTGTTTTAAACTTATTGATTAATAAATGGATTATAGAGACGTTACCTCGAGAGAAACAAGTCACCTGATCCACCTAACGAGCGCATTGGTGCAGCGTCCCCACGTAAATCCGACATAACCTCATTGTCACTTTCATATCCGCGAGTTCCATGATCAGAAAATGTGTCACCAAAAGAGCTTGAAGAAGCGGTAGCATCAATAGATTGCGGTTGACCTGAACCACCCTCGTCGCCATTCTTACAGTTTGCTACGTCAGGTTTCATGTTTTTATCGTTCGGCATTGATACAAAAGATGTATGACCTTTACTAGTCGAAGCTTTCATTGTGGTTCCTTCCGTTATTTTAGGTCCAGAACAGGACCCATGTCATGATATCACACAATCGTTATCATTCTTATTTTAAGAAAGTATTCAGCATTCCTAACAATATGTAAATAAGACTAAGCTCAGTTGAATCAAACCAAGCAAAAATGGAGTATCTAAATTATTCACCTGCATTTTAGAGATTCCCAGTTAGAACAACAAATTTGCTATATATTCTGTGGAGCATCTACCAGACAACCTCAGGCGCAAGCCGCTTTGCTTTTGACTAGGTAAAGCATGAGGCGTACAAAAGGCGCAATCGAGGTGTGCGCCTCTTGTACATGGTGAGTTTTTGTGCATCGGGAGTTGTACATATAGCTTTTTAGGTTGTACATGTAGGTAACTTATATATTAAATCATATATATATATATATATAAAGGTTATTCATATATAAATTTAAGATAGGCCATAGACGATACAAAAAGCAGTGCGCTTATGTATATATATATATATAAACACCTTGCACCTCACGTACAAAAAGCAGTACGCTTTGCGGCTCAGCTTGGGACCCTATAAAAAAAACCAATGCATCGAACGAACATGGGCAGATCTTAGTCAGGCCCGGATAGCCCTCCTGATTTTTAGCTTCGAAGAGTAAATTTTACCGAAAATTTATATGTACTGAGCCCCCCCCCCCCCCCCCCCCTTTAAAAGTTCAAGATCCGCCACTGGCGCAGGAACTTCCTTATTCGGATAATCAGTTCAGTTTTCAGTTAGGACCGAATAAACCGAACCGATCACCCCTATGATCTACCTGAAACCCCCAATGACTAGAATTTGCTTAGACACATAATTCTTGAAGAAACAATATGTTAAATCCAGTTTCCAAACTAATTAGGGTTTCAAAATACCAAAATCCAAAATTAAACTGTAATTCTTAGTGTAACAAACATAATTACGTGCAGTAAAACATCAAAAACCACACCAGATTGAGATATTACATATCCCAAAATCCAATTACAAAATTATGGCTTCAAATTAACATAACCTCGTCCCAAATTAGGGCTTTTTACATAAAACAATCAAAATTCGCCTGGTGTAACTGAAAATTAAAATCAACAATCAAATTGATATAATCAATCAAACCAACAATTCAATTAACACTTACGGAGTCCAAATCTAATAATCTTAATATTATTTTTTTTATTCTGAATTACGATGGAAATAAAGGATGTAACTTTTTTTACGGATATACTTACTGGGTCTCCGGTGAGAAGCAAAGGGATAAAACGGTGTCGTATGGCGGTGTTGTGGTGGTGGTGGAATTTGAAGTAATCGGTTTGTTGGTGAAATGATTTCCGTCAAGAAAATCTTGACTGAGGATTTGACGGAGAGGAGGTGGAAATATTCTGTTTTTTTTTTTAACTTTTTTTTTTTTGTGTGGTAAGTGTTACTTGCTGCTTACGCCATTGTTTGAAATTGAATTTTATTTTAATTTAATGAATTTATTACTTTTCCTAATTTAAAAGATTTTCTTAATTTATGTATAAAGATAATTAAATAAAATAGACAGAGGTTGTTATGTTAGGTTCTGTTTGTTTTTTGGCCAGAAGTACTTCTAGCCACTTATGTCTGCGCCGCGCAGACGCGGGCAGACGTTTGGATGCTGCAGCTTGTTTGTTTTCTCGCAGACCTTTCATTAAAAAAGGTCTGCGAGACCTCTTCACCACACAGACATGTTCCCATGTCTTCATCACACAGACACAAACCTCTTCTTGGCTCTTCTTCCACACCTCCACCCCCACATCCTGCCACCACCTCCACCACCACATCTCCGCCACCACCGCCACCCCACGTTCACCCATCTCCTCCACCCGACACCCCCAATCACCTCCACCATCAAAATCGCGGTCATCATCTGTTAGCATCATCATCGAACATCATCGTCATCATGAAATTAGGGTTTCAAAAACCCCCAAATCGATCTCTGTTTCATCATCACCATCATCGATCTCTGTTTCATAAACCCCCAAATCGATCGGTGAAATTAGGGTTTCAAAAACCCCCAAATCGAAGTGGTGGCGGTGCTCTGTTTCATCATCATCATCATCATCGATCTCTGTTTCATCATCATCATCATCATCGATCTCTGTTTCATCATCATCATCATCATCTCCTCCACCCGACACCCCCAATCACCGTAACCACCGCAGTCTCTCTCTCTCCTCGTACTCTCTCTCTCTCTGGATCTCTCTCTCTCTGTTTCAAAAACCCCCAAATCGAAGTGGTGGCGGTGGTGCTTGGTGGTTAAACGACAGGGGTTGAACGACGAAGACGGGGTGGGTGGTTATTCTTGGCGGTAGATGATGGCGGTGGTGTGATGCCTGAGGTGGTGCGGTGGTGGTGCTATCTTGTATAGAGAGAGAGTAGAGAGAGAGAGTTGTGGCAGTGTGTGTGTTTTGTGTGTGTGTGAAGTGTTTTTGTAGAAGAAAAAATAGTAAAAAGAATAAACAAGTATTTTGAATAGTGATGTATATAAGAAACTAGCGTTTGCCCCGCGCACGCGTTGCGGGGCACTAAGCCGATTTTTTTTTTCTCTCATAACATATACGTCTGTGTTTTTGTTACTTGCACATACTACTCATAACACGATCTCAAAAAAATTACATCGAGTCAACCATTATCAAATTTTTGCTAAAAAAAGATGGAAAAACTAAATTTTAAATTGGGGGAAAAATTATAATTTTTCAGGACAAATGAGCGTGTGTCAGGCAGCCGCCTGACACGAATAAAAATTACACCGAGTCAACCAATTAAAACAAAACACTACCACAGTTAAAAAAACTAAAACAATGAGATGACATGATTGTAATTTTATACTGGGGGCAAAATTATAATTTAACCAGGAAAACAAACAAAAACGATAGAGAAAATGTAAATGTAAATTTAAGTTGAGCGCAAAATCGTAACTTGGCTGGGAGAAAAAAACTAATGGCAAAACTGTAAATTTAAACGTGGCAAAATCATAATTTTCAACCAAGGGCAAAATTGGAGTTTTTAGCTTGGTGCATAAGCGTAAATTTATTTTTAAGTAGGGGTAAAAACATAATTTTGAATTGATGGCAAAATCGTAATTTTAAAACGGGATAAAATCGTAAATTTATTTGGCCAATAGGGAGTGCCAAACAGATGGCTGACACTACATCCTTTGCTACCCATATAAGCCAGTAATTAAAAAAAAAACGGAAAAGGCCAACCGCCTTTTTCCACTACTCTCATTCAACAACTGTTGCCCTCATAGTTTTTTGTAGATTTAGGTAATGTGGGAGATTTTTAAACTACATGTAACATTTTAAAGATAAACTAGGATAATACCCGGCGGGCGTTGCGCCGCGGACAACACGTGCGGACATCATGTTAAAGCGTGCGCGGGCGTCACACTAAATCGAGCTGAGTCGTTGCGTCTCTCAGCTTTTATTTAGCGCGGATTATAACAAATCCATTGTGTACACATATTAGTAAGAATAACTATTCGTGGCATAATATTCTACATATCATCTAGAACCCGAAAAATGTGGTGCCAGTGACAGCAAACATGCTAAACGACAACTATTTTGTCAAGCCTGGTGCCAATGTGGTGCCGATTATAACAAATCCATTGTGTACACACGTTATTTTATCAAACCTTTAAAATAACCTTCAAACCAATTGTCAAATGACCATAAATCTCACCAATTTAACGAAAACCCTTTGAATCTTTCAACTTCAATAATCGTACACGAACTCATTAAATCGAATTTAAAAATAAACAAAAAAATTAGCATACTTTTTGTACAATTATCATTAGAACCCCTCGCTCGAGCCACGATTGTGTTACCGCAACCTAACCGTCTCCATTTTGCGAGTATTCGGCCCTTCACTACTTAACCCAGATGGGTGCAATATATATTCACTCTTGGGCCAGCTGTACTCATTGTTGGCCTAGTGTTGTGTGTCCAAAGCCATTTTTCTGAATTTTATCATGTCTTTGTTGTACTGGGCCGTGTCATAGTGTGAGCTCCCATTGTATAACAGCCAGTGTCCTGTCTTGATCCCATTATCAAGATCAGACAATGATGCGGAGGCGAGCTGAGTGGCGGACACACAAAGCTCACAGCTGTACATGACAATGTCCTGCTCCTCTCATCTTGTATTTCTTCCGTGACACCGGGTGTTGTAGCCAAGGTGGACTACTCGACTGCCGCCAACCCCTTGGCTCTCCCCAGATGCGCGGAAACCAGACCTCCACCCGCCCGAAGACACGACAGTGAAATAATCGGTAAAATCTCGCCTCTCATCCAAGTCGAACCGTCGCCACCCGTATTTGCTCTTCGCTTGGATGCCGCAGAAAATAATGAGGATAGTGGGAATCGAACTTGAGTCACAAAGAACACCAATTCTTTCTCTAACCACTCCACTCATTGGCAAATATTTATTGGCTAATTACAATTAAGTAGACAAATTTTATTTAATTATAATTACATAAATATTTTCTAAAACATAAAGTTATATGTTGAATTTTAGAATTCCTTGTTTTACAATTTATTTATTATTAATAATCCACTTCATTTTCTAATTTATAAACATTTAAAACCACATAATTCAATTTTTTTTTGAAACTCACCCAAAGCTAAGAGTACAATCAACTAAGCTAAAACTTGTTGTTTATTTATAATGTTTAAATGTGTATGTTAAACTAGAAGGATGAGGTGAAAGCTCTATTTTCACTAAACATTGTATCATTCTTTAAACTTATCTCTAATTTTTATTTAACATACCACATCCAATCTTTAATATTTGTCTTTATGTCACTTACAACCACTTAATTTATTTATTTTTTCTTTCTGTCACTTACAACCACTTAATTTATTTATTTTTTCTTTCTAAAATACTAATAAATATTTATATAGATGATGAATGGATCTCTATATTTGAAAATCAATATTCATAAAAACTCTAAATTTGAAAAATGGATATGGATATAGAGATTTTTATGGCGATGTATAACAACCCTCAAAAAGTTCCTAAACGACAAATAATCGAAACCTCGAATGCACGTGACGAGAAACGGCATGAAAAACGGTAAATGACACGCGATAGGACGAACTTTAGGCAGAGGACACGTGTAACCCCCCTCCCCCAAACGCCATGTGGCAGACCTATACTAGTGACAAAGCAGCCCTAGGCCATAGGAACCGTCCAGGCACGTCGCGGAGTATCACCTCTCGCCGAAACGTAGGCCTAATGCTGGGTAATCACTAACAAAGGGGGTTCGGATAGATAAGCTCAACTGTCACCTTTTTTTAAGATGGCGCGGTAATATCAATTTTAATTTGGTACTTACTTTAATATTTATGTATTGTGACAGGTCAAAAATATTTTGGACGACTTGTAGTGTGACACCCCACGGAAACTTTTGTAACACACTAGCTCATCAATGGCTGCGCTTTAACTTTCGGGACGAAAGTTCTTGAAACTTGAGGATAATGTGACACTTCGGGTTTTACCCACACATTCTATTTCCGAAACTAATATTCTTATTTCTTATTTTATGTGAACTTTTTGTTTGTTTGTTTGGATTGATGATTATTAGTATGAATTATAAAATTTTCTATATGAATTTAACGAGCGGGAATTACCTTATAGTGTCTTGAACCAAATAATACATATCTATGTTTGGATATGTGGTAATAAAAGAGCTTGTAGTATCATATGAACATGATATATATGTATAAAAACAACCGAACACATGGACGCTAGTGGTGCACAAATCGGGTTTTTTTTTAAAACCGGTTCCGGGTATGGAACCGGGTTCGGGTAGGATCGGGTTTTACAAAATCGGATTTTTTTAAAAACCGGGTCGGGTCCGGGTTTTCTACAAAAAATGTATACCCTATATACCCGGGTTCGGGTAGGGTTCGGGTCGGGTTTTATAAAACCCAGGTATTATAATTCCCTATTTCCGGGTTCGGGTGCGGTTCGGGTCCGGTTCAGGTATTCATCGGGTAGGGTTCGGGTATGCATTGGGTTGGGAAAAAACCCGCACCGGGTATTAAAAAAACCCGACCGGGTATTAATGCTTCTTTATATGTTTTAGTGGATGGTGCCTATTGAAATTATAATGACATTTCTAAATTTAAATTCGATGGTGCTAGATCGAAGAATTGGTCCTGATTTGAATCCTTTTGGATTACATAAACAACAATATATTTTATTTGCTATGTTATGTTTTAACCAAGTTCCATCAATTTTTCATTTTTTTGTATAAGTACCAGCTATATTAGGGTACGATGTTATCAAGTTAGAGGTGAAACTCGCATCTTGATAACTAGTCCCACTCCTTGATTTTCAGTCTCGCCAAAGTCTCGAATTGTCCCAATCAATTGAGGACGTGTAGTGACCGACATGACAAATATCGTAGGCCTAACATCGATGAACGTATTTGTTTAGTCGGCCAAAGCACGTTACCTTAATTCGAAAGGGGCTCGATTTACTTTGGTTAGTCGACGTTTCTCTACCCAAAACAACCCTGCGGTTTATGAGCCTACCTTTTTATGTTATCTCGATTTATATATGGTTTCATACTCGATGCCTTGTTCATTTTGAGACTGTTACACGAATCGCACTATCTTCGCAATCCAAAACACTAATAATAATCTCTCGAGAACAAACTAAATTTATGATGCTTTATTCATTCATGTTATCCTATGTGGAAGTCTTGATTAAGATATGTGAAGCTATGTGAAACATGTTGAACGTTTTGTGATATGTGAAACAACCTGAGCCTTTTATGTGATCACGTGAAACTTTATGCTATGTTACGTAATCATGAAACTATGTTATTAAAGGAAACATTATGATCTAGACTCATTCGATCCTTTCTTGGATCTTTAGATGTCGTCAAGTCATCTCAACAACCCTCGCAAGAGATCTAAGGCCAACACTCAGAAAAATATGATGTCTTTCATGGCCGATCAGATCGTACACATTGTTCCCAATATTGTCACTGAAATCCAGGGATCCAACACTCCTCCCTCCTCTGTCGACTCGAAAGCAGTCCAACCTAAGCCTGTGAGCTTCAGCTACAAGCATTTTGTCTCTTGCAACCCTAAGCCTTTCACGGGCAGTGATGGGGTGACTGCAAAGTTGGAATGGTTCGACAACATTGAGGTTACTTTCATTAACAGCGAGTGCCCTGAACATCTCAAGACTAGGAGTGCAACTGGCGTGTTTCAAGGCCGAGCTCTGGAATGGTGGACCAATGAGAGAAACACCCGCTCGAATGATGAAGCTTATGCTTTACCATGGGCTGAGGTTATGGAACTGATGATGCTTGAATTTTGCCCTCCCCATGAGCAGCAGAAACTTGAGGACGAGTTCTGGCATCTAAAACTAGTTGGAGATGACAATCTGGCTTATACTACCCATTTTAAGCAACTCAGCATCATTGTGCCTCATCTGGTGTCTACTTCCAAACGCATGATCATGAAGTACATTCATGGGTTACTTCCTACCATGCGTGATTCAAAATTATGCTCCCTCGAAACCAGCTAACCAGATCACCCAGCAACCAAGTGGCAGCAAGAACAAGAAACGAAAGTCTCAAAATTCTGACTTCAACGCAGTTGTCCCTGCGGCAAATCCAAACCCTTCTTGCAATGCTATTGTGCCTGTTGCTACTCCAAACCCTCCTACTCCAGAGATCACCAAGAAGTCATACACTGGGGTTCATCCCAAGTGTGCCACTTGCAACTATCATCACCCTGCCGGCGCAACTTGTCACCAGTGTACCAACTGCAATCGCTATGGTCACATAGCCCCTTACTGTCGTCAAGCCAATCAAGTCCAGCAAGCACCACCAGCTCAGGCAGCTCAACAGAACCCAAACCAGCAAACAATGTGCGAGCATGCTATAAGTGTGGGGACACCACTCATCTCCGTCCCCAATGTCCCCAGCTGAATCAGGAGCAACAGCAAGCCGCTCGAGGATGAGCGTTCAACATCAATGTGAATCAGGCGCATAACGACAATGATGTCGTTAATGGTACGTTTCTCGTCAATGATCTTTACGCTTCGATACTATTTGATACTGGTGACAATAAAAGCTTTGTGTCCGTTGAATTTGAATCTTTGTTAAACTGTGCACGCTCTAAACTACCTAAGTCAATCTCTGTTGAGATTGCCGATGGTAAGTCTATTCTAGTTGATTCTATTCTCCGTGATTGTTCCCTGGCTCTTAATGTCACACCCCAACCGATGGCGAAAACATCGGGGTGCGACACTAAGCGAATCAGATTGCTCGAGAGAATCCATAACACTACTTATTTCGATATAGATTAATTAGAATTTGCATAAACCAACTTAAATGGTCATACAACCCAAATCATAATCAAATAGTATCATCAACATTTAACAAGTTTCAAAACATGGTTTATCTAAGACGAGTTTATAAGGTCATCCTAGCTTGATTCCTTGTTTCCTTAGCTTATCAACGTTCAACATGTATTAAAATACAATCAACATAAATGTTGGCGAGTATACACGTTTGAATACATAGCATAATAGTTTAAATGTTTAAAACTCATATCCAACATGAACAACATATCACAAGTTTCAACATGCTAGTTTACGCGGTTCATATGATAACCCAAGCCTCCAACACGTTAACATGCCTTTCCTACTTCGACGCATCGAAGAGGAGGTAAAAGAATCAAGAATCAAAACTTAACAAAACTCCCAAGACTCAAGGAGCGGTGTGTTACCCCGATAGCCCTACAATTTTTAAGGCGAGTTACACACAAGAATCAAACGTTCACATAGCATAAAAGTCTCAAGTTTCACAAGTATCATGTTTTCATGTTTAATGCGGATAGAGCATGTTTCCAATAAGTTTCAAGTGTCAAGTGTCAGGTGTCTTTGATATAGAATACAAGTTGCATCTCAAAAGTGTTAAAGCAAAAAAGGGATCGAGTATACTCACAGTGGGTGCTTAGAACCAAACACTGCCTAATTGGATCAGAGGGAGTGCTGGATCAGCCTGCGTGCGGGGAACAGAGCATAAGTCCTCTAAGTGCTGACCCGGTCGGGAACAGAGTGTCGAATAGTGCGAAAATCGAGTTAAAGTGTATGACTGACTACCTGAGCGGATGGTCATCCGGACGGATGGCCATCCGGACGGATGGCCATTCGAACGGATGGCCATTCGAACAGTGGGTGTTCGTGAACTGTTAAAGGTTTCGATGTTTTGATCATAGTGTCCTGTAAAACAAACAACAAATGTGATAGAAATCAGATCATCTGGATGGATGGTCATCCGATCGGATGACCATTCGAAGAGATGGTCAGTGGGTGAAGTTTTGTGAGATTTTCTAAGTCTTGAGTTAACGGAGATGGTATGACGACGCGTCAAACAACAGAAATATACTGTTTGTGGTGGAATTTCATGTTTTACCCGTTAATCGGCCCGTTTTCCAATGGAAATCAGTTTTCAAGCCGACTTTCGACTAAGGAATGAGTCGAGAGCCTGTTTGAGTCCGATTTCACCAAGGTTTTGTATAAAACTGAAGAAAATTTCAGAAAATTAATTGTAAAATGTGAAGTTCATCAGATCTGAGCCGGAAACATGTGAAATTTCGTCGGATATGGTGTATAAGTGTGAGATTCCTTTAGATTTTGTATAAAAGTTATGAAAATCCGTTAGATCTGGAGCCAATCTTGGTTAAATGGTGCTCCACAACAGTTTGCATAAGCAACCGAGTGGAAACCACCTTCAAGAGGTCCAAATCAGTTGGTTTTCGAGAAAATATTGAAGTTTTCGTGTGATTTTGATGAAGAATATGGTGTAGAAGTGATAAATGATGAAGGTTGTACAAGATTTAAGGAGAATTACTTATGAGGTTGCCTTGTATCGCGATTAAAGTGACGGAGAGTGCCTTGAGTGCGTTTGGTCGGATGTGAGAGTGAAAAGTGAGAGTGAAGGGTCAAGGGCCCTATTTATAGATGACAGTGACAGCTCTAGTTGGATGGCACTAATCAGATGGACTAAGGCGGTGGGGAAGTGCAAGGGGTCGAATGGCCATCCGGTTGGATGGTCATCCGATCGGATGTCCATTCGGACAGCCGATCCCCGTTTGCTAGTTTACCGACTTTGGTTCATTTTGCGAGCTAGGTTAAGTGTTGCATTGCGTATTATTGTGAGTAAGTGTTGTATGTAGCTTAAGCATCACAAGAAGTTTCCCTGTTTGCGTTAAAGCTAGTTTCTCGTTCAGTAAGTATCAAGCATAACAAGTGTCAAGTTTCTAGTATCACAAGAGTCAAGTCTCACATCGTTCGTGTATAAAGCATCACAAAAGTCAAGCATCACATGAGTCGAGTTTCACACCGTTGATATACATATAGCATGATAAGAGTCTAGATTCACGTTGTTTAAGCATAAAGCGTCGCATAGATTAAAGTATCACACATAGTTTTAACATAACAAAGTTTCAAGCTGGTTCACTGTGATCGGTCGTCTCGAGAGTCGAAACACTGGGCGTTACATTTGTAATCTTCGTCTGATTCTGAAGACGATAACTCGTTATATGTATTTTTATATATCAGCCCGCGATTTCTTCTGGAAACCGCCATTTGCACAAATTGTGGAGAACTTGTTTGCGTTATCCTTCTTGGTCAAAGATAGTCGGTTTTTAATTTTATCATTCAACACATTACCTGAATCGATTTCGGAGAACGTGTAAGCCAGAGGTCGGTCTCGGGTGGGCATAAGATCCATGGGCCGTATTGTCAGATATGTGACTCCATGGAAGATGTGATTAAGGTAAGCGTGCCGTAAAGTTGTATCTTTTAGATAGAGACCTTTAAGTATGAATCCTACAGCTGCATTTGGAACAAGAAGTCCAATAATCCGTTCATTATCTGTTGTTGTCTCAACACTATGAATGCACACAACAAATTTGACAACTGTGAAAGCTTATTAAAAGTTCGTCCGGCTCACAACAACCGCACTGGTAACAAACTGGTATTGCTGGTGGTTGTTCTGGAAATTGAAGGAAAAGGACTGTGATTCTATTTTTCAACGGGGATGTAATGCAATGATTCCTCTCAATTGGATAGACAGACACTTGCTTCATAGGACTCACTTGAATCGTGTCGAATGTAATAACAATGCGGTTAGTGGATGTTAATTGTTGGGGTGTGATTGTTCAAACAATATGAATGCACGCAATGAATTTGACAACTGTGACAGCTTATTAAAAGTTCCTCAGGCTTACGGCAACCGCACTGGTAGCAAACTGGTATTGCTGGTGGCTGTTCTGGAAATTGAAGGAAAAGGACTGTGATTCTGTTTTTCAACGGGGATGTAATGCAATATAAAGTTTAAAGTTATCGTTATCTAACTACCGAGTCACACCAATTCGTTGAAACCACATATTCGCGTGTTGCAGTTTGGAAAGATGACCGAATAGCGATCTGAATAACAAACTGTGGAGAGGTCGGTCTCGGGTGGGCATAAGATCCGTGGGCTCTATTTTCAGATCTGTGACTCCATGGAAGATGTGATTAAGGTAAGCGTGTCGTAAAGTTGAATTTGATTTTAAAACATTTCCCACTGACATAATATTTTAGAAATGGCGACAACTGATGTAGTGAATAGACACAATCTTACTATGTTTGTAAGGTTTGTAACAAGTTTGCGGCTAATTCTACTGGATCTTGTTTGTTGTCTATGTATTTGTATTAAATCAATGAACACTGTACACTGCATGTAAACACTTTCGTCTTGTACACACCGAGACCGCTTTGTTAATTTTAATGAAGCAACGAAGATTGAAGGTGCCAAACAACAATTAAAATTATACAACATATCCATATCCCCTTGGTAGTTGTTACCATATGACACATGATAAAAGTACTTCTCTAGACAAATGTCGATAAACGTTGATCGGAACACGCCGCTTAAATCGGAGGATGAGTTGATTTGATTGTGAAATAGATAAGAAGGATGAGATCGGAACACAACAAAGATTGAAGGCGCCAAACAGAAATTAAATCATTGTGAACTTGAGAACAGGAAGCTCAAACAAACCACCAAACTAGGACATCAACATCAATTGATGTCCAATTGACGAACACGAATGTGTGAAATGGGATTTATTTAAAAGTAAAAAAGAAAACTGAAACTCGTTTTCCTTAATAGCAAAAGCCGTTCGATTTGATGGTTCTGAACACTATATAGACTGCCAGATCGATAAAATACGTTAAATACTCTAAAGTACGCTAAAATATGCGAAAATAACGCTAAAATACTCTAAAATACGCAAAAATACGTTAAAATACGCTAAAATACATGAAAATATGCTAAAATACGTCAAATTACGATAAAATACGTTAAAATACGCTAAAATACATCAAAATACGTTAAAATAACCTAAAATAGGTTAAAATAAGCTAAAATACGTCAGAATACGCTCAAATATGTCAAAATACTCTAAAATACGCAACAATAAGATAAAATAGGTCAAAATACGCAAAAATGATATTTCCACGCGCGTATACATATAACACGACACTATACAATACAAGTGGTTTTCAAACAAAACTGTACGTAATCATAGAATACGATAATCGCACGCAACCAAACGCCATCAAAACAACGCATGTTGAAGGTATACATCATAAAATGACAAAATGTGCGAAAGTATGTCAAAAAACGACAAGTATACGCATCGAACCAAGGAAAACACGATAAAAACAAATTTTCTTATTATGCCATATACGATCGTATAGGCCTATGTTGTATCGTATAACAGATTAATACGCATCATATAGGCTTGTACGATGCGTATTATATCCTCGAAATTACTGAAATACCCCTGTTTTTTTTATAAATTCAAGGGTATTTTTGAGAAATTCAGAGTTTAATACGCATCGTACAGGCCTGTATGATGCGTCTTAATCTGCTATACGATACAACATAGGCCTATACGATCGTATATGGCATAATAAGAAAATTTGATTTTATCTTGTTTTCCTCGGTTCGATACGTATACGTGTCGTTTTTTGACGAACTTTCGCATATTTTGTCATTTTATGTCGTATACCTTCAACATGCGTCATTTCGGCGACGTTCGGTTGCGTGCGATTATCGTATTCTATGATTACGTACAATTTTATTTGAAAACCACTTATATTGTATAGTGACGTGTTATATGTATACGCACGTGGAAATATCATTAGTTGCGTATTTTGGCGTATTTTGCGTATTTTGACGTATTTTATCGTATTGTTGCGTATTTTAGAGTATTTTAACCTATTTAAGCGTATTCTGACGTATTTTAGCTTATTTTAACTTATTTTTATGTTATTTTAACGTATTTCGACATATTTTAGTGTAGTGCAACGTATTTTAGCATATTTTCATGTATTTTAGCGTATTTTAACGTATTTTTGCGTATTTTAGAGTATTTTAGCGTATTTTCGCATATTTTTGCATACTTTAGAGTATTTTAGCGTATTTTGACATATTTTAGCGTACTTTAGAATATTTTAGCGTATTTTCACATATTTTAATGTATTTTGACCTATCTTAGCGTAGTTTAGGGTATTTTAACGTGTTTCGGCGTATTTTAATACGATATTCGCGTTTTGTCAATGTTTTGGCCACTTGTTCAAACTCTACTAAAAAAAATGATGATCAGAGCTGTAGAATGAGATCCTCCACTGTTGGGTTATATCTTTCAACCACATTTTCCCTAAATTGAAGGAAAAGGATTGTGATTCTGTTTTTCAATGGTGATGTAATGCAATGATTCATCCCAATTGAATAAACAGACATTTGCTTCATAGGACTCACTTGAATCATCTCGGATGTAATAATAGTACGGTTAGTGGTCGTAAAATGTTGGGTTGTGACTGTTCAAACAATATAAATGCACGCAACGAATTTGACAACTGTGACAGCCTATTAAAAGTTCATCAGGCTCACGACAACTGAACTGGTAACAAACCGGTACTGCTAGTGGTCTTCTTTCATGTTTCCCAAAATAATTTGAAGGATCACAAATTTCAATATCATTTTGGTGATTTTCTGAGTCTTTGTAACCTTCGTCTGATTCTGAAGACGATAACTCATTATATGTATTTTTATGTATCAGCCTGCGATTTCTTCTGGAAACCGCCATTTGCACATACTGTGGAGAACTTGTTTACGTTATCCTTCTGGGTGAAAGATGGTCGTTTTTAATATTATCATTCAACATGTGAACCGGCAACCGCACTGGTAACAAACTGGTATTGCTGGTGGCTTTTCTGGAAATTGAAGGAAAAGGATTTCGATTTTGTTTTTCAATGGGGATATAACGCAATGATTCCTCTCAATTGAATAGACAGACACTTGCTTCATAGGACTCATTTGAATAGTATCGGATGTAATAACAGTGGTTAGTGGATGTTAATTGTTGGGGTGTAACTATTCAAACAATATGAATGCACGCAACGAATTTGAAAACTGTGACAACTTATTAAAAGTTCCCTAGGCTCACGGAAACCACACTATTAACAAACTGGTATTGCTGGTGGCTGTTCTGGAAATTGAAGAAAAAGGACCGTGATTCTATTTTTCAACGGGGATGTAATGCAATATAAAGTTTAAAATTATCGTTATCTAAAGGGGATGAAAGAACATCATTGAATGTCTTTAGCACTCAAAGAAAACAAATAACTCACATTGAATTCCATACAAGTTTGCGGATAATCATAACCATTGTCGATTTTGCATACCCGGTTTGCTTTCTCTAGAATATCTATAATCCAATCAACGCACATTATGCGTTTCAAATTAAGGGTCCTATCATTACTATAACAGCCCTCCTAGAACCCTTAACATACCCTAAAAATACGTATAATATACCCCATATATGAACAATAACTTTAATATACCTTTATATTTATATATAAATAACAAATAAAACAAAAACTATTTGTTCCTCGCGGGGCGCGACCCACTTAAGGAAAGGAGTCGTGGGCCGCGACAAGGTGACACCAGGCGGCACCAGATTTCGCCACGTGTCAGGTGATTCGACGGAGCTAGACCGTTGATTCATCCAAGCTAGGGCCTACCCTAGTGGCCTCGCGGGCCGCGAAGGACTAACCAGAGGGAGTCGCGGGGCGCGAGAAAACCCTCGACCAACCTATAAAAGAAGGCCTCTGGCCTCAGTTTCGATTGTTCAATTCTTTTCTTTCTAAAGCCCTATAATAACAATAGTGTTGCTCGATATAATGCCCCTAAAAAGCGAAGCTCTGCCTCGTTGTAAGTATTATAACCCCTGGTTACGTATTGGTTACTCTACCCGATTGATCTAGGGCTCCGTAACGCATGTCAAGGCTCTGCCTGACTCAGTTCGTTGGAGTTCTGTCTCGGGGGTATGGCTAATGTAAATTGAGTTATCTTACTAACACGTGTGCATTGTTTAATTTTAATAGATTATAACCAGGAAATCACCAAGAAGCAGTAGTATTATCTAAGTCAGGAAAGTGAGTCATTCTCTTTTTCTACCAAACTGCTTTACCAAAACTTCAAATGTTTTAAATTATGATAACAGTGATTGAGTCTATGTATTCTACAAATACTGTCGGTATGTTGGGGTTTTGTATACATTACTTGTTACTATATTGTGAATAGTAGCATGACCACAAGTCAGGATTGACAGTACCGTGGGTGGTAATTGGGTAGATATAAACATTGTAATCGCTCTCACTAATTGATTGTTATTGTTATTGATGCTTGGATTCTCATTAACCACGTTAATGTTACTCTGGTTATCATTATTCAGATTTCCTTGATTTCCTTCATCGGCCATCTGAATTTTAAACATTTACCCCATATTAATATCACAAATAATAGGTAATATAGTTAATCACATGACACGCAATTTAACCAAAACCGTCGATCATTGCGACTTGTACTCTATTTTCATATACTATGCGTCTATTACACACTAGTACAGAAATAAGGATTACAATACCAACAGAAATAAAATAGTAATATGCATCCGTACACACATATTTTATTTTATTTTTATTTTATTATAATATTATTACTACTACCATTTCCTCCATTCATATTCATGGATATGGATTTATCCAAAAATCCATATTGCGCTCATCGTATTTCCATACGAGACGCTCTCCCACCTGACGCATTCTCTCACTGCTTTCTAAAATTTCCTCCCCAAAAGTCCTAAGTTCTTGGACGTTTTCTACACTCATTGGGGGTGCAGGTTCTAGGACTGGGTTTGGAATCTGGGGTGCGGGTTCCTGAAATCGGTAAGGATTCTCTA